>OZ038452.1:2783521-2992443 GCA_964036195.1 Sphaerolaimus hirsutus | reverse complement strand
TTTTCAAATTGTTCTGCTGAATTCTTAATGCAGCTTTATGTTTTGCGGCCTTCTTAAATTATTACCGCAAACACTGCACATCGAGGTTCCGCTGCTCAGAATAGATCCTTGTAAAATGGATCTTTTGAATTTGTTTCCGCGTTCTATACTCATTTTTCACGAAAAATTACGAAAAAATGCGAAAATTCTAAAAAACATTTCCCCAAAAATTTCCGAACTTTTCGTTACCACCGTTAAGCGGCGGCGACGGGGCCGCGTGCAAATGCATGCATAGCGTTGCGGCACATCGAAACTGCGCAGTTCAATGCAATGCATATTTTACTGGCCAGGGCCATTTCTACCGTCTGTCAAATGTGATATATACTGTCTAGTGGGAAATTTATGAACGAATTTTACAGTCTTCGGGAGGGTTTAAATGTCCTGGTAATATCGCTATGGACCATGGCCTATGGTCTACAGACTGCAAGTAGGGTTCAAACGGGATCCCGATCCCGATCCCGGATCCCGTGAAATTCCGGATTTAGCAGTCCCGATCCCGATCCCGAAAATTTTCAAATCCCGATCCCGATCCCGAGAAACTCCAAAGTCCGGGATCCCGATCCCGGAAAAATTAGTGGAAATTATCATAAGTGAGAAAATGACGTTTTTGCATGCTAAAATGTGAACGCAACCCCCCAGCGTTCATTTTATCCCACTTTTCTGGCATCCGACAGTGTTTTGAGACCTTTATGAACAACTGTGAATGCCAGAACATTGGCCAAATACTCTATCCCAAGACCCCAATCCCGATCCCGCAAAAATGCCAATCCCGATCCCGATCCCGATCCCGTGACCCCAATCCCGGCCAATCCCGATCCCGATCCCGATCCCGAAATCTCAAAAAAACAATCCCAATCCCGATCCCGAAAAGTCAATCCCGTTTGAACCCTAACTGCAAGTACAGGACTGTACTTGTCTGCGCACTTTAGAGTGAGATATATACGAATGACGATATCGAGATAAATATTTGTAAAATATTAGTATTTAAATATATGCTTAACCATTTCACATGGAGAAAAATACAATGTTGTTACACGCTTTAGTTGATCAATGAAATTTAAAAAATAAGTTGCCGTAAATCCTCGAATAAGTCCCCCCCTCTTGAATAACTCCCCCCTCGAATAACTCCCCCTGTTAGCTGACTGAGGAAAAAATACCCCCCCCCCCCTCGATAACCCCCCTTACTTTAAGGGTAGGAACGGCGTATTTACATGTATAAAACGCTGTTAATGTATGTGTAAATAAAACTGAAAGTATTCTTTTGGAGCTGATGTTCATTGTTCACCAGCATTGATTCCATTGCATTAAAAATGGATTCATGCATGAATTTAACCCCATTCATACAATTTATTGATCATGCAATGTACCTAATATTCTGACCAAAAAATAACTCCTCCCATCGATTAACTCCCCCCTCGAATAAACCCCCCTCAAATTTTGCTGGCGAAATAATAAACCCCCATGGGGGTATTTCGAGGTAATACGGTATTCATCAAAATGACCATTCAACTCAAGTTTAGCCATCAAACTCACATGTTCTCAAACACACCTTTCACTTGACACACAGCTGCTCCAGCCCCAGGCAAACAATTGTTTCCAACGTCTGAACTAAGTTTTTTTTCGCTCTACTGGTTTGACAGTTTGGTAAACTGAAAGTGATGTGTTTGTTTTGGAAAAACACAAGTTTACGGTGACAGTTGACAGCTGTTCCCACCCAAATAAAATGTCTCCGAAGGCGCGCAAACGTCCAATGACGCGAGCGTTTCAATTTTTCCCAGTAAATATGCCATACTTCCTCAACAGAAAAAAATTAAATAGCCTCGAATACCCCCCCCCCCCTCAAATCAATGAGTATGAACATTCTTTATATCAAACGAAATACTAAATACATTTGGGCTAGTGAGCTAGCATATTTCCTCGAATTATACCCCCTGAATTAACTCCCCATGAATTAACCCCCCGTGAATTAATCCTCTAGAATTTACCCACCTCGAATTACCCCCAGGTCTGAGCGAGCCGGGAAATAATAAACCCCCTCGAAATACACCCAACCTAACGGAGTGTAAACAAGATGTAAATACCTACTTATTTACATGACAAATATCACAGTTTGTGATCTTTGTAATACAGAACACACGTTAAGAAGGAGCAGGCCTGATACGCACATCTGCCCGTTAAGCACATTTGCCCGTTTTTTTCACTTAACACTTTTTCAAGTGATTTTCAGATATGAGTAAAGCGAAAAAAAGTTGCGCAATGACATTAGTGAACTTTTTTCACTTCACTCATATCTGAAAATCACTTGAAAAAGTGTCAAGTGAAAAAAACGGGCAAATGTGCGTAACGGGCAGATGTGCGTAACGGGCAGATGTGCGTATCAGTGCACCCCCGTTAAAAAGAGTGACTGAGTGACGTTAGGATAGGGTTTACAAATATAGACCTATATATACTTACCCTATTTAATCGAATTACCTCCGGGGGTTTATTTTTTCCGGGTGGAAATTTTGAGGGGGGGGGGGGGTTCCGGGGGGGGGGGGGTGGGTCATTATTTCGCCGGAAATTTTTTTAACTGCCAGTACTAATTCGTCGTTTGTATTTTTTTTTAACGTAGAATATTGCAACAACAACTGACATGTATAAGCTTTTGTGATTTACGTTCTATATACCTACACTAGATTTGGGGGGGGGGGGGTTATAATTTCATAGTGCCCATTTTTCGGGGGTATTCGAGGGAGGGTGCATTTCGAGGGGGGGGTTTCGAGGAAATACGGTATATATGTCCATAAATACTTATATTTACATCTCTGTCATTGTTGGTTTGATATGTCTGAGTAAGTGGAATTTAATAAAAATGCGGGCAAAATAATTGACCCCCCTCGAAAAAGCTCCCCCTTGAATTACCCTTCAAAATTGGCTGTCTAAATAATAAACCCCTGGGGGTATTTCGACGAAATACGGTAGATAAAATACAATCAGCTCAAAGTGAAGGTGAATGCGATGTTTGATGCCGGGTGAATTTGTAACGATGTCTGGTACCGGGAAGTATACGTAATATAGCTAATGAAATGGATGGCGTCATAAAATGGGAACAAAAAGATCCGCGCCATGGCGCCGTTGGCGTTTGGCATTGCGGTGTGTAATTTCATCATGTATTATTGTTTTTGAAGAACGTGTTCGAATGTCATTTTCTCATATATTTCACTGAAACTATCTGTCTGTATGCATCGCCACCAAATTATGAACTATGGCAGACGTTCAATGAATGTTTTCGAACACTACTACCTACACAATAACCACCCTCTCTGTGATCGGTGCGAATGTTGAAGAAATGTATGAATTGTGTATTATATTTACGAAAATTCGATGAAAATAGAAGGGCAAAAAGAAGCTGCGTCGGGTTTGATTGATCGAATGCAAATGCAGCGCGGCAACGCATGCAATTAACAGAGGAATACCGTATTTCCTCGAAATACCCCCCCCTCGAAATACCCCCCCCCCCCTCAAAATGGACACTATGAACTTATAACCCCCCCCTCGAAATACCCCCCTCAAAATGGACACTATGAACTTATAACCCCCCCCCCTCGAAATACCCCCCCCAAATTTAGTGTATAGAGAACGTAAATGACAAAGGCTGCGGTTTGTCATCTGGGTAATGCAAAACACACGTTAAAAACGATGACTCTGTTATGTGAGAAACAACGATGGAAAAAACACAGAAATTGAACACAGAAACTCATTGAGTTTCTGTGTTTTTGTTTTACACAGAAACACGGAAACTCATAAATTTTGAAAAACTCAAAACTCAAATGAGTTTTTTTTTTGGCGAACACAGAAACACAGAAACACGGAAACACAGAAAAGTTTTTTTGAGTTTTTGTGTTTTTTTCAGCGAAGCGGTTGAATGCACATTAATTCAGTTTAACTAAACAAGATAAGATAAGCATGTATAGTATGTAAATATGTACATAATGTATTCATATTTTATAATGGTACAAAAAAGAAATTCAAGATGGCATGCACATCTCATGATGGATTTGACAATTTAAGTTTCAACATTTAAGTATACCTTATTACCTCGAATTAACCCCCCTTGAATTAACCCCCCCTCAAAATGGACTGGTGAAATAATAAGCCCCCCCTCGAAATAGCCTCCTCCGGGATGATGTCCATCATGTATCCAATGTACATGATGTATTTATTACTGCTAATTTGCATCGCAGCTACACATAGACTGTACTAGGTTGTGTAGCTATCTACATGTTTATTTCAAATATATCCTGTTTGTATGCATTATAACCTGTTTTGGGTATGTAAATGCCTACTGTTTTCTATGATCCT
Source organism: Sphaerolaimus hirsutus (assembly GCA_964036195.1). Classification (NCBI taxonomy): domain Eukaryota; kingdom Metazoa; phylum Nematoda; class Chromadorea; order Monhysterida; family Sphaerolaimidae; genus Sphaerolaimus; species Sphaerolaimus hirsutus. The sequence goes on along the minus strand of OZ038452.1, from coordinate 2,988,063 downwards.
TACAAAACTTTCTGATGAAATAATAAACCCCCATGGGGGTATTTCGAGGTAAATGGTAGTTGTAGTTCAAATCAATTCCGTAGTCTTCCATACAATGCACATGCATTGAAGAATTTTGGAGTACTGCGTAAATTGTCATCTCTGGGCATTTTGTTGCTGGTGTTGTGATGTTGATGTCCTCATTGTGGACATTTTTATGGACTTTTTTGACACTTGAATGAATACACAAATGTTATGTGGGGTTAAAACATGTGTAAAACCAATATTTTATAAGAAAACCACTGTTTCCAGATCGAAATGCTGTAATTCAAAATTTTTTGGGGAAAACTCGAATTTTTTGGAAAAAACTTGAGTTTTTTTAGAAAAAAAAAACTATTAAAAAAACGAGTTTTTACAAAAAACACAGAAATAAAAACAGAGTTACTCAAGTTTTTTTCGAGAAAAAAACTCAAAACACAGGTATTCATTTTTGAAAAACTCAAAACACAGAAAGTTTTTTTTTTGGAGAACTTACCCATCGTTGGTGAGAACAGTGATTATAAGTCTACACACTTATACAAGTCTTTAGAGTCTTATAAATGGTGATTTTTGTTGCATTTTCGACGTCTGCGTACGTTTCAGACGACAATTTAGTACTTGGTTTTCAAAAAAATTCTGGCGAAATAATAACCCCCCCCTCGTTTAACCCCCCTCAAAATTCTCACTCTGCAAAAAAATAAACCCCCCGGGGGTATTTTGAGGAAATACGGTATTTTTATAGTCGGCGCGGCGCGCTTGAACTGCATTCGCACATATTGGCCCCATGCACACTAGTTTACTGGCGTTTTCAGTTTACTGGCGGTAAACTCAATTTTTTAGTTTACCGGCTAAATTCACGCATAGTAAAAGTGGGCAGAGTTTAGGCCGCCATCTTTATTTTTTTCAAGTTTGCCAGTGATGTGAATTTACGCTGTAAACGTTAATTTCTGATTTCTTTAATTGTGGAAGAACGGAGCATTGTTCATGCAATTTTTTTGCGTCATCGTGTACAGTACGTTGTGTAGATGTTGTCAAAATTTTTAAAATATTTTTAAGTGCAACATTGGATTTTTTATTGAATTTATCAGTTTTTTTGTGTATATAAATTTTTATAAAATCACCTGTTACATTTTTTCGTTTATTGAAACGTTCTAAATTATCAGTTTTCATTGCGCTATTGATTGGTGTACACGGCAGACATTAAAAATAAACTTTTGATTTTTTATGATTTTATTTCAATAAAACGCAAATAAATCACTAACACGTGAACGGAAAGCCCTAATCCAAAAAAAAAATCACACATGAAAGAGGAACATGAGATGCACACATCACACAATTTTTCGCGGCGTGAAACAAAAGACTTGGCGAAATTATGATTTAATCACAATTAAAAAAGAATTAATCAGCCAAAAATCAAATAGTGAATGAAAATTGTCCATTCAACGACAGTGTACTACAGAACGACCATCATAACCGGTTGCAATCGAAAAATGTAGTGTAGCGGTAGCAGATAGCATGAAAATGAATTTTTTGTATTTGTTACATCAGTTTACCATTCCAGTGCCACTTTAATGCTAACTGCCACTGCAACGGAAATTATTCAGTTTGATTTTTATATTCAACATAGTTGTAAATTCAGCAGTCAGCGGGATTCACCCACGCAACAGGACCGGCGGGCGTCATCATCCACTGCTTGATTGCATCCCTGAGGGGCACGCTTCTCTTTTGTCAACGTCCCATCGGATTGGCACATTCGGGATTGGATCCATGTTATCTGGCTTCTCTCTTGTCAATGTACATTTGTATTTACTCTGGAGGGACAACATCAGGCTGAGTCAATTTGAGTCAGAAGATGCAGATATAAACAAAAATACTGCTTGTAGCACTAGTAAATTGTTCTACTATGCCTGATATTCTTTTAGTTAATTTCTCACATTATTAGCTGTTGGTTACAAACATCTTATATGTATTCCTTTTTAAAGTTTACTATATGTATGAACTTTTACATGTTTTCCCTTTTTTAGTTCACTATATGTTTGAATTTATACATTTTTCTGTGTCGCTACAATTTATGGCAAAATATTAAAAAATTCATAAAAATTTTTTGGAAAAGAGTTAGGACTTGTAACAAACACCATCAAAACCGCGATTTTTTTCTGCACATGTCAGTGAAAAAATGGCTCAAATCCGACCTACGAGTGACAAATGAAGTTACTTTGAAATTGGTGGGGGTTGGCGTCAAACTCAAGAAAAAGCGATGATTTTGCGACGTTTTTGGCGACTCTCGCGACGATTTACGACGGTTTAATTTAGAGTTAAACAGTAAAAGTAAACTGGCAACGCGTCGCCACTTTTTAATTTAGCAGGGTTACGGTAGCGTCGCAAGCGTCGCAAAAGTCGTTCAGTTTGCCGGTGTGTTTCATGCGACTATCATACTGTTAAAGTGCAAAAAGTAACAACTTTATGAGCAGAATGATAATTAACAATCATTATAAGCATCAAAATAAGACATACATGCTATAACAAGCACAAATTACATGATTCAGATGAAATTCATAAAACAGTAGTTTACATCTTATGTGCAACACTTTCTGCGTCGCACGCGTCGCTAGCGACGCATCGCTGAAAATTGCATTCAGTTTGCCCATTACGTTTCACATAAAAAATAATCTGGCGACGCGTCGCATTTCTGTGACTTGCCGAAACCACTAACCCCAGAAAGTGAAACACAAAAATAAACTAATTTTAACATGTCAATCATAAAGGTAAACCGACGCGCGACGCGTCGCGTTTCAGTTTACATTTTTGATCGACGTGCCGCATTGGTAAACTAGCGTGTACACCCACATTAATGCATCAGGCTGGCTGCGTTCCAATCAATAACTTATCCACCAACATTTCACCCAAAAAGTGAAAGTAGGAAAACGAATTGATTGAACTGACACGTAAATTGAACACTGACACATCTACCTACATTTTTGGCTCAGTGCCAACATTTCGTAATGTTTGAATGGGCGCGCGTTAAGGGTGACGTGCGCGTTTCATTACATAGAATTATGTAGTGAAAAGTCTGTTGTCTTTACTCATCACAAGGCAACACAAAAGAAGACTATGTGAGAAAAATGAAATAATTGGCTGAGCAGCGGTGTGTGGCTGCAGCAGTGCGACAGCGGCAGCTCTACGATGGTAAACTCTCTGAAAAAAGTTTTCTGTTTAAATTAAAGTTTTTTTACATAGAATTAGTTTTACTAAATTTGAGTGTTTTCCAAAAAAAGTTTTATTTTTATTTTTTTTGATAAGTTTCATGTTTGTAACATTTTCATAATAGATTCTGAATTTTTGAATGTTTTTGATCACTTCGGTAAGTCTTTATGTTTTTGAAGAGGTTACAAAGCTTTGCTACAGACATTTTTTGTCGACTAGCACCCTTTTGTCATCCACAACCAAACCATACATGCGAAACTGCTGATTTGTTTTGTGCATTCACATAATAGATGCATTTATACATACATAAATACAATAACAGCTTTCAAGTCTACGAATTTCCGAGTTTTACAAAACAATCAATTTTCAGGGTTTTTCTGACTGTGAATGAAAACTTCAAAAAGTCCACGAAAAAATAACTTTTTTTTCAAAGTTCCAAAATTCACGTTTATTACCACCAGCAACCTCCACGTTTATTACCACCAGAGAGTACTGGCACTTGCAACTGAAACACGAGGCACGAGCAAGGGTGGCATTAATACAAATAAAGGTCATTAAGTCTTGGAAAACATGATCAAGTATAATTATAACATTTCTCAAACAATATAATTAAATATCTCACAAAAACCTTTAAAAGTATAAATAATAAAAAATATATAAATCTCTAACAAATATAATTAGATCACTTTAGTCTTTGAAAAGCCCTGAAAAAATAAATATAAATATAAATGCCCCATATTTTTCATTTTACTAGTATTTTTAAAATATAAATCTCACCTCTGTGAATATTTTCAACACTAAGGGTGATTGTCATCTCACTGCGCACTCGGTTTGAAATTGCTAACTCCTCGCCTCTAGCTACCCATTTATATACAGTGCAATGAAAATGTGCGCGCTTCAGTTGCAAAGTAATGAAGGGACAGTGGGCATTGAGTTCTGCACAATGTGGTAATGGATTGCATAGTTGCAAAAATGTTTCTACGTTTACTCAAAAAATATGTAGGTACCTATACATGAGTACTGAGTAAATATGTTTATGTTTCCTACGAAACAAAGTACCTGTACTCGCTTTTACATGTACTTTTTGAAAGTACTCGAGTAGAGAAAACGTATTTCAGAAAGGCTTTTATAAAATTTCTCGAACACGGCCGGGTTTTACTCTTTATGCGAAAGTGTAAGGCGGTGTTTACACGGATTCCTTGTGACGACAAAAAATGGCGATTTTGTCAACCATGTTTTTGGGGTGAAAACCAATAAGTAGATCAATTGGACGCCTCAATTGATCATTATTTGATCGACCCCATTAGATGGAACAATAATTAATTTTTATAGATTACGCAATAATGCACAACAGATAATGTATTTTTCTTGTTGTCGTAGCTTTGTCGGAGGGTTTGTTCTACGCGGCCTCGCTAGCAAGGCCGCGTAGAACAAACCCTCCGACAAAGCTACGACAACAAGAAAAAAGTGTGATCTAGTGTGCGTGATAAGGGAAATTATGGAATTTGATGTATGCCCCAGGCAGTGAAGCTGGCACAATCACAAACAATTGAGGCATCACACATGTAATATATTTCACGTTAATTCCACAAGAACAGTTATAAAAATTGCATTTTTTGTCGTCACAGCAAATCCGTGTAAACGCCGCCTTATGCAGGGTCATGTACAAAAAATTACCTCATGATGTGTACAATTGTGTTTCCCAACTAGAATATTCAAAATAAAACATATTTATAAATATAATAGGGTTTTTTGAATAAAAAATAAATATGGGAAAAATCAGAAGAAGTACATATGATGAAAATAACAACCAGGTGCTAATTTGATAAGTGGATGAGTAGAAGGTTATGAGACATATTATTTATAATTTTTTCTGATAAAAAGTATGCATTACTGTATTTACATAAAGTATGAATTTTTATACCTTATTTTCAAATTTTCCATTTTATTTTATTCTTAGATTTTCCATTGTGCTTACATTGTTTTATTGTTCTTTTTTCTACGATTTTTCCAACACTGGTTTGTACTGGTCAATTTATGCAACGTTGAATTTTTCTTATGCAAGAATAATAATTTTTGGATACAAATTGCGTATGATCAAAAAATCGCGTCGCTCAGACGACAGACATATTTATTGCTTACGCATGGTCGGCCACCGGCATAAAAATTCTGATTAGGATGGCTCATTCGACCCCCAATCGGCCCACACACACCAGTTGACATCAAAATTCGTGTCAACTAAATGCACCTAAATTTAGGTTAATTGTGTAATTTCAACTTTCGTATGTGACACAGCATAGTTAACTTCACAGCGCGACATTAAATTTTCACTGTTCATGTTAATTTGATGTTTTTACAATTTGTTCCGTGTTAAGTTATTTACCTAGTTGAATTCAGTTGACACGAATTTTCGATGTCAACTAGTGTGTGTGGGTCGATTCTGACCGCGTAACAGGGCGCTATGGCGTCGTAACGCCGGCGCATCAGCAGTGGCGGCTGGGAGCGGCGCGGCGCGACTGCACAAATCCCTGTCGCCAGCGGAACTGGCCCCTGGACTGGACCACTTGCGCAATTAACACTGGATGGAATTGGCACATTGGTTTTTCTGACAAAAAGTGGACTTATCGACTTTTTGCTAGAGATGTTTTATATTTGTCAATGATTGTTCCAAACAGGGGTCTCCTAGGGGGGGGGGGCTGGGGGGGGGGCTGCCCCCCCCAAATCGGCCAGCTATCTATCTATCCCGGAGGTCGCTCAGCTATCTATCTATCCCGAGGCAAAATTTTTGGCTACTTCCCCAAAAGACCCCCCCCCCAAATCGCTCAGCTATCTATCTATCTGGAGTGGTTTTTGAGAAATTTTGCCCCAATTTTCGCTCAAAATCACTTATGTTCGCACCATTTTATAGTTTTTCACCTTCAAAATCGTGCTTTCCGGCTATATACATGGTTATATACCTATTTTTAGCCATTTTATACCTACTTTTGGCTACTTTTAACTGATTATTAGCGATTTTTTCCCCTTTATGCCTTCTTAACCTTGAAAAAGCCTATATATTGTGCCCCCGCCAGCCCCCCCCCAAGCCCCCCCCCCAGAAAATTTTTCCAGCTATCTATTCCTCCGGAGGAGCGATTTGCTATCTATCCAGCCCCCGCGAGGGCCAAAATCCTGGAGACCCCTGGTTCCAAGAGTGTCAGTCTATGGCACAGTCTGCGTTCATCAATCAGTGGAGCCACGCGTAACGATGGCGAAATCTATAGACAAAAGTAAAATTTTTTTGGCTATTTATAGCATCCCGCTAGTGGGACCCGGTCCCGTTGGCGGGACTGACGTCACGCGCGATGAAAAGTTTTTTTTTTCAATTTTTTTATACTATTTTTGTCATTTATGTATGTTATTTTTTCATTTTTCATCATTTCACGCTTTTTCTATCGTTGTATCTATTAGTATATATTAGTATATCTATTGGTATATTTAGAAACATTTTGAACAGATCTCAAAGTTTTGGTGACCTTACAGCTGTTTCTGCACACATTTTATATTTTATATTTTTGTTTATACACAACCACGAAATCCATGTAAAATTAACAATTTACCGTATATCCTCGAATAAGACCCCCCCTCGAATAACTCCTCCCCCTTGAATAACTCCCCCCTCGAAAACACTGACGAAAAAATAACTCCCTCCCTCGAATAACTCCCCCCTCTTGAATAAGTCCCCCCTCTGGGTGAAAAATATGCTATAAAATTTACAAAAATGATCGATGAAAATACAAAAGAATGTTAACGTATGGCAGCGACAGCAGATACATGACATGTACGCAGTGTATAAACACCTTTTTGTTGTTGTTGAACTGTTAAATACATGGATTACATGAGTTGACACAATGCATTCATACGATGAACTCAGTCCAAGTTTCTGAGGAAAGAATAACTCCCTCCCTTGAATAACTCCTCCCCCTTGAATAAGTCCCCCCTCAAAAACTCTGACGAAAAAATAACTCCCCTGGGGTCTTATTCGAGGATATACGGTATGTTGTTTGTTTGCATTATTATATTCATTCTCAAGTTTCGAATTTTACTAGAAAAACATTTTTTTGGGGTGTAACACTGAAAAGTAAGTTTTAACACTGAAAAGATAATTTTTTTTTGAATTTCCAATTTTTTTATCAGTAGCCACGAGACAACTGCTTTTAGTTGATAAAGCTAGTGCTACTTCTGCGCATGCATTTTATATACCTAGTAGACTAATGCATACATTGCATAAAATTAATTTGCAAAATAATGTTTACTTTTACTTTAAAAAGTACATGACTAGGTAGGTATTTTAGTTTCAAGTAAATGTGTATGCCCTTTCCCCCCACCCAAAAAAGCGTACTAAAGCAAATATATACCTAGTGTAGTAAGATGATTGAACTTACTACTTTGTAAAAAAAACATACCGTATTTCCTCGAAATACCCCCGGGTGGTTTATTTTTTCAGAGTGAGAATTTTGAGGGGGGGTTAAACGAGGGGGGGGGTATTTCGAGGGGTTTTTTTTATTTCGCCAGAAAATTTTTGAAACCCCAGTACTAAAATGTCGTCTGAAACGTACGCAGACGTCGAAAAATGCAACAAAAATCGCCATTTATAAGACTCTAAAGACATTTATAAGTGTGTAGACGTACAAACACTGTTCTCACATAACAGAGTCATCGTTTTTAACGTGTGTTCTGCATTGCCCGGATGACAAACCGCAGCCTTTGTCATTTACGTTCTCTATACACTAAATTTGGGGGGGGGGTATTTCGAGGGGGGGGGTTATAAGTTCATAGTGTCCATTTTGAGGGGGGGTATTTCGAGGGGGGGGGGGGGTATTTCGAGGAAATACGGTAATAATAAGTTCAATCAATCACTATACACTAGTAAAAACAATATGTCTCAAAAACTCAGTCTCAAAATATTAAAGCTCATTTCTAAGTATCCGAGTACAGAAAACGTTGTTTTGCTCATTCTTGGATTTGCGAAAAAATAATGAACTTCCAGTAATTTTTGCATCTTTGGTAAACCTCAACAAACCAAAAACGATGAAGAATGACATGTTTTTATGGTCATTCCATAGCCTAGAATTAGCGTTCTGCTGCAGAACGTCGTCCGGTTTTTATTACCAAATTCCTGTTTTGTCATTACTAGGTGGGTAGTAAAAGCACAGTGAGATAGAAATATTTTATGATTAGAATGCACACACACAAATAAATACATGCAACATGCATGATTATTTTGAATAACATCCCACCTTGAAATATCTCCCCTGTCAGATGAAAAAAAATCCCCCTTGAATAATTCCTAACTTTGGGGATGATAAATACATTTGCTATGTTCAATTTTAACAAAAATGTGACGTTTTTTCGTAAATAAAGCATATTTTGTGAAATGAGTTGATAGAAACATGCTTGAAAATTTTGACAAATAATAACCCCCTTGAATACACCCTTTGAATAACACCATCTTGAATAGTAACCCCTTAGAAAAAAAAACCCAACTGACGAAAAAAATCACCATGGGAATTATTTTAGCAAATACAGTATTCACACACAAAGATATAATGCATGCATATTTTAATCAAGGAGCTGCTTTTAGATAAGTATTTATATGTAGAATATTCTCATTGAGCAGCACATGAATTCAGAGTACTTGTTAATGTGTATAAAAGAAAATATATATATAGTGAATGCAAGCTGCAGGCATATAAAATGCACACAGTATATTATAACTAAAATGACATCAATTTTTATGAGAACAACATAGTTAATGAAAGCAAGTTTATGAAATAATGATGAATTCTGCATGGCACCTCATTATGTTGATGACGCATGGACCACAAAGTGAATACACTGAATGAGACAGTGCATGACATAATTAAAAAGTGGACACATTAGTGGGCAATGTGCCCATCATTAAAAATGACCCAAGTGTCATTACATCATAGCAGATGCCCTGAGCAGGAACCCAATCAATAACCCCAAACAAAAAGCTTTCCAACAGGCCAGCAAAGTGACTTGCGTCCCACTAGACAAGTTGTGTCCACATATCATATGGCATTCAAAGTACTGATTGTGTGGCAGCAGAAAATGGGGGTTTGCCAAGAAAACCAGGGGGCAGTCCCAAGCACTGTAAAGTGTAAAGTAAAGTGTCAAATGTAAAGTCAAATGCAAAGTTAAGTGTCAATCAAAACAAAAAAGAAAAGATTTTATTACTGAACTTTGCATGACTATTGACAGTTTACTTTGCATTTGACTTTACATTTGACACTTTACTTTGCATTTGACTTTCATTTGACACTTTACTTTACACTTTACAGGGCTTGGGACTGCCACCATGTGTCCTATTCCCAGCCCACACCCTCACCAGATTTGATGTAAATGGTTATGCTCCAACAACTGACCAATAGTTAAACTTAAATACATCTGCTACATAACATAGCCCTCAAACATGTATTATCAGTAGGAGCACAGCACAGCACTAACAGACAACATGTGCACTAGGTAACTGGGTAAGTCCTACTATATAATGAGCACGCTATGTAAGGAGTGCAATATGCAACCGCAACAATGGAAGACTGTAAAACTGAACTGAACGGCCGGAGAGAATCCCCGTTATTAATTAGTAATCCTGCGAGAATTATTCACATATCCATAGTCAACACACCCCCCCAATCATTTTGCGTTCCCACACAGAAAAAATGGTGGCCGGAAATAGCTTCTATATTCCGCGGTTCCAAAGTGAAATGACATGATAAATATTTATACCTAATAAAATCGCGCAAGGCACTCTGAAAGCTGCCACCTACCGTATTTCCTCGAATTACCCCCCGGGGGTTTATTTTTTCAGCGTGAAAATTTCGAGAGAAAAACGTGAAAAATTCAACAATAACCACCATTTATAAGTTTTTACAGCCTTATATAAGGATGTAGATGGTATAAACGATGTTCTAACGTAACACAGTAAGTGTTTTGAACGTCTGTTATGCATTTCTCGGACCACAAATCCATAGTGCAAATTTTGAGGGGGGTATTTCGAGGGGGGTGGTATTTCGAGGAAATACGGTACATATTGAGGTACCTACCCTAAATCTTCGAATAAGACCCCAGGGGAGTTATTTTTTCGTCAGTTGTTTTTGAGGGGGGACTTATTCAAGGGGGAGTTATTCGAGGGGGGAGTTCTTTTTTCCTCAGAAAACTTGGACCCAAATGATTGCAGATGCAGTCTGTCAACTCATGTTATTCATGTATTAAACCGTTCACCACAACAAAAAGATGTGTATTCACTGCATACACAGTTAATTATTTGAAAAAAAAGAAAAATCTTTCTCGCCACGGTCAATCCCGTATAGAGATCGATTCATCCTGCCTAAGACTTTTGGACGTGTTTTTGGATGTTCCGAGGGCACTGGCAAGGGGTACAATCCCCCTTCGCCTATTGTGCGCCTCGCTGCTGTGACATCGATCACAGAAAATGGCTTTTTAGCCAAAACTGCCTTTTTGGCAGAGTGCCCAATCTTTACGGCACCGCTCACTTTGAGCTACTACATGGGTAAATCCCTTCACATTCGATTACTTTCGTGCTCATGGCACTGTGTCACTGATCTGACGACCACCTCACGGTCTGCGGTCTGCATTTTCAGATCACTCAATGATACGCTGACCGAAATTCCGATCTTGGCACAGTGCCAAAATCACGAGTCGGATGAAATTTCTACTAAATACCAAACTATTCAATTTAAGGGTGAATCCCCTCACATTCGATTACATTTGTGCTCTTGGTACTGTACCAAAGTTCAGAAATCTGTTTCACTGTCTATTGTTGGCAATCATCGACGAGATTGGGTACCGTTGACCAAAATTCAGATCTTGGAACAGTGCCAAAATCACGAATTGGTTCTTTTGATTTCTAAAATCCTATCTATTCAATCTACATGGACATTAGAAACTGGTAACCCATTATTCAACCTATGCATATGTGCCTGTCCGTACACTCAAATTGATGACACATTGCTTGGACCTGTTGCACATGCATTGCTTGCCCACATTTTGCTTGCTAACCATGCCTATGATATGCACATTTGTTCTTACCACTCACTAGGGTTCAAACGATATGACTTTTCGATATCGATATTAGATATTCGATATTTTTTCAAAATTTTCGATATCGATATTCGATATTCGATATTAAAAAATGGTCGATATCCGATATTCGATATTCGATACGATATATCATTTGAACCCTACCATTCACTCATGTCTAAACATATCACTTGCAGACGCTTTTTACGTTGGTAAATATCTAATACTTTATTCTACTAATATGGAGAAGGAGGCAAAAGAAAAAAAGAAAGTTCGCAAAAATACGACATCTGCGAAAAAATCCGCTTGTTCAATATCCTCCTGTGACAATGGTGACGTGGTGAATGGCGATGGAGCGATTTTAAATATTCAAAACGAGGCCGATTTTGAGGTTGTTGTTATTTTGACACATTTTGGCAATCTTGACAATGGGTGGAGAATATATAAAATGCTTACAACTATTAATATTGGGACATCTGATCCAGAGAACCTTTTCTCGGTTGCATTGTATGTTGTGGGGATTGTATCTATCTCACGAAAACATAAAATTATACATCACACACAGAATCTGAGCAAATTTACGTGCCTGAGGGATCTGAAAACGCCCAGACATCAGGAAAGCTCAACTTCGATTTGCGATAACACACGGGCTGGCGCTTATAGCCGTGTGCTTTCTAATATTTTCGATATTTCTGATATTTTTGAAAAAATTTTCTGGTTCAATACATTGGAAAATTTACTTACTTATTATTTTACTTACACGATATTTGGGATGTGCCTAACATTTTTACCTTTCTACACATTCTCCTATTCCTTTTCGATAGATAGTGACATTTGGGATACTTTACTTGTCACTAAACCGCGATATTTACATCTATTTTGCTCTATCCCTAGGGGAGGGCTGGTTTGCATGAAAAGTTTGGCTTGCATGAAAAGTTGCGACAAACTAAAAAAACCTGTTTACAGGACATCATTCACCGACAAAAATTCGCGTGCAAGCAAGCAGTTAAAAAATGGAAATGTAGATTGCTCGCACAAATACGAATGCATACCATCCCTCCCAGCCAGCAGCGGGTCATGTATGGTGGAACTTGTGTTGCTTTTCGTCACGCTACTTATGTTCATGTCGGCTGGGGGGTCATTTCTACTCCTAAAATTGATAGAACACACTTATCTTGTGATTTTACTGCATTACGTGTTTGGTGAGTTGTTTTTTGGAAGAAAAAAACCCTTTCTTGTCTATCTATTGTGTCTATTATGTATGGTTAGCCCAGCATCAGCCGCACCGAGCATTGGCGGAAATCCGTCAATTTGTTTTTCCTCTGAAATTTTACTACTTACTCTCCTGTACCAAAATGCACGCTGCATGACACGACAAGTATTGGCTCTTTTGGAAACAATCCAGCGCTCGAAATCTGATATTGTCTGCCTCACTGAAACACAGCACAAAAATGCATCGGAAACCGCTACTATAGGGGGTTATAAATCCACCCATGTTTATACAGGTGAGTTGGGGACTGGTGGTATCTCAATTTACATACGAAAAGGTATTAAATATACCCTTAACAAAGTATCAGAGGACCTGAAAAGACACTTATTGAGTGTAAAGCTAGTTAATATAAATGATGAGATGAGTGATACCTGGAATACTAACAGCGTTTTAGCTAGAAAAAAACTGAAAGCGAAAAATATAAATATAATAGTAGTTTATCTTGAAAACAATACAAAAGCCGCTAAAAACAAAGATATTCGGGCATTAAACATACTTCTACTTCGAGAAATGAGTAATTTGATAGTATCAAATAGAAAAGTGAATGAAGACACTCTCATTGTTGGTGACTTCAATGGACACATTGGAAGCGATGAATACGGTATACCGGGAAACGACCATCATATCAATGAAAATGGGAAATTAGTGCGAGATTTTCTCATTGACACTAACTTAACTCTTCTAAATAGACAAATAGAGGGTATATGGACCTTTCAGCGAAAAAATGCAAAATCAGCGATAGATCTATGCATGACAGATAACCATGATATCTTATCACATGGTTTTATCGATGAGGTGGGTGATTACAGTAGCATTCAATCGGATCATAATGCTATTGTATTGAAGATTTCACACTCCATGCATTGTAGCAGGGATAAATGGAAAGTGTTGAGACCTAAAACGACTAAAGAAAAAAATAGTTTTGTTGCTGGGATCAGCAATGCTTGCATGGATTCCTACGAAAATGCTGTGAAAGCAATAAATATAGCATCTGCTGTCGAGAATACTGAAAACAAACGGATCACGGTTCCAGTTGGACTGGTGAAACAAGGACGGAAAATTGCAAAGATACAAAGAAAAATTAAGAGACAATTACGTTGTGATGATACAGAACGTGACTCTCTATTCCAAATGCTCAAACAGGCCCGGAAAGAGCTAACTACCATGAAAAATACGATAGAGAGAAGACAAAAGGATAGGACTATACAGAATCTGGTGAACAAGGGCACCACAGGGCACATTAATGGCATATATAAAAAGGTGAATCAGATGCGCCAGGGAGATAGCAAAGAAATACACACGATCTATACTGACAAGGGGACAGCGGTTACAACCAATCAAGAGATGAACCAGGAAATGGTTAAGGCATGGAATATTGTCATAGAAAAAAATCCTGGGATGGATATCAATCAAATTGATAGAAGTGAAATAATAAAAGTCACATCAACAAGAAAGCAAATGATGTGTCTGGAGCAACTGATTTCTGCAATTGAGGTAGAGAATGCCATACATGGTCTCAAGAATAACAAATCACAAGGTACTACAGGGGTATACCATGAGCATCTAAAACTACTAGAAGATCATCATTTGAATGGACTGTTGACAATATTCAATGAGTGGTTTGATGGCGGAATCATACCAGATTCAGCTGCAATATGCAAAATGATACTGCTACATAAAAAGGGTTCTAAAGGAGATTTGAAAAACTGCAGAACCCTAGGATTGTCATGCAACATAAAAAAGGTGTACATGTCTATATTGAACAGGCGTTTAATACGCTGGCTAGAGGCAACGGATGCACTAACAGAGATGCAGGGTGGCTTCAGACCTGGCAGACGTACACTAGACAACATTCATGTGTTAAAAACATGCTATAATTACGCTCAAACTAATGGCAATGAGTTCGTCACCTGCTTTGTAGATGGTGTAAAAGCTTTTGACAGGGTGGACAGAGATAAACTATGGCTAAAAATGGATCTTATGGGGCTTCCTAAAAAGATTATTACAGCAATTAGCAATGTATATGAGAAAACCTCCGCAATTATGACCTATGCGGGTTATGAAAGTGACATCCTACCATATCCTATTGGTGTGGCTCAAGGTTGTGCTCTCAGCCCAACACTTTATGCAATCTATATGCATGACTTAGCACGTACATTGCTTGGCACAAAATGTGGTGCGAAATGTGGTCTGAATCAGGATAAAATTCCGGCACTGTTCTTTGCAGATGATATTGTACTCATGGCGGGCCGTGATAGTGACTTAGAACAACTAATGTCTACTTTTAGTAGATGGGCCTGGACATGGAGTGTAGCAATTAATCCATCAAAGAGTGAAGTCATGCGTTGGGGGGCAAGTGATCGGTCGATGAAGAGATGGCCTCTACAAATTGGAGAGCCAAATAGGGCAGATATGAAATACCTTACAGAAACTAAAAGTATTCGTTACCAGGAGTGCAAATATGTCGGGGTTCTGATCCATTTGCCGAACATAAATTGAATAGAATTAGTAAAATGAGACAAATGAGCTCACTAGCAATTGGAGCAGCGAAGAACTCGTCAACGCCGATATACAATGCCAAAATCACATGGAAGGGATACGTAGAACCCTGCAGCATGTATGGGGTTGAGATAACTGGGCTATCAGATAAAGAACTGCAACATATGGACAAAATATACCTGCAGACAATGAAAAAATCTGCCAATCTGCCAATAAGTGCAAGTAATGCCAGTATACTCAATGACCTTGATGGGATAAAGCCATCAGATAAATACCATCAACTTATACTATCATAGGATGGTTACATGTCAAGAGTGAATAGAAATCGATGGCTGTATAGAACATGGGTTGAAGATATTCATATATCAAACAGGGGGACTCTGAAAAATGATAATACTAACTGTTCATTGGTAAAAAGTGCAAAAAGTGAAACGGGCATGCAAGTTGACACATGTGTCTTACGGAAAATAGATATTAAACAATGGGTATATAGAAATAGTCGCGCTTCTACATTGGGAAAAGTATCAACAGAAACAGCAGTTAAGTACAGAAAGGGTGACACGAAGAACCTTGAAATACAAGGGTTGTACTACAATGAATTGCCATGGTTTGCAGCACGTCACAATGCCCTGAGGACAAGAGGAAAAAGGGGGCATAAGATTTGTGGTCACTGCTCAACTACACACGTGAAAGTGGTTGCAAACCTTTTTCATATTCTTTATGTCTGCAGGGCGTCTGACTCTCTACGCGACAAGATCAAAAACACAGAATGCTCAGTACCCTGCAACTGGGAGAAACAGCCACTAGGGGCTAACGTTTGCCACACACATTGGCGAGAATTATGTAAACTTCTGGTATTCGGGATGAGTCATCTACATGATAGATGAGAAAAACTAGAATTCACTTTCTACCGTAACTATCTGAGTGAAAAGAGCTGATGATAGGAGGAGTAAGGGAAGGGCGCAACCAATTCGTTGGTAGGGCCCTGTATCCCATATATGTAAATAAATAAATACACATCATGTATTTATCTGCTGTCGCTGCCGTTGGCTAATATTCTATGTATTTTGTATTGTATCATTTTCATATACTAGGCGGACAGCACATCTAGTATGAAAACCTACCTAAAGTTTTTTTTGATAAATTTCGCTATTAATTATTTAATAGTAAAGACGAAATATTATGATGAAAAAATGTAAAAGTTTTGGTTCATTATTCAGATGGGTTATGGTAGGTTTTCATACTCAGTGTGATGTCCGCCGCGTATACAGATGGGGAGTTATTCAGGAGGGGGATTTTTCAAGGGAGTCATTTTTTCCTCACCTCGCCAACAGGGGGGGAGTTATTCGAGGGTGTTTTATTCGAGGATTTGCGGTATATCCTCGAAATACCTTCAGGTTTTTTTATATTATTTCGCAAGCAAATTTTGAGGGGGTCAATTCGAGGGGGCATATTCGAGGTTTTTTTATTTAGTTATGCATTTATCAAGGACGGGGTTATTATTCCGAATTTGGTATGGACTTGACCTCAGAGAGTTGGCTTTTCCATTTGAGATTCTATTAAATTACCGTATTTCCTCGAAATACCCCCCGGGGGGTGATTGTTTCATAGTGGTCCCGAGAGGGGGGGGGTATTTCGAGGGGGGGTTATTATTTCACAAAAAATTTTTTAAATCCCTTTACGAAATTGTCGTCTGAAACGTGCACAGACGTCGAAAAATACAACATAAACCGCCATTTATAAGGTTATGTAGACTACCGTATTACCTCGAAATACCCCCATGGGGGTTTATTATTTCGCCAGCAAAATTTGAGGGGGGGTTAATTCGAGGGGGGGGTTATTCGAGGGGGGGTCTTATTATTTCGTCAAAAATTTTCGTAAGGATCGTAGTAAATAGTAGGCATTTGCATGCCCAAAACAGGTAATAAATGTGTCCAAACAAGATATATTTGGACATAAAAACGTAGTTTAGCTACACAAACATGTCCATGTGTAGCTGCAATACAGATAAACAGTAATATACATCATGTAAATTGCATACATGACGTATTTATTATGTACATGACGTACATCATTCCGAAGGGGGGGGGGGGTATTTCGAGGGGGGGTTTATTATTTCCCCAGCCGATTTTGAGGGGGGGTTAATTCGAGGGGGGGTTAAGTCAAGGGGGGGGGGTAATTTGAGGTAATACGGTAATATTAGTATGTAGACGGTATAAACACTGTTCTAACGTGACACCAACATTGTTTTAACGTCTGTTCTGTATTACACAGAACACAAACTACAGTTATTGTCATGTACGTTCCCTTTACACTCTATTTGGGGGGGGGGGTATTTCGAGGGGGGGTGATTGTTTCATAGTGGTCTCGAGAGGGGGGGGGTCAAACGAGGGGGGTGTATTTCGAGGGGGGGGGGGTATTTCGAGGAAATACGGTATATATTTTTGAATTACCGATTTCTGGAATGCTATTTACGGTTCACACACGGTCACACAAAAATCGCACCGCGGGAAATGGGGCTGCTATGTAAATCCGCAGTTCCAAAGTGAAATGCTCTGGTATAATTAAAAAGCGCAAGGCGCTCTGAAAAATGTCGCATTTTTATTACTATAATATTTAAGTGCATTTCTATCTATGGTGTAGTATTTTAGATGACACGATGAGTTTTGAATTCTAGTCCATATCACATGGATTGATATTTTGGCCCTGCGCACACTAGTTTTCACACGCAATTTCGAAAACTATTTAATGAGCTTTGAACGTGTTTGAGTTTTCCACAGTGAATCATTTTTAATCTCCGTCAACTGTAGTTGACGGCCACCTCATTGTAGAAAACTCAAATGCGTTCTAAGCTTTTTTGCCAGTTTTTGAAATGGCGTGTGAAAACGCAGGCGAAGTGTGCGCAGGCACTTTGAATACGCCACTGGGTGCCATATAATTTCCCCAGCCCATTTTGAGGGGGGGGGGGGGTTAATTCGAGGGGGGAGTAATTCGAGGGTATACGGTAAATCTGGCTGAAATCAGAAACTTATTTGAAAAAAGCCCACATAAATAGGTGGACAATTTAGGTAGACACTTTTCTCCAGAGAGTTTACAATAATTACATGTGTCTCCGCAGCCACTGTTTTCACCATTAGATGGAATGGCAGCGCAAATGAACTCAATCCCATTTCTTTAATCGTTGAGTTTTTCTTGAGTATTATCTCAGTGTAAAAATTATCGTAGGCAAATCGAACTGAACAATTTAGTTACAGGCCCATCCAATCCCAAACCCTGAAAAATGCCCTGTAAAATGTCAAATTCATAAATTGCACGACTTTTGACACTTTGAATGACATTTAGAACTCTAGAGGGTTTGGCACCAGGGGCCAGTCACGCAAGTTGACAAGTAAATACATTACTCTTGAATCTTTACTTTTCTCTTGACTTGATTCTGGTGCTGGTTCCGAAAGTGGCAAAGTTAAGAGTCAAGCTAAAATTCAAGAGCAATGTCAACAGTGGCCCCCCACACGCTAGTTGACATGGACACCAAATGTCAACTGGTTCAATTCCCAATTGCGGCAAAGATTGCGTTTGAATGTCGTTCGTCCACTCGTCAGCAAGCTTTGAATTGGGATCGGCACCAGTTGACATTTGGTGTCGATGTCAACTAGCGTGTGTGGTCCCAGTCCCAGTAAAGCCGGAATTAGAGCTCAGCGTCGATTCGACGTGAAATGACGTCGTGAAATTAATTACACGAGTGTGGATCATGCTACTGGTCTACAATTTTCTAAGGATAATATATGAATCAATACCTTAATCGTGTCCAATACTGAGTGTTATCAGCCACAACTAGAGCGAATTGAAAAATTCAATTTTTATCATTCCACGTCATCAATTTACGTCAGGGAACAACAGGGAATAACTTGCTTGCAATAGTCTGACGTGAAATGTCAAGTTGTTCCCTGACGTAAATTGATGACGTGGAATGATAAAAATTGAATTTTTCAATTCGCTCTAGTTGTGGCTGATAACACTCAGTATTGGACACGATTAAGGTATTGATTCATATATTATCCTTAGAAAATTGTAGACCCGTAGCATGATCCACACTCGTGTAATTAATTTCACGACGTCATTTCACGTCGTCATTTCACGTCGAATCGACGCTGAGCTCTATATCCGGCTTAAAGTGGAGTAAATAGTAGAGTACTTGTCAAGTTGCGGGACTGGCCCCAGGGTGGGGCTTGCTGGAACGGTGCGAGCGATTCTGGTGACATTTTAGCGCGCCAAAAAGCGCCGAGCCATTGGCGCCTTGGGTCATTTTCCCGTGGCGCCACGGTGCATAATGGGATTTTTCCACATACTTTTTCTATCGCTATTCGGCGCGCAAAAAGAGGATGCTGAATTGAACGCATCAAAACAATGCACCAAAATCTGTTCGCGTAAAAAACTCAAAACTGGCATCGGTTTATTGGAATTTGGATAGCGCATTTAAGTTCGTGGCGTCCCAATTTATGTGTTTGAGATGACAAAGGACGTATAATGGGTCGAAAAGCGGCACGGCAGCGTGTACGGATAGTGTCGCGTGAACTGCACGGTGCCGCGTCGCATGAGTGAGCCCGCTTAACATTAGCCATGGCAAACCCTCTGGAAAAAGTGTTAAAATTTTTAAGTGTCTTTCTAAGATGAATTTTTCGAATTTCAAATGTTTTGCTCAGTTTCAATACAATTTCCGAGTTTTTTTTGCATTACTACCATGTATCCTCAACCAAATTCAGTTGCTTTTTTTGAAAAAAAGCGTCGATTTGAAGGGTTTACTCTTACTGTAGTGGAATCAAAATTGAAAAACTTTTGCAAATCTCAAAAGTTATTTTTGCCATCGTTGCCGCTGCAACGCACGCCTGTGCGCACAGCGCATTGGGACCGGCTGGTGGCTGCCGGCGCTTGCGACTGGCCCGCCTCCAAAAATTAGGTGTGACATTTCAAGGGGTCCACACGAGGACAGTCTCGCACTCTGTAAAATGTCATGCAAAAGTAAAATGTCATTTTTCATGTAAAAGTAAAATGTCATTTTTATGATATTTTACATTGGTCTTGACTAGTGATGGAAAAGCGCCATGGCGGTGGGGCCTCACCCATAAAAACGCCATGGCGCTTTTGGGGCGTGGCACTTTTTTAGCCTGGCGCCAGGAACAAAATACCTGGTGGCGCTTGGCGCCAGTGCCAAAGCAAAAAGCGCCATGGCGCTTCTGGCGCTTGGCGCCATTTTGCTCCGGCGCTCGTGTTCGGAAAAGCACCATGGTGATTTTGGCGCTTGACACCAAGGTCCTGGCACTTGTTCATAACTAGTCTTGACACTTAGCATGACATTAAACAGTCTAGAGCGTCTGGGAGTGTTCCCTGGAGCCAGTCCCAAACCCTGTAAAGTGTAATACAAATTTTTCAATTGTCAAATGCTCGGCGATAAAACTTTTTTTCTTGACATTTTGACACTTTACAGGGCTCAGGACTGCCGCCGGGTCGGACCACCCAAAAAATCGCCCAATTTACACTTGACTAATGTCCCAAACGTCTTCACTCAACTACCCCAAAACAAACGAGAAATTGTATGACAAATTTCGGTTATAAATTGTGTTGCGAATAGCAAATACTCAACTTTATTTGCTACTTGTCATGAATTGTCGCTTTATTGAGAAAAAAATATGTTTGAACTTGGTAGATTTTAATGCTAAGTAGGCAAAGTATTAGAATATTGAATTGAAATGTCATCTAGTGGGGGGGGAAGAAAAGATGAACAGAATTTAGACAGCGAAAAAAAAATAGGACAGCAGTTGCGAGAGTACCAACAGAATATTTTTACGTTTTCTCCCACAAAGTAACTGTACTCGCTTTAAGGTATACTTTTTGAAAGTGCATGAGTGGAGTGCACAAACGTACCTACTTTTCTATGCTGTTTCTCTGCTTCACAATGAAGTTTGGAAAAAATCATAGACTTGAGTATGTAAATTAGGTAAATACTTAGAGAAAAGTTGTGTACGTTTAACAACCCTAGACGAAACACAAGAAATGCACCGCGTCGCGAACACGCGCGCGTGCACTGCGTCATTTCCGCAATTGCAATCGAAATGGGTCAGTGCCAAATACAAAATGCTCTGCCCCACTGTTATTTTAGTGCACTTTCAGCGGTGCCCATGAAAGAATGCATTGCATGGCATGTGTGGTATGCGTGTGGGTAGGGCCTGTGCCGCTTGGCATGTAACCCGTTTGGCATGTCGACAGCGGATCAGAGATTTCCAAGGTTTTCAAAGCGGCGGCATGATAGATAGCAAATCTCTTCTCCGGAGGGATAGATAATTAGCTAAAATTATTCTGGGGGCTAGCTAGGGCAAACAAATACATAAGGTATGTATCAAAATTGACAAAACGGAGCAAATTTTGGGTGAAGGTTGGGGAAAAATGGCTCAAAGTTTGCTCCACTTAGATAGTAGATAGTTGAGAGATTTGGGGGGAGCTCAGGGGATAGTAGCCTCTGGATAGATAGCTAGCTGACCAGCCCCCCCCCCCTCATTGGACCCCCGCAACGGGTCTAACTGCCAAGCGCTTTACATGCCAAGCGAACCTACGCTGTCTAGGTAGTTCTCATGCGCGCTTAGTTGACGGCCGAAAATTGCGATACTGATGTATGAGCTTTGAACGCGTTCGAGTACACCGGAACGAGTCCGTCAACTACCGTGACTACAACTGATCGGAAACGATTCATTCCGGTTCAAATCAAATGTGTCAATTAGATTTATCAGTGGGGAAATTTCCGCCGTAAACTAGTGTGCAGACGGGCAGATAACTGGTCAATTCCGCAAGTGGAGAAAAAAACATTTTGAAATGAGAGGTGAAATGTTGAGTTAGCTTTCAACTTTTTACTTCTCAATTCACTTCTTTACTTATATTATCTTGATAATCTCTCAAAAAATATATTTCTATTTTCTAAATGTAGAAAATATATTTTTGGAATAGAGGTGTTCTTGCCAGTAATTATGACAGTATCCTTTGATGAAATAAGATTTGAGGCTAGCCACTTTGTGACGCAGGGGTCTCCAAGATTTTGGCCCTCGCGGGGGCTGGATAGATAGCAAATCGCTCCTCCGGAGGGATAGATAGCTGAAAAAATTTCTGGGGGGGCTCGCGGGGGCAAAATATATGGGCTTTTTCAATGCATAAAGAGCCGGCAAATATAAATGGGTTTTTGATTTTGAAAAATTTAATCAATTTTCATCCGACCCCAAATAAAAGTTGGGGCTACAAACTGAGCTGGGTGGCTCGCCCCAACTTTTATTTGGGGTCGAATGAAAATTGATTAAATTTTTCAAAATCAAAAACCCATTTATATTTGCCGGCTCTTTAGAAGGCATAAAGAAGAAAAAACCCGCTAAAAACAGGTTAAAAGTAGCTAAAATAGGCGAAAAATAGGTATATAAACATGTGTATAGACGAAATCCGCGATTTTGAAGATGAAAAACTATAAAAAGTACGAAAATTAGAGATTATGAGCAAAAATTGGGACAAAATTTCTCAAAAATCGCTCCAGATAGGTAGATAGATGGCCGATTTGGGGGATAGATAGGCAAAAATTTTGCCTCCGGGATAGATAGATAAAGTCGGCAGACGTATCGCCCTACAAACATTTGCGTCAGTCTCTCCAGTGGAGAGTGCATGACGGCATTGGGTATTGTGAAGCAATATTTTAACCATTGGAATAGATCGGGTCACGTATGAAAACTTGACCCCTATCCCAGTTACCAGTTGCGTATTATACAAATGAGAGTGAAAACTGAAAGTTAGCTAAAAATCGTTAAAATTTGCTTCGCTTTGCCAATTTCCACCTTCATAATCGCTATTTTGTTTGTATACATGGTTATATAGCTATTGTGAGCCTATTTTATTCATATTAATAGCGGATTTCGAAATTTTGGCCGGCTGCCAAGTTCTCTTCTGTTGGAACGGAGCCAACGAATGAAAAATAAAATTAAAACAAAAACGGTAGTTTGAACGGTAAAAGTCTTTACGAGGAACGTTGAAAATGCAGATATAAACTAAGGCGCGGCACGCATGGACGCAGCGAAACGTCCATTTTTCTTTTAAAATGATTTTCTTTTTCAATTTCTAGCGTCCGCGTGGGACACAAGTTTCGTTGTTCGCTCTATTCACGAGCGAATTCTAACTCTCCGATTTTGTAGGGTGAAATGTCCGCCGACTTTAGCTGAGGGGCCTCCGGGATAGATAGATAGCTGTGGGATTTGGGGGGGGGCAGGCCCCCCAGCCCCCCCCCCCCTAGGAGACCCCTTTTGTGACGTTAGTCACTTTATATCCCATGTGTGAGAGCCACAAGAAATAAACAAACAAATATAAATATATAATATATTATTTGATCCATTACATGATAATTTTTTTAAACCATGCAAATAATCAATCATCCACATTCATAATAGATTTATGTTGTTTATCTGTTCAAAACTCAATTTTCTCAGTCTATTCGCGAAAATAAATACACTTCAGTGGGGTGAATATCACCGCTTCACAATGATTAAATTAAATCGTGAAAAAGACATAAAAATCACAGCAGAAATTGAATGCAAATACTTGTGACTTGGTATAATTATTCATAATAATGCATGCAAATTTCAAACCTGTGTATTCGACGTACTAGTCCCGCTCCCTGTAAATTGTCAAATGTCACACAAATTTAAAAAAACTTCAGCAATAAAATTTTCATATGAATTGACATTTCACATGACATTTGACGCTTTACTTTACACTTAAAAATGTGCGGAACTGCCCCAATGACCCCACGCACACTAGTTGACCACCGAAATGTCCCAAACTAATAAATTTAACTTTAAAGCACATTTCAGTTTACATTAACGAGTCATTTTTCGTCTCCATCGACAGTAGTTCCGAATACCGGTAACACAAACCAATTTATAACAAATTTATCAGCTCTGAAAATTTTGGTCGTTATCTAGTGCGCGCGCCGGCAATGTGACTTCATATTCGATTAAACTAACTAACGCCGTAACTGTATCCTCGAAATACCCTCACCCGAATTATGTTTTCACCAGCAAATTTTGAGGGGGGTTAATTTAAGGGGGGGGGGTAATTCTAGGATATACGGTAATGTCTAGGTATAGGCTACCTTTAGCGATAAAAACTGCACAATTTTCACGGAAATCTACCATATCCCATCTGAATAACGAACCGAAAAGCAAAACTTTTCACCGTAATACACTCAATTCAAATTGAAAAAAACTTGGATAGAATGTCTAGGTCTCGAGATGACTTTATTCATAACAATATGGTAACATTTCGCGCAAAACGTGCGTCCGCTCAGCACATCAAAGTCTAACTAGTCATATAAGAAAGAAAATTCAATTGTGAAACGTTTCGTGAGCGTTTTTTTCTCTAATCGTTACTTTCTACATGAAAAATATCTTTTGGAAGGCGAAAAATGGCAATACAATGGCCCCGCGCACACTAGTTAACGGCAAAAATTACGGAAACTCATAAGTCAGCCTTGAACATATTTGCGTTAACCGGAATGAGGAGTTCGTCAATTGTGTTTAAAATGAATCGTTCTGGTAAACGAAAATGTGTTTAAAACAGATTTATCAGTTTCCGAAATTCTGGCCGTGAACTAGTGTATGTGGTGCCACAATAGGCAACATACATATATCGTGTGCAAATCACCAGGATTTATCAATTAAATGTTTAGAACACGATCAAACCGATACATCGAAAAGCAAAAAACACACAAATCTGTGCCACCCACAATGTATGCGCGATATATATAATAATATTATCAAGCAATTTTCAAACGCGTGTCTTCAGAAACCAGTCAACTAAAAACAAATAATGAAAACGCGAATACAAATTCCGTCAACTCGCCAAACGAAAAAAAGTCAACTCGATAAAAATAATAGAACTTTCTCAATTCTCATATGTATGTAGATGTAGCAAAAATGCAAATGCGCTGTGTGATTTGAGCGTGTGACTATATTGGACGGGGGGGAAAAACACAAAATAAATGGCCAGTGCAGCGCAGTGACAAGAATGGAAAAGTGCACCACTTGAGGGACTTCGAAATGTGTCCAGTTTGAACCGTGTCAAAATTGGCCCACACACGCTAGTTGACATCGACACCAAATGTCAACTGGTTCCGTTCTCAATTCAAAGCTTCAGTTGAACGTCGTACGTCGGCTCGTCAGCAAGCTTTGAATCGGGATCGGCACCAGTTGACATTTGGTGTCGATGTCAACTAGCGTGTGTGGGCCCAATCAACCGAAGTGACAAGTTGGGCGTCAACTAAAAATGGCGGATGTCAATATCTGATGAACCATTGCCATTTATTGGTCTTACAGGCTATAAACGACAGTTGACAACAACAGAAAATGTCAACTGGTTCCGATCACAATTCAAAGCTTGCAGGGACGTAGCCAGGATTTTTGAGCGGGGGGGGGCGGATTGTATACGGAGCCCGGCGAACGGGGGGGGCGGCGCCCCCCCCCCCCCTAAAATTTTACCCCTGTAGTAGGTGAATGGCGCCATGGCGCTGGCGCCATTCGTAGGCGCCACGCCATGGCGCCACTGGCGTTGGCATTGGCGCCAAAACAGCAGTATATGTCTGTATTTTACATGGACATGGACAGGAATTGTTGGACATGGACAGGAATTGAGTCCATTTCACTGGCTTTGAGGCCGCGGAGACCGGTCAGCCGAGAATATATGTTGTGGATGGAAAATGCGCGCTTGCGCGCAAATTTTTTTTAAACTGTCGACAAAATCGTCGTCTGAAAGTGCCATTTCTGGCACATTTTTTGGTCCGGCCCGGGAAGGGGGGGCGGCGGCCGCCCCCCCGCCCCCCCCCCCTGGCTACGTCCTTGAAAGCTTGCCGACGAGCCTACAAACGATGTTCACGTGCAAAAGCATTGAATCATCGTGCAAATGAAGCTGTAGAGTTGAAAAAAATATTGCTGTATGTGCAATGTAAATATACGGGCGGCATGAAATGAATACAAGTGTATACCTACATAAAATCATACAGTTACTAGTCAGCAAGCTTTGAATTGGGATCGTAATCAGTTGACATTTGGTGTCATTGTAAAGAAATGCGTGTAGAGCCAGCCAATAAGACAAATATCTTTACGTATGATGGCAATTTCAAACTTGAAAATGGAAAACTTGAATCACATCTTGATCAAAATATGATCCTGCCAATTTTCCACAAAATATTGACTCCAAACATCACTGCAGACAGCATAAATACTGCGGTCACTCCAGTTGACAAACGACAAAAGTACAAAACCGACAACTCGCAACCAAAACAAGCACGTCAAACATCCGGTGCGGGCCTCGGCGCCGTAGCTCGCGCGGGCGGCGGGCTGGGCGGCAGGGACGCGTGCGCGGCGGGCACCTCGCCCGGGGCGGGCCTGCTCTGCGCGCCCGTGTTCAACTGGTGCTGCAGCGTGACCGGGGGGCAGTCCCGCACCCTGGAAAATGCCCTGCAAAATGTAAAATGTCACGCAAAGTGTCAAAAGTCATGGAAAATGCCCTGCAAAATGGCAACCGCGGCATTTTCCATGACTTTAGACACTTTACATGACATTTTCCTTTTTCCAGGGCACTTTCCAGTGTGCGGGACTGGCACCAGGCGGACGCGCTGCTTGAACCAGCCGCGCTCCTCGGCCTGCCGCCGGCGGAGGGTCTCTCGCTCGACGCGCTGCCGCTCGATCAGCTGCAGCCAGTCGGCGTCGCCGCACAGCCGCTCGTCCACTTCGTCCTCTTCAGAGGAGGCCTGGGGGGGGGGTTATTTAAGGGGCTGGGTTTTTGACAGGGTTACGGTATTGTTTTGTTGTCTGAGTGAATAAGTGTGCAGGAGAATGGGTGAGGGAATATGATCGCAGAACATCTATCGGAAAAAAATGAGAGTAGATTTTTTTTCCGAGAAAAGCTGGAGAAATAAATAAATATAAATTCCCTTCTTTTCGTATTTTTTTGACAAATCTGAAAAAATTTGTCAAAAAAGTAATTATAATATGTATGTCTCAAGGATTCCAAAAAATAAACATTGTTTTCTTCATATTTTATAAAGTTGTTTTTTTAATAAAAGTCTTTCAAAAATTTTCTCAATGCTCATTACAACACAATCATGCTGATGGCTTCAAGTTTCCACAACTATTTAATGTAATTATTGAACAATTAGTTGCATAAAGCAGAGCCTTCGTACTTGACGTTCCCGTTAAAAACATCAGTTAGCGGCACCAGGTATATTGCTTATGGTCATTACTAAAACAAAGCATCGTCACTTAATGTAACTAGTTGAAGATATAACTTACGCGATTTGTAGGGTTCAACCGGGATTGACGTTTCGTGATCGGGATCGATTTTTTTGAGTTTTCGAGATTGGGATCGGGATTAAGGTTTCGGAATCGGAACTGCCAAATCCAGAAATCTTACGGGATTCGGGATCGGGATCCCTTTTAAACCCCAACACCTCGTCCTCTGCCCCGGTAAAAGATCAAAAACTCATCATGCACCAACCACTGCAGCGATGGGCGCGTGCTGGTGCTGGGCGGGGCAGCAGCAGGCGGGCAGCGTGTGCGCGTAGCCGCTCGAGTCGGCCGAGCACACCGACTGCTGCGTGGAGAACGACGGCACCGTCTTCGTGTGCGGCACGCTCATGGTCGACCCGCCCGCAGCCGCCGTCGCATTGGGCAGCGTCATCGTGGGCGGCGTCGGGCTGGAGTCGTGCCGCGGCGACGCCCGCCCGTTGAACATGCCTGCGACGGGTGGCGCGGCGGTTATGTGGCACGTAAGTTGCCAAATGCACAGGGCTGGGTGCTTAGAAAGCCCCCGGGCGTGAACGACATGATATTTTTTAAAGCTGCTTGGTTAAAAAAATAAATTTCAAAGAAATTGACATGTGTAGATCCACATTTACCTATATTGACTCTGATTTATATCACCCATCAAATGTTTGTGACTTTGATCAGTGAACTCAGACATGGAAAAGTGATCAAATAAGTTTAGAACAAATATTTATACATTTGTTGTTTTTGTTCGTATACTAAAACGTTCGTAGCACGTGGAAAGTTTGCTAAAACTAAAAAACACAACTTAAATCCAATGAAAACAACCCCACTGTTTATTTGTATGTGAAAATTCGCGCTCGTAAGCAAAAAAATCCCAAATAACAATAATATTTGTTTTAAATGTTTAATAAATTATTAATTAAATTTGTTTTGATTTTTTTTAATTTTGACTGACAAGTTAATTTTTTGAATATCATATTTTTAACAAAAAAAGTCAATTCTGAACAATCGAATGCCATCCAATCACAAGAAAATCCAACTATGTACCGCACCAGCACTATGAATGGACTGGTCAGTGGCACCCTCGGCGTGCGGCGGCAGGCTGGCCGCGCTGCGGTTCTGCGCCGCGCCGCCCGACTGTGGCGGCTGCGGAATCACGTCCACGCCCTCGGCGATGAGCATGCCGAGCTGCTTGGCCAGCAGGCTGATGTCGCCCGGCCGGCCCGTGCCGTCGCTCGAGCCCGTGTCCGTCGCTGTCAGGTAAGGCGACACGTTCGAGCTTGCTGCGTGGACGAGTTGACGGTTCCCACAATTAGTTGACAGTGGACATTTTGGTTGAAATTTTGTCATTAAAAAAAATCCGAACTGATTCTGCGATTAAAAAGTTTTTTAAAGACTACGACCATTTTACAAGTTTTTAGATCTATTGGCCGCACATACACTAGTTTACCAACACGAAATGCTCGACCATTTTGGTAAACTGTTTTGACAAAACAGTACGAAACACAGTACAGATTTGTACGGTGTTTCGTACTGTTTTGTCAAAACAGTTTACCAAAATGGTCGAGCATTTCGTGTTGGTAAATAGTGTGTGTGCTGGCAATAAATTTGTAACATTTGTGAATTTCATTCTGTGAACAGGATAATCCATCAGTTGATTAAAACTTCAATAGAACAAATTATCATAAGATGACTAGAATTCATGTTGATCAAATTATTCAACACCAATTAATCAGACCGAAATCCTTCTCTATTTTCGACTGTTCTTAACAATCTGCGGTTATTTCCCACGAATCAGAAGGGGCCTAACCGAGGGGAATCATTTTACTCGTTGCCATGGGGAACTAATCAAGAATATACGGTATACTGATCAATAAAGTGCACACAGCACTAAAACTCAAAATAAAAAACCAAGCGCACTGGAAGTGGGCGGCAGCGAGCCTGCGTCGGTGCTGCCCGACTGCTGCTGCTGCGCGGCGGGCATCAAGCTGGCCGGCTCCGTCTGCGACCGCTTCGCTGCCGTCGCGTCGCCCGTGTCGCCGCGCGACTGTTCGACGCTGAGCGCGTTCAGCCGGTCGCGCAGCTCGACCAGGTTCGCGTCGGCCACCTCTGGGGCGGGCGTCTGCGGCAGCGAGCTCTGCACGCCGCCCGACACCAGCCCCGGCGTGCTCGACGCGCCTGCGTACGCGAGTGGAGGTGGCCGCTGGCAAACTTTAATTCGAAAAGGTTTTAGAATTTTTTTCACCACTACGAAAAACTTGAACTCGATTTTTCTCGATCTTGAACTCGATTTTTGACTAAAAATGTATATAAAATGTGGAAACGCAATTCAAAACATCAATTTCACGTAGATCTATTCGCAGCGGTACCTTTCGCAGCGGGCCTGTGCCTCTGTGCATGTTTACCCGCTGTGCATGTCAAGGGTATTCTAGATTTTGACCTTCCAGGGGGTCGGATAGATCGCTAATCGCTCCTCTGAAGGGATAGATAGCTGGGAAAAAACTTTTGGGGCGTTTGGGGGTTCGCTGGGGTTCAATATATAGGCTTTTTCAAGATGTAGAAAAAATGCAGAAAAATCACTAAAAGTAAGTGAAAAATTACTAAAAATGGGTATATAAGCACATATACTACAAAAAAGCTAAAAATAGACAATTAAACACTTGAACTACTGATTTTGAAGGTGAAAATCTACGAAAGGGTATGAAAATTAGCGATTTTGAGTGAAAATTAGGGTCTACATGCACACCGGGTAAACATGCACAGAAGGTTTCAGTCTTTCGCAGCATCAAATGTGTCTTCGGTACAGCTTGGAAAGCCGCAATACATAAATATGTATTATATTCTAAATTCAGCAGAAGAATCCGAAGACGCAATGATTTTATAAAGTTTTCGATAGAATTCGAAGATTAGTGGATAATTCGAAAAACATTCAGAAAAATGCGAAAACTAAATTCGAAAACTATGTTTGTAAAAAATTAAAAATTAATCATTTATAGAAAAACACTTAAAAATTTAAACACTTTTCCAGAGACTTTCCCATCGCCACCCGTGTCACCTTGTGCGGGGTCGGGCAGCTGCTGCAGCTGGGCGGGGTTGGCGCCCGCGTCTGCCGTGTGCTGCTGCTGCGTGGGCACGCCGGACACGCGGCTGAGCGCCTCGTCGAGCGTCTGGATGTCGCCCAGCGACGCGGTCGTGTTCGTGCTGGCCGGCGCCAGGCCCAGGCCGCCCGTGTCTGCGCAGTCGGCCGGCTGCACGATGTCCACGGCGCCCGGGTGCGACGAGTCCGCCGCCGGCGCCCTGCTGCTCGCCGGCTCCGACGCCGTGCTCGTCTGAGATGGAGTACTTGACAATGACCAGGCGGCACGTTGATTTACATCTTTTATGCATACGGTCCGCGTTGCAACACTATCACTCATTTTAGCCTTTTTTATGTAAAGAGCCGGCCAATATAAATGGGATTTCGAATTTTAAAAAATTAAATCAATTTTCATTCCACCTGGTACTGGTGCCAGTACAAACTTTTTCGAGCAATTTACATTCTGATACTGGTGGCTCGCCCCAACTTTGCGCTGGGGTGGAATGAAAATTGATTTAATTTTTTAAATTCGAAATCCCATTTATATTGGCCGGCTCTTTATCTATTTTCGTTTTCAATATCCAACGTACGCTTTCAATTTGAAATCAAAATTTCTCAGGCTCCGGATACGCCAGTTTAACAATTTTTTCAAAAACTCTTATACACATTTGAGTTTACACTCTAATGAAGTGTCCGCACAGACTACAGTTACCATATTTCTTCTAATAGAACGGCATACCTCCAATAGAACGGCACCTCCAATAGAACGGCACCGCCAATAGAACGGCACCTCCAATGGAACGGCAGGTAGAAATTGCATTGGAAGAGTGCCAAAACACAACAACAACAAAATCGTATGGCAAGAATGTTCAAGGCTTTCAAATATTGATATTAAAATACAAGTTGATGCTCTGATATTAAAATGTTGCTCAAACTGCATCAAAAATAAAGCTGTGTTCAAATTAAAAATGTGTGTAAAACTTGGGAAAAAATAGAACGGCAGCCTCCAATAGAACGGCACGTAAAAAAGTTGACAAAAAAAAAGAACGGCGCTCTTCTATTAGAAGAAATACGGCAATGGAAATCATAGATGACCCATTCCATCAAACCTCCATCAAACCCGACTAACAAACTTTCGACTTTTTTGAAATCTCAGTAGCTTGAAAAGCGACACAAAATCGCGCCAAAACTCTCACTCAAAGTCAACTTCACCAACATCATCCACAGCGGCGACGGTGGCCACGTTGAAGCGGCCGCGCTTCTCGCTGGGCGCCGGCGTGGGCGGCGGCGCCCGCTGCCCGCCGTCGGACGGGCCATTTGCCGCCGCGGCAGCTTCTTGGCTCTCCACGCGCTGCGGGTACGTGACTATGTTGAAAATGGTTATTTTGGGGGTTATTTAAGTGTGTAGGCTTTTTTAATGTGTGTTTTAGTGTTTTTAGTTAAATATCTTGTATTCACGAATAGGTTTTAGTAGGGTTTTTTTTAAACGAAATCAAAATTTAGCAAGCGCAAAACCACGTTGTGAACGTAAAATTAGCATGACTGCATATAACTGCAAACGTGCCAAGCACTCTGCCGCTTGCCGTGCACATTATTTCTATCAAAATAAAATTTAATGGCTATCAAAGTATAAATCCAGATTCCGGAAGCACTATGCATATGCAAGAAAATTGCACAAATTTGCAAACACACTGGGGGGGCAGTCCCGCACTCTTGTGCCAGTGCCGAGCCCTGTACAGTGTAAAGTCAGGTGCCAAATGTCGTGTTAAGTGTCTTTCTGTTTTGTCAATTGTCATGCAAAGTGTTAATATTTCAGTAATAATGTTAATAATGTTTCTTCTCTTCATTGACTTTTATTTGACATGTCATTTTGCAAGGTGCGGGACTGACATCGGCAGTGTCTGTAAATATGTGTACATTTTCCCAGTCAAGTTTGGCACCCTATATTTTTTCACTTCGGGTGCCCTATCTCCGGCTGTGAGGGAGGTAGAAAGATAGTTGTTATCCCCTCTCCTACTCCACATCTATGGGAGAGGCCACGGCAAAAAAACTACGGGGTGGGTCGCCATATAAATATGTAAAAATTGGAATTTTCACTGCCCCACAGGACTAGCACCCCCGTCGCGGTACAGCAAAAATGCCAAAAAAATGTTGCATATATGGCAACCCACACTGCAGTGCAGGGGTTTAGTAAGGGGGGGGGGGTTGGGGGTGTTACCCCCCCAAATCCGCGAGCTATCTATCTATCCCGGAGGCCCGCTCAGCTATCTATCTATCCCGGAGACAAATTTTTTGGCTACTATCCCCTAAACCCACCCCCACAAATCGTCCAGCTCAGGGACGTATCCAGGATTTTTGAGAGGGGGGGGGCTGCTTGTTTACGGGGGCCGGCGAGGGGGGGGGGGCTCAGCCCCCCCCCCTAAATTTTTTCCCTATATAGGGACGGAAAGGTGTTTTGGCGCTAGCGTCATACCAAGGCGCCACGCCATGGCGCTATTGGCGTTGGCGCCAGTGCCAGGAACCGCTTTATATAGATGTAAATATGCATTCATACGCAGCTAAAGTCGCAAAAATCTGTTCATTTTCAAGCATATTTGTTTACGGGGACCGATCCGCTAAAAATACAATGTATGGTGAAGGAATTGCGCGCTTGCGCGCAAAATTTTTAAGAAACATCTAAAAATGTATAGGAAAAATTGCATTTTCCGGGACTTTTTAGGTCTCACTCCGGGAGGGGGGGGGGCTGCAGCCCCCCCCGCCCCCCCCCTGGATACGGCCCTGGTCCAGCTATCTATCTAGAGCGATTTTTGAAAAATTTTCGCTCAAAATCGCTTATTTTCGTACCTTTTTATAGTTTTTAACCTCCAAAATCGCTAGTTCATGTTCATTATCGCTTATTTTGACTATATATGTGCTTATATACTTATTTTTAGCCATTTTTCACCTACTTTTAGCGATTTTTCCCCCTGTTCTTCCTTCTATACCTCGGAAAACCCTATATATTGAACCCCCGCGAACCCCCCCTCCCAACCCCCCCCCCCAGAAAATTTTTCCGCTATCTATCCCTCCGGAGGAGCGATTTGCTATCTATATGAACCCCCGCGGCTGTCCAAATCTACAAAACCCCTGCTGCAGTGAGTCGCCGTGGCTTCTTCCATACATATGCAGGAGGGGGTCATCAACGACTATAAACCCCCTGTTTAAGTTTTCTACCTCCGCCAGCGGAGATAGGGCGCCAAAATGAAAACAATTTCGATGCCGGACTCGACCGGGAAGGTGTTTACATAGACCACAGTGCACACAGCGGGCAGCTGTGCACCTTTGAGGTAGCGCTGGCGGCGCGGCCGGACTTGCGCGCGGCGCCCGAGAAGTCGAACGAGGCGGCGACGGGCTGGTGCTCGCCGGCCGACTGCGATTCCGCCGACGCGCTGCAGCTGCCCGTCGTCTGCATGTGTGGAGGGCATGCCACTTTGGTTAGTGGGGGGGGGGTCTATTCGAGGTGTACACTAGCGCCACGATGAAGAGATACTAGCAGGGGTTTTGTAGGGGGTTCGGGGTTGATTTTGGTCAAGTAAATATACGCTCAAAATCGCTTATTTTTGTACCTTTTTGCCCATTTACACCTCCAAAATGTCTATTTTAGTTCATGTGCCATATTGCCTTTTTTTGATTAGGTAAGTATGCGCCTACCATTCCAGGACGCAGCCATAAAATGTGTTATTTCAGGGCCCCCCTTCCGTTCGCAAGCCTCTGT
Source organism: Sphaerolaimus hirsutus (assembly GCA_964036195.1). Lineage (NCBI taxonomy): Eukaryota > Metazoa > Nematoda > Chromadorea > Monhysterida > Sphaerolaimidae > Sphaerolaimus > Sphaerolaimus hirsutus. Next base: position 2,953,798 of record OZ038452.1, on the reverse strand, counting down.
ATACGCTCCGCCCCCCCCCCCCTTAAAAATCTTGGCTACGTCCCTACGTTTATATATTTACATATTTTCAGTTCTTTTCAAGTATTTTAGCGATTTTCCTCATTTCTCTGCCTTCTACTCCTTGAAAAAGCCAATATATTTTACCCCCGCGACCGCCCTTCAAAAAAATTTGCCAGCTATCTAATTAACCCTCCGAAGGAGCTATTTACGATCTAGCTGAACCCCCGCGGAGGTCCAAAATCTACAAAACCCCTGGATACTAGATTTTTGTGGCAATAAGGTGAAATAATTGAGGCGTCTAATTCTAAAAGTCGACAAGTCCACAAAATGTGATTTCGAGTAAATCGCATTTAAAGTTTCCGAGCCAATTCCAGGCCCGTGGTGCATGTCCAATTTGGCTCTCTCATGCTTTTCATAAAGTTCCATATGTTGACAATAAAGTGTCAAATTTTCAGCCCCAAATCTCAACGTATATGTGAAAAATGGGGTGTCCATAAAATTCCATTCGGTCAGAGCAAAACTGTTTTTGGGAGGGAAATGGACTTGTCGCCTTCTTGCACGCGAGAACAGTTTTGTTCCCGGGGAAGCCGAGGCTGCCTTATGGGAAAATTATGCACTTGTCGCCTTTTAGAAATCGGTGCCCATAGTGGACTTATCACATTTCTTGCGTTTTTTCCCCATCAAAAAAAGAATCGAAGGATGGACTTGTCGCCTTTTAGCCCAAAACTAAGTGGACTTGACGACTTCTTGCCCAAAATTTTTGCATTTTTCCCCAAAAATGTCGAATTTGGCACTTTGCCATATGGGCATGTGAGGTCAAAAAATTTATGGAAAATGATGAAAAATGTGCAGAAGTAGCCCCAGATGACGTTTCCGGGCCTAACTCGAAATTTTCATATTTTGGACTTGTCGACTTTTAGAATTGGACGCCTCAATTAAGTTAAGGGGAAACGCGATTGTGAAAAAATCTGCATGCACTGGGGTAATTGTCCGCGACGCGACATGCTTCTATTTACGCTGTATCTACATCGCACAAATATGCCAGTGGGTATACAATTTAGGGGGGATTGCCCTTATAACCGACGAGGGATGGCCGAAAGAGGTATTTTTCAACGACCTGGGTTTTTTTTTAAAAAACAACGTTTTTTTTTAAAAAAACCCTCGGCCATCCCTACAACGAGCTAAATATTTTTCTTTCTTAAAATCGAATGCGAGCACATGCATGCAACACGGAATTTGCACAGCGGAGAGCGATGAAGACAAAAGTCGACAGGAGAAAAGGCACATCGAAATGAACAGTACGTTCCAGCGAAGTGTGGAAAATGTAGGAAAAATTCGTGAACGTGCGGAAAATCGTTGAAATTTTTTTGCTGCCGGACAAAACTTTTACTCGCCAAAACGGGATAATATAAAATAATTCAGCGAATAATATCAAGGGAGTAAATATTTAGAAGCGGGAAATGTTTACTAAAATATGTTCATCCGCCGAAAAACTGAAAACGGAATGTTAACAGCCAAACACGACATCATCCACACAGCGCGGAATAATAGCAGGCGCCAGGCAGCCCAAGCACCACTCGTGCTACCTGCAGAATGGTGGGCAAGGTGCAGCAGCAGCGGCGCGACACTCCGCCGCGCTGCAGGGAATGTCGCCGCTGGCACTCGGCGAGCGCGTGCAGCTGCGGCTGGCGGCACCACTGGTCGGCGCTGGTCGCCCGCTCTCGCTGCCGCCGCCGCGGCCCGCTGCCGCACTTCGCAGTGACACACTGTAGTGTATTTGCGGGTCGCGGGGGTCTACGGGGTTCGATAGATAGCAAATCGCTCATTCCTCTCTTTTTGGGTGGGGGGTGGGGGGGGTTCGCGGGGGTTCAATGTCGAAGTGTAGAATGCAGGAAAGGAAGAAAATCGTTAAACAATAGTTTAAAATGGGAAGAAAACGTTAAAATAAGCTAAAATAAGCATAAAGTATACTCGGCGGCCCGCATGCTATGCATTTTTCTGAAGGAAACACTCCATCATGACGTCATGAATAATAAAATTAAAAATAATTCCAGCAAAAAAAAACATTTCGGGAAAAAAAGTTCCTCGTTTGTACGCGACTCCGCCTTTTTCTTTTTTAAAATATTGTTCTTTTTGTGAAAGTGCATACATAAGTATCCAGCTCGCGTGTTAGGCGCTCCACACGCTGGAAATGCTGGAATGTCAACTGGTCAACGACGTAGCCAGGGGGGGGCGGGGGGGGCGGCCGCCCCCCCCCCTTCCCGGGCCGGACCAAAAAATGTGCCAGGAATGGCACTTTCAGACGACGATTTTGTCGACAGTTTGAAAAAAATTTGCGCGCAAGCGCGCATTTTCCCTTCACAACATATATTTTCGGCTGACCGGTTGCCGCGGCCTCAAAGCCAGTGAAAATGGACTTAATTCCTGTCCATGTCGCTCTAAATGCTTGTAAAATACAGACATATACCGCTGTTTTGGCGCCAATGCCAACGCCAGTGGCGCCATGGCGTGGCGCCTAGGAATGGCGCCAGCGCCATGGCGCCATTCCCCTACTACAGGGGTAAAATTTTAGGGGGGGGCGCCGCCCCCCCCCCCCCGTTCGCCGGGCTCCGTATACAATCCGCCCCCCCCCGCTCAAAAATCCTGGCTACGTCCCTGCAACTGGTTTGGAGTCAACTCATTTTAGCTGAATTGAGGTAGCAGGATTATTTTCAAGTTCATATGTGGCAATCTCGAAAAGGACTCAATATTGCCATGTGCATTTGAACAAGGTTTCGCGACCCATAAACGAAAATCTTGATGAAAACCATTCGACCAGTTGACGTTGGGATGTCAACTGATGTCAACTGCACCAACCGGTTTTCATCAAGATTTCAGTTTATGGGTTGCGAAACCATGTTCAAATGCACATGGCAATATTGATTCCGTTTCGACATTGCCGCATGTGCACTTGAAATTGTCATGCAACCAAAATTGAGCTAAAATCGAGTTGACACTGATGCCAGTTGACATTCCAGCGTGTGGAGCGCCTTATCGACCAAGACACAAATAATTTTTGCATACTTTGCGGTCTGCCGAGTATACATATATAGCCAAAAAAAGCGATTTCGAAGGTGAAAAATGTAGATTTTAAGTAAAACTTGCGGCTAAGTCACTAAAAATTTGCTCCACATAGATAAACAGCTGGGCGATTGGGGGGGGGGGGGATGTTCAGCGGATAGTAGCCAAAAAATTGCTTCGGGATAAATAGATAGCTGGCCAATTGTCGACCGTAACCCCTGATCGATTTAACGTGTCGAATAGGCCACATCGAGTATCGACTTTACATCAAAAGTCGACATCTAGAATCGAATAGATAAATGGAAAAGACATATCGCCCGACTCGGATGACGTGTGCAGTGCAAAATCACAACCGCTGACCTTAGTGCACGCCTTTCAATTGCAATGACCACTCAGCAAATTTACAGATAGAAATTACAAATCGACGCATCAAACTTGAGCAAATAATCATAAAAATGCTCCACCAACCCGACGTTACTACGATTTTTCAAAGTTTACGGCCCTAGCTCACAGATAGAAAATGCAACACACCTGGCGCCACTCCCGAACCGTGTAAAATGTAAAATCTCAGGCGAAGTGTCAAAAGTAATGTAAAATCCCCGTAAAAATTCAAACGACCACCAAAAAAATAAAATTTGACATTTCACACGGTCCTAGATTGAGCCCCAAAGCACCCACACCAGCAAGCCACGCCCCCACACCTACTCAGCACCGGGCGACCCAAGCCCTGTAAAGTGTAAAGTAAAGTGTCAAATGTAAAGTCAAATGTCAATTGTGTATCCAAATCTTATTGTTGGTTTCCAAATATTATGTTTTGTATCCAAATATCATGTTGAACAATAAGATTTGGATACAAAAACAAAGTTCGGATACGAAAAGTAAGATTTGGATACACAATTGACACTTTACTTTACATTTGACACTTTACTTTACACTTTACAGGGTTTGGGACCGCCCCCAGGCCACCCAAGCACACAACTGAACGACACTTTTACAACCTGATCGGCTATTTGATTTTGGCAGTGCCGCTTTGGGCTGACGGGCACGGAGCCGCTGCGCGCGTCCCCGCAGCTATTCGAGCCGTTCGCCGAATCCAAGGTCACCGTCACACCGCAGCGACTCTTGGGGTTTTTGGTTTTTGGATTTTTGTTGGGGGTTTTGGGGGGAGTTAGTGTCTATTAGCCTATTCGTGCAGATTGGACGTGCGATTATTTTTAAAGCAGTCGCATTTTTAGAGGTATGTTACGAAATTTGAAGTACAGGGTGGGTCGTTGTCGTAACACGATTTTAGGGAATTTAAAAATGGGCCAGTCCCATAAATTATATTCTGGATACATCGAATACATAATGTCAGAAGTTCTAAAAATATCATAAATTTATAAGTCCAGGCCTCCTATTTTGGAAATAAAGCTCGAAAAAATTGTGCTTCGAAAAGTAGGGTTCAAACGATATGACTTTTCGATATCGATATTCGACATTCGATATTTTTTCAAAATTTTCGATATCGATATTCGATATTCGATATTTTTTTCAAAATTTTCGATATCGATATTCGATATTTTTTTCTGAAACTCGATATTCGATATCGATACGATATGGAACCTCGATATCGATATTCGATATTCGATATTGAAAAATGGTCGATATTCGATATTCGATATTTCGATATTTTCGATATTCGATATTGTGATATGCTTTTGGTATAGCAAGGCATATTTCAAGTGGCATATTGTATTTTGATGTGGTTGCACACATGTTTAATCATCTCTTTACTGAAATTTGAATGGTACAAGTGATTTTAACAAGCTTTACATCACTCAATGGTAGAAAATAGAAGAAAAACATGATGAATCAAAATGTATCAGACAAATAACAATTGGTAGATATTACAGTTCATCCTAACCTAATTGCTTAAGGGCATGTTGCAAAAGAAAGTATATCAGCGTTTTCTGGCTTCAAATTTAGCACTCCAACAACAATGACATTATAAATACTGTACTTTTACTCATCAAATACAATACTATAAGCACATCAGATCAACCATAAACATCTCAGAATGAAAATGAAAAGTAAATTTGGGGACACAATACAGGTTCGATATATCGAAAAAATGGTCGATATTCGATATCGATATTCGATATTTTTTCAAAATTTTCGATATCGATATTCGATATTCGATATTTTTTCAAAATTTTCGATATCGATATTCGATATTCGATATTAAAAAATGGTCGATATCCGATATTCGATATTCGATACGATATATCGTTTGAACCCTATCGAAAAGGGCCCACCCTGTATGAGAAATTAGTTAGTCGCGAGCGATTGTATAGGACATCGCGATTCACGTCGAAGTTTTATTCAGTTTGCTTTGCTCAATTCATTTAAATAAATAAGATAATTTCCGAAAATAGGCATCCGGCATTTAAACAATTCAAAGATTTTAACGTAGACAGGATATACTCCATGCTACAAGCTTCTCCGCAAAATAAATGAAAATTTGAATGTAAGAAACCGGGTCAGTTAACGTAACTTCCCTAAAATCCCAATCCCGATAATGGGAATGGAAAAATGCCGATCCAGAAATGTGATGCCGATACCGACATTCAAAGGGTTAGGGCCCATTCCGCATCAAAGCCCATTCCGCATGTAGACCCATTATAGACACATTATGCCTGCAGGGGTAAGGAAGGGGGGTGGGTAACACCACCCCAAACCGCCCAGCTATCTATCTATCCCTGCCGCAAATTGTTTCTGGCTACATTGCCCTGAACACCCCCCCCCCACCCGCAAATTGCCTAGCTATCGAGCTATCTGGAGCGCTTTTGAGCAATTTTACCCAAATTTTTACCAAAATTCCCTAATTTTCATACTTCTTGTAGATTTTCACCTTCAAAATAACTAGGTCATGTGTCTTATTACCTATTTTCAACATGCCAGGTATAATTAAATGTGTTCCGGGTCAACATGCGGGATGGGCTTACATGCGGAATAGTGCACTGCCCATTCAAAGTCCTAGACCGATTCGAAGAACAGCTCAGGTGTTCAGAGAACGTAAACATCAACATTTTGATTTTGAAACATCGTAAAACTTCCACTTGAAAAACGATATATTTCAAAGCTGCTTGCATGGAGAGAAAAATTGTCAGTTGGAAAAACAGATTGTCAATTGGAAGATTAATTTAAGCCGAAAAATTCACGGACGCAAAATCGGTGCTAAACGGGCGTGCAGCATACCTACACATCAGTTAGTCGATTTTAATGAAGCAAAAAATACATTTCCAATAACACAAACTTCAGAATTCTACACTTTCTATGCCACCGTCAAATGCAACAAAAGCAGCCGAAACTATATTATTGTTTATAAACACTTTTTGTCTTACGGTATTCAATAAAATATCTGATTGGTATGACCGTTTGAAGCCATTGATAATCAAATGTCGTATCATACAGAACAGAGCAACACTTGATTATATAAATTGGAAAACCGCTCTGTATGATAGCACAGATTATTTTTATTTTATATCAAATTATAACACAGTTTACTATTTGTTTAGTCATGAATTCCATTCAAAATTTCACTTCAAATATTCTCAATCTAGATTTTTTTTAGTGGAACACTTCTTTCTCCATACAAAAAATCGTTTTAAAAGTTATATTCAGATCAATTCATCAGAAAGACAGTCAAAGTGCACCCAAAACGCGTCATTTCAACCCCCCCCCCCACAGAAAATCAAACTTCACACCAATCGAACTTCAGTACTCAAACAGCGCCGCACTGACAACCTCACAACTAAAAAAAGCTCAAAAAAGTCCGTCAACTCACATTCTGCAGAATAACGGCCTGCTGCGTGACGTGTCCCGGCCGCGAACTCAATTCATCCTTGCGTATAGTCGAGTACCTTTTGTGTATGGTCGCGCCGGTGGGCGGGGCGCTGCCCTCGGTGCCGGACGCGTTGTCGGCGCCCGGATGCGACGTGAGCACCAGGCCGCTGCTGTTGTCCTGGCGGCGGTCCCGGAGCCTGTAAAATGACATGTGAAATGTCTAATGTCAGGTAAAGTGTCTAGAGTCATGTAAAATTATCTGTATAATGGAAAATGGCAGATACGTCGCCATTTTCCAGGGCATTTTACATGACTCTGGACACTTTGCATGACACTTGACATTTAACATGGCATTTTCCAGGGTGCGGGACTGTCACCGGGTCGTTGAGGACCACGTCGCACACAGTCTGCAGCTGCTCGACGCACAGCGCCCGCTGCTCCGTCGGCAGCAGTTCTTTTTCCACCAACGTGTCGACGATTTCGCCCGGCAGGTCAGTGTCCGGCGCGAACTTGAACGTCACCGAGCCGACTTGAGTTTCCATTTGGCAACTCACCAGCTGCGAGTTGGCAGTTGCGATAGGTGGCGAGTGTTCAATGTTAGCTGGAGAGACGTCGTACCATTTTTGTGTAGTATATTTACCGCTATCAGTGTTATTTCAATGGTATACTAAGAAATAGGCAGGGTCTCTAGTATTTCGACCGCCGCGGGGGGTCGATTTATATGTATAGCAAACATATTAGACGTTTTGCCTCTACATATAGAAAAAGACTGTTATATAGAACCCCCGCGAACCCAGCCCCCCCCCCCCCCGCCAATAATTTTTTTAGAACTATCTATCGCTCCAGAGAAACTATCCAGTATCTGCCAGAAAAAAAATAAAACTAAAGTTGTCGCAGCAAAAAAAACATCTAGAAAACACCTTCAAAAAATTCCACAAACCGCGCTGCGGTCTTCCGCATCCTGTTTGATATCGAGCACCTTAACCTTAATAGCAGTCGGTCGATTCATGCGCTTCAACTTTTTCGACTCCTGTCGATCAGCGGCGCGTTTCTTCGCGCCGCCGACTGCGGCTGCTGCGGCGGCGGCAGTTGCCGCGCTGGTGGGCAGCGTGTTGGCGTAGTGCTTGTCCGACTGCGATTCGCTGCCGGCGGCGGTGCCGTTCCAGCCGCTCTGCTGCTGCTGCACGCCGGCAGTGTTCGGCTCGCTGAACACGCCGTTGTCCGCCGCGCCGCCGGTCGACTCGGCCGACGCGCTGCGCGGGTTTTTTTGTGTATGGATACGGTTGAAGGGACTGTTGTATGGTCCTGGAAACTGGGTCTGATTTTGAAAGTGGGGAAGTTATTTGGAAAAACACTTTGCTCTTGGAACTTGGCGCCATTTTGCTGTGCGCCATTGGCCCTACACAAATTAGTTGACATCGACACCAACTGTCAACTGGTTCCGATCCCAATTCCAAGCTTTGCATTTGAACGTCGTTGTTGGCTCATCAGCAAGCTTTCAATTGAGATCGGAACCAGTTGACATTTGGTGTCGATGTCAACTAGTGTGTGTAGGCCCAATGGCGCTAAAAGTTAGAAGAGGGCCACGGCGCTTTTGCCGTCTGACGCCGGAGTTTTAGCGTTTTTTACACCACTAAACTCAACGCACTCATTCTTGGGTTCAGCTGCAGCGGCGGCGGCGGCAGCTTTCGAATCTTTCAGCTCCTGCATGCGCACAGCCAATTCACGCTGCTCCTGTTCCCTGGCGGCGGCGGCGGCCGCGCGCGCCTTGTCGTTCTGGTACAGTTCCCGGTCCTGCGGAGGGGGGGGGGGTATTGTTGTGGTGCCTTGAATTGAGCCCCCCACCCACCCTACAAATTAGACAGGTACCACTTCCAGAACCTGTAAAATGTCGAATGTCAAACAAAGTGTCAAAACTCGTGTAAAATTCACTGGAAAATGACTAACTCCGTGTCATTTTACATGACTTCTGACCATGGTTGGTTTTAGTAAAATTCTTTTTACTAAAATTGTATTTTATTTTTATTAAAATTGTATTTTATTTTTATTTTATTTATGTTTCAGTTTATTTTATTTTATTTTATTCTGAAATGTCATTAATAAAATAAAATGAAACCATTTTACAAAAATTTTACAAATATTTTACAAAAATTTTACAAAAAATCGGAAAATCTTGGATGCAAGGACATAAAACAATGTGCATGCTAGAAGCATGCAGATGAATACAAAAACAATTTATGTACCGTATTTCCTTGAAACACCACCCCCCCTCGTTTGACCCCCCCCCCCTCTCGAGACTAGGGTTGGGACGATATGACTTTTCGATATCGATATTCGATATTCGATATTTTTTTCTGAAACTCGATATTCGATATCGATACGATATGGACCCTCGATATCGATATTCGATATTCGATATTAAAAAATGCTCGATATTCGATATCGATATTTCGATATTTTCGATATTTCGATATTTTGCTTTTGGTATAGCAGGGCATCTCTCATTTGGCATATTGCATTTCCATTTGATCACAAACCCAACTGATCATCTCTACTGAAAAGTAGACGATACAAATTTAAATGGCACACAATGATCAAAATGAGAAAATGATTTAAAAATGTGACAGATGTGGTAAGGAAAAGGTGCCAGCCCCATTTATAGGTGCCATGCCATGGTGCCATTGATGTTTCCATGGTGTAAGTAGTTATTAAACATACATATACTCTTATGTGAACATCTGAGAGAGCATTTGCACAAGATTTGATACTGCCGCAAGTGCTGAAACAAAAATACCTGTCATGTGAGAAGAAAGTGCGCGCTTGCGCGCAAAATTTGTTAAAATTGCTTATGAAATCGCCTTCTAATAGTGCCATTCCTGGCTTATTTGAAGGCAGGCCCAGGGAGTATAGAATATCGAAAATATCGAAAAAATGGTCGATATTCGATATCGATATTCGATATTTTTTCAAAATTTTCGATATCGATATTCGATATTCGATATGAAAAAATAGTCGATATCCGATATTCGATATTCGATACGATATATCGTCCCAACCCTACTCGAGACCACTATGAAACAATCACCCCCCTCGAACCCCCCCCCCCCCCAGATTGAGTGTAAAGAGAACGTACATGACAAATACTGCAGTTTGTGTTCTGCGTAGTGCAGAACACACGTTAAAACAATGTTGGAATCACGTTAGAACAGTGTTTATACCATCTACGTATTAATATTAGTATACAGGAGTTGATACATGTCAGTTATTGATGCAATTTTCTACCCCAGCGCACATCACAAACCACGATTTTGTACTAGTATTTCAAAAAAATTCCTGTGAAATAATAACCCCCCTCGAAATACCCCCCCTCGTTTAACCCCCCCCCCTCCTCTCGGGAGCACTATGAAACAATCACCCCCGGGGGTATTTCGAGGAAATACAGTAAACTTTTGACACGAGTTGTGAGGTAGGCATTTTGTATTTTGACCCTCAGGAGCTCCTGGATATATGCATCTAATTGCTCCTCCCAAGGGAAGATACCTAAAATTTGGTTGTTTTTTGGGTGGGGGGAGGGCTTGCGGGGTTGAATATATAGGCTTTTTCAAGGTGTGGAACAAATAAAATGGGAAACAAATCACATAAATTGGTAATCTTTAAGGTGAAAGTATTTTTAAAAAATGTGAAAATTTGCAATTTTGAGCAACGATATGTTTCAATCAAAACAATGAAAGATACAACAAGGCACTAGTTCTGCAAATTGGCAGCTAGGAACTTAAGCAACATGATAGAAAACTTTCTATAGAATTTTACAGAAACTTAAGTTTTTGTAAAATTTTACTAAAATTGTACAAAAATTCGAATTATTGTACAATTTTACTAAAATTTTACAAAAATTCGAATTTTAGTAAAATTGTATTTTTATTTTATTAATTTTCCATTTTATTTTATTCTCTAATTTTCCATTTTATTTTTATTTTATTTTTATTTTTTTTCTGAGATTTTGCCAACCCTGCTTCTGACACATGCATGAGATTTGACCTTTTGCACGGGTCCCCCAGCAGACAAATTGATACACATTAAACTACTTGTCACAACTTATCACTTAGACTCACAGCTTGACACTTTCCTGTCACTTTTCCACTATTTACTGCCCCAGCCACCCACCTTCAAAAACTTGGCAATGCGATCCTGAATCAGCTTGGTCACAGTCCTCACGTCCTCCTCGATAATGAGAGTGGAATCGACCATTTCCCTGGTCACTTCGTCGGCCTTGTCGAGGCCCAGGTCGAACGTGAACTGGATGGCCTCGTTCTCCTTCTGCTTGTACTCTTTGCGCTTTTTCTCGTCCAACACGCGCAGCAGCATTTGCAGCTCGTCGCCGGCGCCTTGAGGGGGGGGGGGGGATTTGTGTTTGGGAGTCGACTTCTAGGTCGATAAATCCAAAATGTCGAAAATAGAGTGAAGTGCTGAAACGGTGCCTAGAATGGGTCGTGCACATTTTTCAATATTTTTCAATTGTTTCAAAGCTATTTTGAACTATTTTTAGCGATTTTAACTTATTTTTAGCGAATTCTTTCCCTGACCCCCACGACCCCCTGAAATTTTTTTTCAGCAATACACAACAAAACTATAAAAACCCATCCCCCGCAAACCAGAAACAGCATAGTCCCTATCCTTAATCTCCACCCTCAAGCCAATAAGTTCCTCAGGCATAAAAAAGTCGTGCACTAGCAATTCTTTCACTGTGTAGCGCTCCGTACGCCGCAGCCGAGTACATCTGTCGATTATTTCCCGAATTTCCGGGTATTGCGAGGGAATTCTTTCGAAGCACTGCGGTTTGACGCCCTGTGAATTTTGGGGGGTTTTTAAATTCACCATAATGAAACATTTTTCACTTCATTTTAACAGATGAGGAAAAGTAATCAATTATACATTATACCTAGGCGATTATGCATGTTAAATTGCAGAATCGTGCTTGTAGCTCAAGAGTTATATACGTTTGAAAATTTGTCAATTGTCATGCAAAGTGTCAAATGAAAATCAAATATAAAGTAAAGTGCCAATTGCGTATCCAAATCATATTTTTCGGATCCAACTCTCATGTTTTTGTATTCAAATCTTATTTTACAACAAAAGATTTGGATAGAAAAACATAATATCTGGATACGAAAAATAATATTTGGATACACAATTGACACATTACTTTACACTTGACTCTACACTAGACACTTTGCATGACAATTGACATTTGACATTGCATTTGACTTTACAGTTGACACTTTACTCAACAGTTTAAAAGGCTTAGAACTGTCCCCGGATGTCACTGTGGACTAGAACAAAGTCAACTCGCCACTCACCCCAGTGACTTTCTTATAGATCTGCGCGGGGAACTGGCACTCGGAGTAGGGGTACTCGCCGGTGACCATCTCCAACATGCACATGCCGAAGGCGTACACGTCCACCGACTCGTCGTACTGCTCCTCGTACATCTCGGGCGCCATGAACTCGGGCGTGCCGATGACGCTCTTGGCGAAGCTCTTGTTCTTCAGGGTGGCCAGGCCGAGGTCGCCGATCTTCACGCTGCCCGTCGTGCCTGAGTGGGTGATGGTGAACGGTGAGGTTTGAGGATTTTTTCTCGTGAAATCTCTAATCTCCCTACCTTTTGCCCATTTTATCCCTCAAAATCACTAGTCAGCTATATCACTATTTTCAGATATATTTTGCAATGTGTGCATATATATACTCGGCAGACACGATACTCTACAAACAGATAAGAGTTATGTCTTCGGCTGGCAGACGGCCAGCCGAGAACTTATGGAAGGCGTGCTGACGACGAAGTGATAACGTCATGAAGACGACGTGATGGCGAGAGATGATGACGGCGACGAAAGTGATCACGTCATGGTGGAGTGTTTCCTCCGGGAAAATGTACGGCGTAATGTCATCCGAGTATAGCTATTTGAAATCATTTTTCACTAATATTTAGGAATTTTTCTCCTTTACTGCCCCCCGTCAACGAGATAGTAAAAGTAAGATGAAAAAGTAAAACTATTTTACCACAAAATCCCACACAAACCGGTGATAAAAATATTGTCGCATTTCAAATCGCGATGTATAATGGGCGGGTTTCGTGAGTGCAAAAAGGCGAGTCCTTTCAGGATTTGTCTGCACCACGACTTGAGCACTTTGATGTTGATTCGTTTGAAGCGCCGCAGGTACCTGCAAAGGACGCATATATTTATTTAGAAGTGACAGTATATCACGGATGTTTAGCTGCGCGCACAGCCAATTGCAGAAACAAATTGTGATGCTACTTTCAAGTGCCACTGCCTGATCCAAGCCCTGTAAAATGTTATGTAAATTGTCAAATACAATGTGACTTTTTCATTACATTTTACATTTTTCATAAGATTTTACATCACGTTTTAAGTTTTTCATGACATTTCCATGGCAAGTGGACAAGCGCTATGTCACATTGTGTTGAATCAGGTGACAGGTAAAATTTTAAGTGCCAAGTGTTTTCACTTAAACTTTACTGGCTACTGGTAAGTGATCCTGTCACATGATCGACTTTACTCATCCCATCACTTTCATTGCCACTTATCCACATGCTATATTGGAACCGGATGTACCGTATTACCTCGAATTATCCCCCCCCCCCTTGAATTAACCCCCCCCCCCCTCAAAATGGGCTGGGGAAATAATAACCCCCCCCTCGAAATACCCCCCCCCTTCGGAATGATGTACATAATAAATACGTCATGTATGCAATGTACATGATGTATATTACTGTTAATTTGCATTGCAGCTACACATAGAGTAGTTTGTGTAGCTATCTATGTTTTTATGTCCAAATATATCCTGTTTGGACACATTTATTACCTGTTTTGGGTATGCCTACTATTTACTACGATCCTTACGAAAATTTCTGACGAAATAATAATAAAAAACCCTCAATAAACCCCCCTCGAATTAACCCCCTTCAAATTTTGCTGGCGAAATAATAAACCCCCATGGGGGTATTTCGAGGTAATACGGTATGTTTATGATATTATCCACGAAAATTTAGCTTCAATCACAATAGGTAGTTGCACAATTTTCCACGTTACAAATCCCTTTCCCACACTTTTCACACCATTCTAAATAAATATTCGCAACGACCCCCGCTGTGGTTACACTACATAATTGTGCTGTAAATGTTTTCATATGATGACCCATGAAATCATCTGAAAAATTTTGCGCCAATAACTCCATATCCGTAAACAAGGTACGTATTTTGATGAATGAAGTCATTTGATAAATTTTGAGCCAAATCATTTCATATCCATAAACAAAGTACATATGTATTTCATAAAAAATGGAGTTTGTCGCGTCATAATTCAAAAGTTATACGGTAGATTACGCAAGGTGTGCAATCAGCAGACTATACATCACAATCAAAAACAGCACATAAAAACGGGCGTCATTATTGCCAGCGGTTTTTTACCCGGCACAGACAACCGAACAGACGACACACGTGACGCGACTGCGTGAACGCCGCCGCGCAGCTAAATATATTTGACGCTGACTGCAACAAAAACTACCGTCGCCAACTGAATAAGGGGAAATTGAAAATATATATATTTCGGTACCACAGGACTTCAAAAAACGAGTGATTATCAGAATATAGATTATTTTACTTTCAACTTTTAACATAACTTTTATTTCTCCGGAAAAAAACTGTGGATAAAATAAATACAAACTACTAAAAATAAGATTTTTATATTTAATTATCCCAGTTTTTGGAATGTTAACAACGATATTTTGCTACACCGTGGCCTAAGTTACGCCGCGTAACTGAGCAGAAAATTTATCACGTGACTGTATTCATCAGTGTTCGGTAACATTGTGTGCAAAGTATGTGATCTGCAAAGTACCTAATACAAGGTGTTCACTTGGACACAATTATTTTTATGCATCTTCCGACCGACGCATTAGTTTACGGCTGAAATTTCGGAAGCTGATAAATCAGCATTTGAGTTTACCAAAACGATGTGTCTGTCAACTGGCTGCTGGCGGAGATCGAATAATATTCGTTTTCGTCAATACGACAGTGTTTTCAACAAACTTATCAGCTCCCGGGATTTTGTTCAACTTTTTGTACTAGACAGCCGCTCAAATTGTTCGTAAAAATAAAAATAACTTTTGGCACATATATTATGTATCAATTGGCAAGATAATTTTTTTACGTTATTTTCCAGCGGGGGTCATTCTGAATGTTCGGGATAAAATTGGTCGAAAATCAGAAAATCGAGTAGACACGCCCCTCCGCCTCTCCCCACCCCTCCATTATTGAGAAAGAGACACCCGGTATAAAGTAGCTCAATAAAAAGTTGGCAGCGTTTGTTGGTAGGTCGTGAATTTTCACCAGTTCCGAAATGCTGGGACAGAAGACGCTTCTGAAGTGCGAGAACGTACGTTTTCAAAAATCATAGAATAAAAAAGATCTTTTGATGACATAAAAATGTAGCTCAAATTTATTGAACAGTGCAACGCAAAACCAACTATCCCAATCTTTTCGAAACACGTATACGGCATATTCAAAAGCGGCGGCGCGTGGGCAACACTGTACCGCGGCGGAAATATGCAATGATGCTTATCAATTTGGCCTGGTGCCAAGACACACAAACAAAATGGATGAGAAGGAACATTAAAATACCATAATAGATCTTTTAACAAACAAAAATGTAAACAAATAGTGATGTTCGGCGGCCACGTGCTGACCGCAAAATTTGCAGTGAAATTTACAATATTCCATCCAATAGAAAAATTTGCATCGCATTACTATGGGTGAATTTAGTATCCAATTTTCCACGTGACTCCAATCGCCAAAATACGGGTATAAGCTGCATGGCAATTCTCAATCCCACACGCGGCAAAGTCGAAAAGCACACTTGACACATTACGCCATCGTCAACTAATATAGTTGCCCAACTACATTGGCACCTAGCCAACGCGAACTCACAACTTGAGCGTGCCCGACGTCATCAGCTCGGTGACCAGCACGATGTACTTGCGCTGCTTGTCCGGCGGGCCCATCTGCTTTTCCCAGTAGTCGTAAAAGCGCACGATGTTCGGATGTTGGAGGCACTTGAGCATTTCGGCCTCCTCGCGGAAACGGTGTCTTTCCGCTTTGTTCAATTTGGATTCCTGTGGGGGGGGGGTTGATCGAGGGTGAAGGTTGGTTGATGGTGGATGTGACAGGGATCTCGTTTTGAAGCAGCGGTCTCCTAGGGGGGGCTGGGGGGGGGGGGGGGCTGCCCCCCCCCCAAATCGGCCAGCTATCTATCTATCCCGCAGGCCGCTCAGCTATCTACCTATCCCGAGGCAAAATTTTTGGCTACTACCGCCAACAACCCCCCCCCCCAAATCGCTCAGCTATCTATCTATCTGGAGTGGTTTTTGAGAAATTTTGCCCCAATTTTTGCTCAAAATCACTAATTTTCGCATCTTTTTATAGTTTTTCACCTTCAAAATCGTGCTTTCCGGCTATATAGATGGTTATATACCTATTTTAGCCATTTTATACCTTACATTTACTTTTGACTGATTATCAGCGATTTTTTCCCATTTCTGCCTTCTTAACCTTGAATAAGCCTATATATTGTGCCCCCGCCAGCCCCCCCACTCAGAAAAATTTTCAGCGATCTATCCCTCCGGAGGAGCGATTTGCTATCTATCCAGCCCCCGCGAGGGCCAAAATCCTGGAGACCCCTGTTTTCAGGTATTGGTGCTGCGCACACTAGTTTACTGCCACTAAACCCCCATTTTGATAAACTAATAAATCAGCGTTGAACGCATTTGAGTTTACCAGAATGAGGTGTCTGTCAACTGCAGTTGACGATGATTTAAAATAACTCAGTCTGGTGAACTCGAATACGTTCAAGGCTGACTTATGAGTACCCAATTTTAATTTACTTCAGTGTGTGCGGCAACTTCATAAAAAAGTTTTTTTCCATCGTTTCGACGACGTCTTTCAACCCCCATATCTGTGTATTAATATTATTGTTACTTCTGGAGCATAATACTGAGCTGCATTCACCTGATTTCGACAACACAAAAAAATTGTGCGCGCTGCACAAATTTGGGAAAATAAACATAAACTACACAATATTTATGCCCCAATCATTATTTCCCCACCCATATTTATTTAGAACAATCACGTGCACGTCACGTTAAATTGATGTCGCCCACAAACCAGACAATTGAAAATATGCCCCGAACCAGTTACAACGGGGCAGGCATAAACAGACAAAAAAATCACACCAATTTCATTAATATTTAGCACTGATGGCGAAAAATTAATTCTAAAATATTCCCGATGAAAAAAAAACATGAAGGACATAACATTATTTAGCGAGCCGACGGAACGCCGCACGAAATTACATAATAAAACGTCGCCGACAGCACTTACTTTACAATGAAATGTGTCATATTTAATGTGAAAAAAAAACGATTTTTACATCATACTAAATACATTGTCCACGTGCACGATTCATCACGTGATTTTATTCATCAAAATACGGTAACCTTCGCTGTAAAGGCCCCACGCACGCTACTTAATCTGAAATTTCGGAAACTGATGAACAAGCTTTGACCACACTTTAGTTTACCGAAATAAAGTGCGTCAACGGCGTCAGGGCAGGAAAATTGCTCCTTCTGGGGAACTACAAGTAAAATGTGTTTAAACCGATTTATCAGTTGCCGAAATTTTGGCCGTCAACTCAATCCACACAGCGAGTACATACACTACAACGTTTCCCATTGGGCGCACACACACTAGTTTACCTACACAAAATGCTCGACCATTTTGGTCAACTGTTTTGACAAAACAGGACGAAACACAGTACAGATTGGTACGGTGCTTCGTACTGTTTTATCAAAACAGTTTACCAAAATGGTCGAGCATTTCGTGTTGGTAAACTAGTGTGTGTGCTGGCATTGAGAGGCGGCATTCAATGGTTCCACCCGCCTCAGACAGACGCATCGCGTCCAATAAAATACATCACTTGCATTTTAGCAAACCCCCCATCCGAAACACACTTGCATTGTGTTCCCAATGGAGCGGCGCTGCAGTCGTTCCAGCCGCGGCAAAAAAACGAGCGCGCGCCAAAAAAAATACTGTTGCAGCGGCGCCGCACCAGGGGCTAAATTCAATAGGCGAGGTGAGTTTTTTTCGGGCGGCGCTTTTTTTCGTTTGCGTTCTATAAATGCGCACCAGCCAGTTCGTTGTGATTTTGGCGCTACGCGCACCGGGTGTCAACTGGTTTTCATGTCAATTCAGATTTTAGTTGACAGACGACAATGTGGCCACGTTGAAAGGGTAAAAATGATGGTATTGATGTGCACAGTTGACACACGATGTCATTGTCAACTAGTGCCTAAGGCCCTTGATCTGTAAATATTAGGAATTTAATGGAATCGGACAGCCAAATGAATTCCACGCACAACACGAAAATTAAATCAGGCAGCCATAAAAAAGGGTCGGGCGGGTTGAATTGTGCACCGAATTACCATCCACGTTGAAATGAACAGGGAAGCGTTTTTGCTTTGTATACAAAGCACCTGGGGGCAGTCCTAGATCCTGTAAAATGTAACATGTCGTACGTTTACATTTTCCGGGGCATTTTGCATGACTTTTGCCACTTGGCTGGCACGACATTTGACATTTTCCAGGGCATTTTACAGTGTCTGGAGTTGGCACCAAGAACTGTTCCAAAATTAGTGAGACGGGCAATTTTATATTTTTAATACTATGAAGGACTGCGAAAAGTAATCAGAAAATCTATTGTTCTGGGGGGATGGGTATAAATATAACCACGTGTATGGGCGAAAGCCACGATGTGCAAAAATTTGGGCAAAATTTCGCAAAAATCGCTCCAGATAGGTATAGGGATGGCCAGCGCTTTTTTTCAAGCGCTTTTTTTTAAAAACGCCGCTTTTTAAAAAAAAAACGCCGCTTTTTAAAAAAAAACGCCGATTTTTTTTTAAAAAAAAGCGCAAGGGTCCCAGCGCTTTTTAAAAAAAAGAGCGCTGGCAAAAATTTTTTGTACCTATGCACTAGGTATTTTGTAATTTTTTTGCGCGCAAGTGCGCAATTTCACCATTACATTACCACTGATGGTTGTTTTCATTGGTTTTGTGTATTTTTAGTGTCATTCTTGCATGCTATCATATAATAATAAGCTGTGATATGTAAGTGTAGTATATAATATCCAGCCAATGTGGTTCCACATACTTCTACAGTAGGAAACGCTAGTCTCAATGTATTAGCCTTCTTTTATAACCTTATTGAGGCACTATTTCTTCCCTAGTTTCATTTGAACTCATGAACATTTGACAATAAGCAATTTACATAATGAGTCGACATAAAAAGTGGATTTTTTGCATAAAACCCCACCTGTATTACTATCCCATGGCTCCACAGCCATTCTATGACTATATATCATCACAAGTACTGCCACTTGTTTGACTTGGAACCATATTTGGGAGCTTTCTAGGGAAATGTCTTGACATTTTTTGAAAAAAAGCGAAGCGTTTTTTAAAAAAAGAGCGCTTTTTAATTAAAAAAAGCGGGGCCGTTGAAAAAAAGCGCTTTTTCCATCCCTAGATAGGTAGGTAGCTGAGTGATTTGGGGGGGGGTCAGGGGGTAGTAGCCAAAAAATTTGCCTGGCTATAGATAGATAGCTAAGTGGCCTCCGGTATAGATATACAGCTGGCGGATTTGAGGAGGGGCAGCCCCCCCAGCCCCCCTTGGAAACCCCCTGGATTGCAGATATGCAGATTTCCTATATTAAGCAAAATGGAAACATCACGATCACTTTTTGCTAAATATTACCCAGGGGTTACCCCACCCCTTTTTATATATTTATCTAGTGAAAAAAATGTTCTATTTACACATGGATGTTGAATCTTATAGAGACAACTCATATACCTTAATTTGCATCATTACACACAGGGTTGTTTCAGCACCACACTTTGACTTTGACCCTCATAGGGGTTTGATAGATAGCTAATCGCACCTGCAGAGGGATAGATAGATTTTGGCTTTGGGGGTTGGCAGGTTGGGGGGGGGTTGCAGGGTTCCAATCAGGGGTCTCGAATGGGGTGGGTTGGGGGGGGGGGGTTACCCCCCCAAACCGCCCAGCTATCTATCTATCCCGGAGGCAAAATTTTGGGCTACTACCCCCTGAACCCCCCCAAATCGCCCAGCTATCTACCTATCTTGAGCGAGTTTTCAGAAACTATACCCCAATTTTTGCTCAAAATCGCTATTTTTCATACCTATATATAGATTTTCACCTCCAAAATCACTAGTTCATGTGTCTAACTGCCTATTTTCAGCTATTTTAAGTACTATATGCTCTTGTATACCCATTTTGAGCTATTTTACACGTACTTTTAGCGATTTTTCTCCCTTTTCTTCCTTCTATGCCCCGATAAAGCCTATATATCGAACCACCACAACCCCCCCCCCCAACCCCCCCCCCCCCAGAAAAGTTTTCAGCTATCTATCCCTCCAGAGGAGCGATTTGCTATCTATCCAACCACTCGAAGGGTCAAAATTCAAGATACCCCTGGTTCCAATATATAGGCTCTTTAAAAAGTGGAGCAGGCAGAATCGGATGAAAAAAAACAGCTAAAATAGGTTGAAATGACCAGAAATATGTTAAAAGTAGGTCAAAATAGGCATATAAATAAATATACAGCCCAGTTATGAAATTTTGAAAGCAAAAAAGCAAAAATCTAGCAAAGAATTTAGTGATGTTGGGGTAAAATTTCTCTAAAAAATGATTGTCAGGAAAATTCCAAATAGATACATAGATATCTTAGCGATAAAGGTGAGGGGCGTGGATTCACGAGATAGTAACCAAAATTTTGCCTCTGGATAGATATAGCTGAGCCGCCTCTGGGAAGGAGATCTCCAGCCGATGTGGGGGGGGGGGGGGGTTCAGCCCCCCCCACCCATTGGAGACCCCCCGTCGTATCAGTAATTGGGGAGCAGACCAGAACGACGCGCGTGCCACTCGCGAAGGCAGACTGATCGGTCGGGCTGAGTGAGCGGCGCCGCGTCACACCGAATGCATTGCCCTGCACCAGTGAGAGCGGCGCGCGCTGCACCACTTTGCGCCGCCGTGCGCAGAAAAAAACAACTGCGCCGCGCCGCTAGGCGCCCACTGGACGACGTGTGTATAATAGCGAAAGTGTTAGGGATGGCAATGGGTTTTTTAAACTGACCTTTTTGTAAAACTAGGGATAAAAAAACTTTTTTCAATGACCACGGGTTTTTTAAGAATAATGTTTTTTAATTAAGATTGAAAAAAATATTGAAAAATGCCTAGTGCATAAGTATTAGATAAAAATGTATTTTT
Source organism: Sphaerolaimus hirsutus (assembly GCA_964036195.1). Taxonomy (NCBI): domain Eukaryota; kingdom Metazoa; phylum Nematoda; class Chromadorea; order Monhysterida; family Sphaerolaimidae; genus Sphaerolaimus; species Sphaerolaimus hirsutus. Next base: position 2,932,502 of record OZ038452.1, on the reverse strand, counting down.
TTGACAGAAATCACCAATTCGATATTATTTCATGAGCTAATTTACTTCACATTATTGTTGTTGTCTCTTTTTGCGCCATTTTGAAAAGGAAACTTATTTTAATTTATAAAAATTATACATAAAGTTTCAGTTGGAAAAAAATCATTTATTTAAAAAAAAAGAAAATTGGGTTTCATTCCAAGCACAGTTAAACGAGTGTGGCGCGGCACAATGGCAAACAGCCAACATAATACTGGTCGTCAAATCGCTTTACTCCCTGGTTCAAAGCATGTAACAGCATTCGCATCGGCTTCGCCCAAGAAATACAGGCGTAAATAGCCGCGTAACAACTTGCATTGCGCGCAGAACTACGATTCTTGCTATTTTTACACAGTAAATCCAAAAAAATTGTTCAGTCTGCAAAATCGCGTGGTGATACCGGATATAGGTAAATATAGCCAAGGAACTTTTTCCAAAATACGCGAATATTCAGCAAAAATGCGTCGCGACGTGAAGAAAGTCGGCGAAGAAAAATTCTATGCACTCAAGTAGGATGATGCCAGAAAAACTCGCGGGTATTCTATCAAAAACGCGTGCAATATGCAAATCAGCCAAAAATTACAAGTTAAAAAATGAAATCAAAAAATGAATTAAAAAATGACCAGAGCAAAAAGTGACAAGTGAAAACCGTTATTACAGTTGCCTTACATCCTACCAATACAAATTTGCAAGCCAATTGACAATTTCAAAAAAAAGTCCCTCAAATTTTCAATTTAATTTCTCTTTCCAGACCAACGCACCAGCCACACAGCCATAAAAAATATAAAAATAAAAAAGCAAACCTGCAGTTCGCACCAAGCGACGGCGACGCCAGTCTCAGTATCCAAACCTCTGTAAACAGTTTTGAAACTGCCCCTGCCGAGCTCTTCGGGAAACTTGAGAAATCTTCCATCGGGCGACTTGTCCACGGGTTTCTCCTCCTCCTAGTGCCACTCACGGACTCTGTAAAATGCCCTGTAAAATGTCAAATATCATGCAAGTGTCGAAGGTCGTGTCAAATGACAGGTAAAATGTCATGCGAAGTGTCAAAAGTCGTGAAAATGTCGTGTAAAAAGTCATGTAAAATGTAATCCTGCCAGTTAAAAAATACAAAAGTTGGCATTTTACTTGATATTTGCGGTACATTTGACATTCTACCTGTCATGTTAAGACTTTGACACATTGCATGACATTTGCCATCTTCCAGGGCATTTCACAGGGTCCGGGGCTGGCACCTGGTCCTCCTCCTCCTCGTCGCCCTCAGTCTCGACGACGTCCTCAAGCGGCGAGGCGGCAGTTGTCGCCACTGCGGCAGCGGCCGCCGCAGCCGCGTCCGTGTCGCCCGGCTGCACCGCGCCCAGCTCGAGCGGGGTGCTGGCGTCGTCCGGCTTGCTGTTGATGCTGCTCGGCGTGCCCGAGATTTCTGAAGGGTGGGGTGGGTGGTTAATGGTTAAATGGAATTTTGTTGTAAGATGTGATGTTTTTACAGGGGTCTAGCAGGTGCTGGGGCATTTTGCATTTGAAATCGATAATTTTTTGCACCGTTTTCAGCTGCAAATCGCTATTTTTGAAGCTGTAGAAGGAAAAAAAGAGAAAAATGGCTAGAAATGGGTGTAAAACAGCTAAACATTAGTCATATATATTTCAAAATAGCTGATCACAGGCAATAAGGCACATGAACATTTTGAAGGTGAAAATTGTCCTACAACCCGTCAACTAAAATCTGAATTGACATGGAAACCAGTTGACCCCAGTGCACCTTGTAAAGCGGCATCGTCGACGGGCGGCTTCCCCTCGGCGACCTCGGCCGCAGCGACGCACGGCGCCGGCGACAAATCTCTGTCAATGTGGTAAACTTGCGGCGGCGACTCGGCGAATGTCAATTGCCTGGACGAGATGATGCATGATCATGATTTGTTTTTTTTGCGGATTTGATTTTAGTCACTACTGTAGGCAGGGACGTATCCAGGATTTTGGAGCGGGGGGGGGGCTGCTTGTTTATGGAGGCCGGCGAACGGGGGGAGCTCAGCCCCCCCCCCCTAAAATTTTACTGACATAGAGACGGAATGGCGTTTTGGCGCTAGCGCCATTCATAGGCGCCACGCCATGGCGCCATTGGCGTTGGCGCTGGCGCTGAGAACCGTTGTATATGTATGTAAAAAGGCATACATTTAGTGCGGCAGGCACAAAATTCAGTCATATAATGGTAATTTGGGGCCGCAGCAACCGATTTGCTGATAATACTTGATCTCTAATGGAATATGCGCGCTTGCGCGCAAAAATTTTTACACACACCTCGAAAATTCATACCGAAAGTCGCATTTTCCTGTACATTTTAATGTCTCGCCCGGGAACGGGGGGGGGCTGCAGCCCCCCCCGCCCCCCCCCCCCTGGATACGTCCTTGACTGTAGGCAAGCTTCCTGCGCGGAACGAGAGGGAAACCACGAAAAGTTTCCGGTGAAAACAAATTTCAATAAGTTAACTTAATTTCTAAATATGTTACTGGTATACTCGGCGGACAGCACACCTAGTATGGAAACCTACCATAATTAAATGAATAAAATCTTTGTGGTAAATTTCGTAATGAATTATTCCATAGTAAAAAAAACGAAATATAATGACGAAAAAACTGTATAACTTTAGTTCATTATTCAGATGAGTTATGTTAGGTTTTCATACTAAGTGTGATGTCCGCCGCATATACTAAGCCATTGCGCGCGGTGCGGGACCATTCCGCATGTAAACCCATCCCGCATGTAGACCCATTATACCTGCAGGGGTAAGACAGGGGGGCTGGTGATCCCACCCCAAACTGCCCAGCTATCTATCTATCCCTGGCACAAATTTTTTTTGGCAACTTTCCCCCCCTTGCGAATTGCGTAGCTATCTAGCTATCTGGAGCGCTTTTGAGCAATTTTACCCTAATTTTCACCCAAAATCGCTAATTTTCTTACTTCTTATAGATTTTCACCTTCAAAATCATTAAGTCATGTGTTTTATCACCTATTTTCAGCATGCCGGGTATAATTAAATGTGTTTCGGGTCAACGTGCGAGATGGGTTTACATGCGGAATGGTGCGGTGCCATTGCGCGCAGCGCCCGTATACCAGTAGGGCGCCAACCATTCACAACCCACAAAATCGGGCACCCCCACCCAAACGCACTTAATAGTGCCCGACAGCTCCTTGGCGGGGGCGCTCGAATTGAACGACGTGGTGTGGCCGTGCAGCGACGAGGGGGTGGGCGACACGCTGGCCGCCGACGCGCTCGACGTGCTCTGCAAGCCTGGCGAGCACACGTCCACCGACCGTTGGCCCGACGACCGCCGCGGCTTCGACTGGCCCGACAGGCGCTTCGCCACCGACAACGGCTCCATGCCCGACGCGCCCGACGCGTTCGGCGTCGCCGCTGATGAACCGGGCTCGGCGTCGCCCGTCGCCCCGTCCGCGTAGTAGTACTGGGGTGATTGGAGGGAAAATTAGGTTTTGCATGTGAGAAGTGAAAAATTTAAAGTGGATAAAAAGTGAAGTAAATTACACAAAGTGGGATGTGAACCAAACTATTCACTTTTCGTTTAACTTCTCACTTTATTTTACTAATTCACTTTTCTAATTTTTTCTCATTTCACTTCTCATTTCCAGATCCACTTCCCACTTCCAAACCAGCATGTTCACTTTGAAACCAGCACCTGATGGTGTCTGCCGCTGAACCAGTCGCTCTGCAGCAGCAGCAGCCGGTCCCTCTCCTCCTGGTTGTAGCCGTAGGCGGACGCGGACGTCTTCCTGTAGCCGCCGGCGGGCGGCTGCTCCTCGATGCGCGCCATGACGCGTCGGTCGCGCGCCTGGTTGCCGTGGCCGAGCGGCGCGCCGCCCAGAGACTGCCGGCCGCCGCCGCCGCCGCCCGACCTGACGCGGCCCGCCGACGGCACCGACACCGCGTCGCCGCTCGAACCGCTCTGGGGGGGGGGGGGGGGTGGGAGCTGGGGTTGGCATTTGAAACATTCGGTTCCGGTTCTTAGGTTAAGGTTCCGACAAATTCCGGTTCCGGTATCGGGTATTCAGACATTTTTTTGAAATCTACATTTAAAAAATTTGAAATTACCAACAGCACAGAATATTTCTTATTGATATTGAACAAATTTACAGAATATAAATAAACATATATGGATTAATGGATAGATAACCCAAAATCGACAAACTATGGAAAATCGATACCGATCCAATACTAAAAAACATTAACACAAACTACTGCGACTTGCCTTATCAGTGAAGCATAAACGGCTATAACTCCCCAAGCAAATACTAAAGTTTGCAAACACCCGACGGCATAATTCCAATGTTCACGTATGCTAAACGGTTTTCTTCCAATATTTATGCGCAGTAAAAATGCTAGGCGGCTGATAAAAGTGAATGTCGCAGCGGCAAATAAATAAATAGCAAATGCCAGTAAACAAACGCGAATTGCTTTCGCAGATAAATAAATGCCACTTAGATGTGGGACCTTCTAACGGAGAAAACACTAACGGTAGTAGCTAGGGATTTTTCTGCAGATTTTTTCAAGTGATGAAAATTTAAAGATTTCAAAATTTAGTTTTTAATCACGAGTGGAAGCTGATTTTTTTAATCAAAAGGCAAAATTTCTGGTAGACATGCACAAGGTAATTAAAATTTATAGCGCGCAAGCGTGCAACTTCACTTGCAGATTGATAATGAAAGTTGTTTCCGTTGTTTTATTGTCCTTTTAGTGACAAATCTTCCTTTCCACAAAGTTTTGCTCTAACCCCCCCCCTATTTTGGACGATTTTGAAGAAGAATTTTTTTTTAATGTTAATTTCAAATTCAAATTTTAATCCAGGTGTTTGAAAGTAAAATTCAACTCCAAAAAGTGCAACGCCAGGAAACCCAGTAAAACAGCAGCCAAAATACCGACATGCTCCAATCTGTGCGTAGTGTGCGGCTCCATAAGTATACTCTCGCTCGACCTTCGCTGCTTGCCGTCGGGTGAAATAACGCGCAGCTGATCCACCGTTTTGTTGGTGGCGCCCGGCTGCGACGTCGCTTTGTTGCCAACTTGTTTCGCGTCGCCGCCCCGCGTGGGCGTTCCAGCCCCGCCTGCGGCGTCAACTAGTTCACCAGGGAGGGTCAGCGTCAACTCAACTTTGAATTGACGTGGGCGCCAGTTGGCAGACAGTGTGTAGCGCCATTGGCCCCACACACGCTAGTTGACATCGACATCAAATGTCAACTGGTCCCGTTCCTAATTGAAAGATTGCGTTTGAACGTCGTTCGTCCACTCGTCAGCAAACTTTGAATCGGGATCGGCACCAGTTGACATTTGGTGTCGATGTTAACTAGCTTGTGTGGCCACATTGTGGCTGCAGACGCTACACTGATTTGTGTCGAAATTTTAAAAAAAATTGAAAATTCGAAAATACATCAGCTTCTTTTGAGTCGATTAGAATGACCATTCTTGATTTCAGCCAACAGTAGTAGACGGGCAACTCATTCTGGTGAACTCAAATGCGTCGAAAGTTGATTTATAAGCTTCTGAAATTACAGCCGAAATTGAATGTGGCTGAATTGGAAGTTTGGAGGTAAATAGGTTAAGATTAACCACAGTAACGTTGTGCCTGCAGACACTATTTTACAACCGAAATTTCCAAAACTCAAAATTCCGCTTTGAGCGCATCCTAGTTTACCGAAATGAAGCGCCAGTCAACTACACTAAGCGAAGATGAAAACTGTTTCATTGTGGTAAACCCCACCAAACTGAACTTACCTCGATCGTGTCTGTTCTGGGGTATCTTGACGGGGGAGGAGCCCTTCTTGTGCCTGTCCGAGTTGTCGCAGGGCGTGATCGCCTCCGAGATGCTCGCCAGCGGCGCCTGCCCGTTGTGCTGCGACGCCTCGTTGCGACACGAGCGCTCCGCTTCTGCGAAAGGATGAGCTTTGACTTTGGTGGGGTTGAATAGTCGGGCCGTTGACGAGCTTTAAAAGCGGTTTCGAGTTTTTTTTCAAATCGTTTTTTAAAACGCAAGCATTGAACCCGTTTTTTTTTATTTTGACACATTTCACACGCATTCCCATTTTGCTGGGTAATTGGACGCGGGTCTAGTCCCAGGAGCACTGTAAAATTCCCTGTAATATGTCAGACTCTATTAGCCATTTCACAGGGATTTTTTTTTTCAAAATGTTTTATTTTAAACGTTTTATTTATCTCCATTAACTTGATACTTGGCATGACTTTAGACAAGTTACAGGGCATTTCACATGACTTGAAAATTTTTGTGTGACATTTTACATTTTAATGGGTAATTTACATGGCGTTGTGGAGTTATGCTCCTATGTGAGCTTGGCTTTTTTCGCGTGGTGACCGCCGCGCGCATCACAGAATCGCGCGTCTCATCGGTGGGTGCAGAAAAATGTGGCTTTTGCCCATGTTATGCAACATTCTGTGTATGCGTGTGAAATGGAACCGTTGCGGTTGCATAACAAGCGTGGTTAAAGTTTGTAGTGAATGTACTTTTGAATAGGCACTGTCAATGGATCTAAAATTTTGATAAATTCATATTCAAAGTTGGCTAAAATCGACAACCGAGATAGCATATTTTGAAAAACATGGACAATTGACATGTACATACAAATATAGAACGAACAAATTGAGCAGTCTTATTAAGAAATTAATCATAAAATATATCTAAATCTAGTAGTCTGATCTGATTTAACAGCTGATATGCATTATGCAAGCATAACAGTTCTACTTTACACGCATACGCAGAATGTTTCATAACACAGGCACGCGATATTTTTTACACACGCCTTTGACCCCTAAAACATCCAATATGGCAAAAAACCTATAACTGGACTCGAGTGCACAAACAGACGCCCCAATCTATAGGAGCATAACTCCACTCGACCATTTACATGACTTTAGATACTGAAAGTGTATTGTACATGACTACAGGCACTTTGCATGACATTTGACATTTTAAAGGGCATTTTACATAACTTAGCACTTTGAATGACATTTGACATTTTACAGGGCATTTCACATGACTTCAAACACTTTGCCTGACATTTCACATGTTACAGGGCACTACACACGACTACAGACACTTTGCATGATATTTGACATTTTACATGGCATTTCACATGACTACAAGAACTTTGCATGACATCTGGCATTTTACATGCCATTTTATAAGGTGTCCCAGTATTTCACTTTTCGAGATATTTCTGGAAAACAAATCCAAAGAATCAAAACGCACGCTCCCGCTGCAGTTGCTGCTGCGCCAGCTTGTTCTCCTTGGATTTGCTCTGGGCGTCGGCTGCGCGCCGGCCCCGATTCCGCAACCAATCCATTCCGATCACGACGATCGGACTCGAATCGAACTACAGTGGAATCGATCGATCGATACCGATCGGAATCACGCCACAGGCGCAAAGGCCCGCAACGCGCTGCTCAGTCTTCAGATAACACCCATGACCAGGGAAGGCGGGAAACTATACGCTGTCTAGAAAATCGGGTCACGTATGATGACTTGTCACTCTGCCCAGTTACCACTCGCGTATTATACGAATCAGCGTAAAAGCTCAAAGTTATCGCTAAAATTGCTAAATTGTGCTGCACTTTGCCAATTTCCACCTTCATAATCGCTATTTCCGTTTATATACATGGTTATTTAGCTAGTGTCTGCCTATTTTATTCATATTTATAGCGGATTTCGAAATTTTGGCACCGTGACAAGTCATCATACGGGACTATTCCGTGGAAAGTTGGTATAAATACACTGTTTCGGAATGCTATACGGAATAGATAGGTGACATCGATCGCGGTGGAAGCTGCAGTGTTGATATTAAGAGATATTGGTAGCTTATTTTAGAGAAATTATTTTTTACATTGGTGGTATTATCCGGAGCGCACGAGCCACACAGTTGTAGGTTTTCATTCTAGGAAACCTTTTCTCGTTGTTTTTTTCGTTTTGAGGAAAAATTAATTGGATACATGGAACTCGGCTAGAAAAGTCATGTGCTCACAAATTTAGAGACAGTAAAAAGTGGTCAGTGAAGGTGAACGTTGAGAGCAGGGTTGGTTTTATAAAAATCATTTGTATACAAATTGTATAAAAATTGTATAAAAATGTATTTTATTTTTATTTTATTCTTGTTTCATTTTATTTTATTTTATTCCAAAATAATAATAAAATAATAAAATGGACCATTTTACAAAAATTTTACAGAAATTTTACAAAAAAATCAGAATCTTGCATGCAAGGTCAGAAAAATGTGATAATTAGACCTAAACATGAAAAACGTGTGACAAATTTTTCCACTACTTTGCAAAAGTTGCATGCAGTAGGTATTGTTAGCTAGTTGCAAGTGTTAAGTAGAAGTTGCAATAAGAACGGTTTGCATTTTCAGTAGAAGGATTACTGGAGTGTGCTGGGCGCATTTGTAAAACATCATGCAAAGTGTCAATTGTCAATTGTAAAGAGTCAATTCGCCTCTCAAATGTCAAGCAAAGTATAATTGTCATGACAAATGTCGTGCAGAGTTTAAATTGTGTATCTGAATCTTGTTTTGGTATCCAAACCTTATATTTTGGTATCCAAATCTTATGTTTTTGTATCCAATGTTCACATAAGATTTGGTCACAAAAACAACAAGATTTGGATACAAAATATAAGATTTGGATACAATTTGCTTTACAGTTTCCACTTCAATTTATATTTGTCATGACAATTGACACTTTACTTAACATTTTCATGAAAATTGACACTTTCAATTCCATTTCATATGACATTTTGACACTTTATATTCCATTTCATATGACATTTTGACACTTTACATGGCTTGGGACTGCCCCAGCTCCGTGAATCAACAGGTTGAACTATGAACAACAGAAAAAAATTTACAAAAAATATGAATTTTTATACAATTTTTACAAAAAATATGAATTTGTATACAATTTTACAAAATTTTTACAAAAATTCGAATTTTTATACAATTTTTATTTTTATTTTGAAATTTTCTATTTTATTTTTTTTATTTTATTCTTCAATTTTCCATTTTATTTTTATTTTATTTTTATTCTTTTCTGAGATTTTGCCAACCCTGGTTGAGAGCCAATTCCTCAGTTGTAGGACATGCTAATATCGGCTTGATGTCTCACTATTTTACAGGGACTTTTACATAACACATGAAGTTTTACGGGTTGTTTCACTCTTTTACACTTTACAGGGTCTTTTACAGGGCCAGGGACTGGCACCTGGGGAGTTATTCGAGGCTTTACGGTATTTCATTCATTGTGTTATAACATTCAACAGTGTACCTAAGTACTCGTGCATATCTCTCTGCTGTTTGATTGCCACTTCAGTTTGCATTCCAAACAAATTGCTATTCAATTCATGGCTGAGTTTCTAGTGCCTCTGCCTACTCGCCACTCAGCATGGTCTTAAATTACCTACCGTATTTCCTCGAAATACCCCCCCCCCCCTCGAAATACCCCCCCCCCCTCGTTTGACCCCCCCCTCTCGAGACCACTATGAAACAATCACCCCCCCCCCCCTCGAAATACCCCCCCCCAAATTGAGTGTAAAGAGAACGTACATCACAAATATGGCAGTTTGTGTTCTGCGTAGTGCAGAACACACGTTAAAACAATGTCGGAATCACGTTAGAACAGTGTACATACCATCTACATACTAATATTAGTCTACAGAACCTTATAAATGGCGGTTTTTGTTGCATTTTTCGACGTCTGCGTACGTTTCAGACGACAATTTCGTACTTGGTTTTCAAAAATTTTCGTGTGAAATAATAACCCCCCCCCTCGAAATACCCCCCCCCCCTCGTTTGACCCCCCCCCCCCCCCCTCTCGGGACCACTATGAAACAATCACCCCCCGGGGGGTATTTCGAGGAAATACGGTAGTTGAAAAATCTGATATTGAATCAAGAATTTGTACACAAATAAAATCTTTCCCTTGATTTAAAATAATGTAGTGATTTTAAATAAAAATAATTTTACACTTTGCATGGTTCGTGCCAGCGATATATACTCGGGTTACTTTATGCCGTACATTTTTCCTGGGGAAACACTCCGGCGGTGTGATACGTCATCAATTTCAGCCGCTGTCCAACTCGTTCCCGTGTGAAATACAAAAAAGAAAATAGGTGTGTGTCATGGAAAATTCGACCGCGCTAGGACTTGTTCAGATGAAACGAAAGAAATATTTCCTGAATCTAAAAGCCACATTTAAAACGTTCGCCGCAATTGGTGAAATAGCCTGCTATAATTTCCGCTGACGATAAATAGCAATATTTCTGGCTCCGGCAACGCCACATATTCACTTGAAAATAGTAGCGTCAGCCGGCATACAGACAAATCTATCATTTTCTTGATACTTTTGTGAAAAATCGGCCCTTAAAGTTTTCAGTTTGACATAGATATTCGACTTTGATAAAAAAGTACATAACTCCTATCTGTTTGTAGAGTATCGTGTCTGCCGAGTATACCTATTTATTTATAACGCATGCGATTTTTTTAAAACGTTAAAAATGTATTGATGTTAAAACATTCGCCGCGGTAGGCTAATATTCTTTTCTATTTCCGTTTCACACTCTGCACTGCATTTGCAGCCCAGACGTAGCTTTATTTGGTCTTTCTGACTTCTTAAAAGCCCAACACATTTTCCACCTTATATGTTGCATGGCCTTATTTCAAGAACAGTGAATTTGGTCTCACAGTGATGCTTGTTGTGATAGCACTTGATTCTTCAAGGAGATTTGTGCGGTATATAAGCACTGTCTGTGCGTTCAAAGTCTATGGATCTCAAGTGACAGCAGGTTTTAATACAAAAAGGAATTCACCACATACGGCAGTAGTGATTGGGGAACATTTGATCTGTGGTCTCGGCATCCTTTTAACATTATTTTGGTGCTGTCCTTTGAATAGTTTTCCCCCTTTGAATAGTTTTCCCCAATTGAATGGGCAATAAAAATCTGCACATCTGTACAAAAAGTAAACTGGTGGAACATTTAAATGAGAAATCAGGTACCTCATGTTTCATAACAATCTCACAGGGAAACGTGCGGCCCAATATGGCTGCCATTTGTTGTGGGGGTGCCCACAACATTTGCCTACATAAATGCCAAGTGGCACCCCATTGCACCCCCCTGGTCTGCTGCTACAGATAAATGAAAAAAATTTGCCAAATTTTTACTGGAAAATATAAATGAGAATTTTCAAAAAAACACACAAAATATGGCTGCGGTAAAGTGTGCAGCCTTTTTTGGTGTGCTGACAACACAAGTGATGAATACACTTGTGTTGGTGCTTTTTCAAAAAATAAAAATTCCTGGTGGCTTGCCCAAAGCCATCTTTTGACCCACTGGTAAGTAGGGGGTATATTTTGACACCCAGCCCACTCCCCCACACAAAAATTACCCCCAATATACAGACATGTGCCACGAAGCCATGTCAACAATGATTTAAAACTTTGTGATTACCTAAATTGTGGTTGTAATTAAAAACTGTGATTTTTGATTTTCTGGACATGACCTCTTTATTTGTCTAGGCCAGACACACTAGATTAGTGATGGAATGGCGCCATGGCGCTGGCGCCATGTTAGGGCGCCAAAGGGCGCCGCGCCATCGCGCCATTGGCGCTTGGCGCCCTTTTTCTGTGGCGCCCTTGGCGCCTGGCGCCCACTTTCTGAAAGGCGCCATGGCGCCCTAAGCGCTTGGCGCCATTTTTTCTGTGGCGCCCCTGGCGCCCGGCGCCCTGCCCTAAAAGGGCGCCAAAATGGTGCCAGCAGGGTTTCAAGGTGAAGGCTGCGTAAACGGCAAAAAATTAAAAAAGCGTCCGTGGATATTCGAAATTCACTAGAAAAATGGACGAAGTGGTCCCAGTGGATGGAAATGTTTCATCCAATGATTCAGCAGACGCGTCTCATGGATCAGAAGCTGAGCATTATGGAACTTTGGACTTGCAAACTCAATAATCAACACATTCAAATCATCGTAATTTCGTTGTCAGCCACTTCAAGAAAACATCCATTGGAAAAATCCGTTTGAAGTGGATGCATCGTTTTGTCAAATGACAATTTCCATTGCGTTTTAGGTGAATGTGTGTGTGTATGATTCAATGCAAAAAAATTTTGCTGCTAGTTTTTTTTCTGCTGATTACATCCTAGAGAATGTGAATAAAAAGGTGAATGTGTGCAATACAGTGTTATAGCAACATTTTCAGCACACACAGGGTATCGTATGCACTTATTCATTCTGGCGCCATTGGCGCCTGGTGCCCTAATTTTCAAATGGCGCCATGGCGCCCTTGGCGCTTGGCGCCCTGTTTCTGTGGCGCCCTTGGCGCCTGGCGCCCACTTTTGGAATGGCGCCATGGCGCCCTTGGCGCTTGGCGCCCTTTTTCTGTGGCGCCCTTGGCGCTTGGCGCCCAGTTTCTAAATGGCACCATGGCGCCATTGGCGCCTGGCGCCCTTTTTTCTGGCGCTTTTCCATCACTACACTAGATACAGGGCACATTGCCCATTGGCCCCTATAGGTTTTTATCAGATAATTAGTGCCCACATTGAATGGGCACAAGTATTTTGTAATTTACATCATGACTGACGGATGTGTGGTTTAATTTGTGTAATTGTAAGTTCTTTTGCTTCCAAATGTTCTCTTATTTAAGTAATTGATGCTGAGTACTCAAGATGGTCAGACAATGAACGATAAGCCCCAAAATCTCCTCAACCGCTAATCTTACATCCGAAAAGTGGTGGACGTGCTGTGGCTTGAAATCACAGGAGCCAGAAAGGAGAGGGGAACCAATCCATGGGATTGCTGTCATCCGCTGACAAGGGCTGTCATCTGCTGACAATTGCTGTCGTCATTGCCTCGCTGCTGGACTTGCTGTCATCTGCTGACACGCATGCCATGAGCAACCGATCGAATAGTCCTGCTGAGGATAGGCTGTGCCACACTCGGCAGCACCCCTGCAATGAGTTGCCAGGACCTGAAGCGACTGAGATAGACGTACAGGCATTTGAAGCGGAACAGCTTCGTAGGGCCACACGGCCACCACAGCGCCGCACCCCCGGGGGGGGGGGGCACAATTGCCAGTAGCCCGGTACACGACGGTAGAAATGTCAAATGTGTCACCTATGAGGGGACGGATTTACCGCAACACAACTTACCACATGCGTAACGCACGCAGTGACCATCAAATTCAGGACTCGAGTGGCTGGACATCTGCTGGCAAGGGGCCGCGACGGGCCGCGGACATCGCCGAACCATGGCACGTGCAGATGCGTCGTTTTCGTGCCAGCCGAGAAGCGTACCCGGTTCAACAGGCGGACTGGGCTGTGTACGAGGAGTAGGTGGAAATGCCAGTGAAGGTAAACATGACAAACGATAACCCGCAGACAATGGATCGTGGGGGCTGTCACGGGGAACCTCTAGGGGGTACCACTTCGGAACAGGAATTTTTGGCTGAGTTTGAAGAATTAAAACGTCGTTTTGCCAAATTAAGCCGCTTTGAAGGAGAGAAAACAGTTGGAATAACTGGGAAAACCACGCTGGAGAATAAAGTAGGGGTGGGAATTGAGGCTCAAGCGCAAAATCCCTGGAAAATGGAAAATGTAGCCAAACAACACGAGCAGTTGAAAACCGTGGCAGAGCCCAAATTGCTGGAAAATTGGTTCATGATAAGACCCCACATTTTTGACAAAATCCTAACTTATTCGGGAAAAATTGATCCACAGAGCTTTTCTGAATGGAACCGCATAGTGCAGATGGCTGCAATTTCCATACCACACCAATCCCTAAGAGCGCAATTTTGGTTGGAAATCTTCACAACAAAATTAATAGGTGATGCGCACAAAGTCCTCACAACTCTGTTTCAGCCGGAATCACTGATTGATCAAGAAAAAGTATTGAAAGAACTTTCTTCGGTTTTCAAGACAACTGACAAAAGTTACACTTATGTTGAATGGGAGGGGGCAATGATTTTCAAAAATGAGAATTTCATGGAGTTTTATTTAAGGTTGTTGTCTAAAATGCCATCTGAGTTGAAGGATTCTGTAAACTACGATAGAGCCACCTAGGGTTGGGACGATATATCGTATTGAATATCGAATATCGGATATCGACTATTTTTTCATATCGAATATCGAATATCGATATCGAAAATTTTGAAAAAATATCGAATATCGATATTGAATATTGACCATTTTTTTTCGATATTTTCGATATTCTATACTCCCTGGGCTTGACTTCAAATAAGTCAGGAATGGCACTATTAGAAGGCGATTTCATAAGCAATTTTAACAAATTTTGCGCGCAAGCGCGCACTTTGTTCTCACATGACAGGTATTTTTGTTTCAGCACTTGCGGCAGCATCAAATCTTGTGCAAATGCTCTCTCAGATGTTCACATAATGGTATATGTATGTTTAATAGCTACTTACACCATGGAAACATCAATGGCACCATGGCTTGGCACCTATAAATGGGGCTGGCACCTTTTCCTTACCACATCCGTCACATTTTTAAATCATTTTCTCATTTTGATCATTGTGTGTCATTTAAATTTGTATCATCTACTTTTCAGTAGAGATAATCAGTTGGGTTTGTGATCAAATGGAAATGCAAAATGAGATATGCCCTGCTATACCAAAAGCAAAATATCGAAAATATCGAAATATCGATATCGAATATCGAGCATTTTTTAATATCGAATATCGAATATCGATATCGAGGGTCCATATCGTATCGATATCGAATATCGAGTTTCAGAAAAAAATATATCGAATATCGAATATCGATATCGAAAAGTCATATCGTCCCAACCCTAGAGCCGCCATAGACAAGCTGACTTTGGCCAAAATTTGGAATCGGTATGATGACAGTAAATTTGATCGACATGTGGTGGCAGGTTACAAAAACAAATAAAAAACACTACCACACCAACCACCCAGCTTTTGCAGCATTTGGACGAGTATTTTCGCACAGTGAAGCAGGAAAAACGCGAGTGCTTACTTGGCTCCAGCTCAACTGATTGTGTGCTACCGAACCGGAACCCGCGGTCAAACTTCAGGCAGTTTCTGGCAGAGACACAAAAGGAACCATGGTGCTCCCTGCCAAACCACACAGGACACAGGGTCTTGCGTGTCGCGTCTTGCAGCGGCAGAAAATGGAACAGGGAAAAGTTACAGGGGTTAATCCGTCGAATGTTAGCCAAAAATCTGATGGCTATGGGACAGTGAAGCGCATAGGCCCCCCACACACATCTGAAATGGCACTTCCAAAGACATCTTTTGCTAAATTCGGAAATGTGGAAAATGTGGAAAATGAAGAATTTCAGCAAAATGTTGGTGAAAATATTGAGATTGAAACACCACCACCATGGGAGGTGTATTGCACCGAGTTTAAACACAGAGTGGCTGAGCTATTTGAAAACAATCCAGGTACATTGCATGAGTGGAAACGTCATTTCTGGGCCGTACTTCACCATGATAATTCACCCATCACGCAGACAACGGCGACGCGCGGGTCGCAGGGCTCTTTGCCAATCTTTTCGAACCCGATTTTCACAGCAAAAAATGAATCCGTGAAGCGTGTGGAAGCGGGCTGGATGCGCGTGAAGCGGCGCGCTTCCACACGCTTCCACACGCTTCCACCAACATCACGAGATTTCTGGTGAAGTGTCTTCCACACGCTTCACCTATCTTCACCGCACGCTTCATGCGCATCCAAATCTGTGGAAGACACTTCACGGTGCTGACGCTTCCACACGCTTCACGGCGATGCTTGTTTTGCGTGGAAGCGCCAGCGTGTTAGTGAAGACACTTCACCGGAAGAATGGGACGTGAAGGCACTTCACCATATTGAGCCAACGGTGAATGCACCTCACCTTGCATTTTACCGCATTTTCTCATATTGCAGCTGAATTCAATTTATTTTGATTTGAAACAGGTATTTAAAATCAACATTGACATAAAATCAACAACAAAACTATAATACAAAAACAACCAACACGTCAACGTTTTGCTGCTGTTTTTTTTTCATTTTATCCATCCACCGAATTTCGCTGCGCGTGAAAATAAATATTTACATCGTCTGACACATAATGGACATTCTTACCGCAAATATTCAGGTGAAGTGTCTTCACTACAGTTGTTATTTCGTGAAGACACATCACCATGGACAGTCAACGGTGACTACACTTCACAAATATTGTGCACTGTGGTGAAGCAGCTTTGCGATGTGAAGTGTCTTCACGAAACATTTCGTGAAGCGCCGGGAAGCGACAGCCTCTCGGTGAAGCGCCGGGAAGCGACAGCCTCTCGGTGAAGCGCCGGGAAGCGCCCTGCGTGAAGACACTTCCCGACGCTTCACCGCGCATCCACACACCCATTTTTTGCTGTGTTTGAGCTTTGATGAATTTGTGAATCAGTCGTCTGAAAAAAAAGAGTTTTTTGATCAGTTTGGAACTGCTTCTACTGAAAATTGTGTGCATGCATTTGCTTGTGTAGGTGATAAACAGAAAGTGTGTATAAAAGTTGAAGTGTCAAATGGCCCACAAGTGTATGCCCAACTCTGTATCGAAGGGATACCATGTAAAACCCTCCTGGACACTGGTTGCACGCGAACGATAATCCCGATTTCGATTTTGCGTGACATCACTACAAAAAAGTGGTATGGGTGTTGCAAAATACCTGAAACCAAGCCCCATACGTGTTTATATGGTAACTGGAACCACCACCAAAGGTGCAATGGCCGAAATCAGACTATTTTTTGAACACACGTCGCCTGTAGACAACGTGACCAGGAAGGTTTTAGCGGTGGTGCTGGTGAATATGTTGCCAGACGCTATGCCAGAAATACTCATAGGTGTGATGAAGCCACCGAAGTCAGCGTCTTCTACCACCAATTCCGGCAACTCCAAGACCGTAGTGAGTGATGGCCTTTAGAGTAGTCAGATTTTCCCATTGTAGCCAAACATTCACTTGTCGACAGCCAAGTTGAGTTTATTTCGTTGTTGCGTGTTGAAAGGGGGTTTCGAGATTGTTTCAGGTACTTTACTTTTGATCAGATACAGTGTGGAATACAAAAGCACAAAGTTAGCAAGCTTCCTAGTCAAAGTTTCTATGGCTAACGGTTTATTTCATTGGGTCAAATCTAGACTGAAGTAAAAACTCCATAAGTTGCCGAGACATGGAAATTGTATGTAAAAACATGGCTACAATAATTTCCCAAATACAAATGCACAAATAAAACATAAATGCAACAATAAGACACATTTAGCAGAAACAGTTGGTTCATACTGTGCGTGCATACATTCAAACAATTATTGTAAAGAAATACCAGGTACAAATTGGGCGAATAGAAAAACTATAAATCTTGTGAGGCGCGAAGTCGGCAAACTCGGCCAATTTACTAATCTGTTTCAATTTGTCAGAAAACATCGGAAACTAATATTATAGTGTTTGGAAATTGGAAATAGTAATGCAAAAGTTCCTAATGACGTAAGTAGAGCAGGGTATATTTAATCTAATAATAATCACTTCCTGAAAACGTATATTTAATAATTGGCAAGTTGGGACCTATTCGAGGTAAATGGGTATATAAATTGAGCAGGGTTAATATCATATATTTGATATAATTTGAGCAGGGTATTTATCATAAATGTCAAAGAAATATACTTATAAAAGCATTGCAAAGCTAATATAAATATTATGCCTACGCGAAGGGCTTGGTAAATGCGTACCGTAAATGCTAGTCACACACAGGGCACCATTTCACTATTAGGACGCTCACTCAAAGAAGTTATGTGAATCAATGTACTGTAAATATTATTTACAAGATCTGAGTTTCCCAAATTGCAAGTAAACCATGTAAATGTATATATAATAATAATCAGAAAATTATGGTGAGTTGAATGAGCCTAATTATATGTTCATAAACCTAATTATAACATATTTGTCATTTTAACTTAAATATTTCACATAAACCTATCCATAACTTATAAAACAATTTCCCAATCAAATATTCCTCATGGACAAATAATATAGTGCAGGAAATATATTTTGCGTGGTAAATTAATATAGTGCATGAAACATATAATGGTGCAAATAAATAAATAAGCAAAAAATGAACCTAATTATCAAATCTCTGTATTTCTTTATCCATCCATCCTGCCACGGTCAACACACTCTGGGCGGAAGAGTTGCTGCACCCCGTTGTTGCAGCAACGTCACATGCTGGTGGTGGTGGGCGCCAACGTGATGAGTGGCGTCTCCACAGTCGCCTCGGTGGTGAACGTGGAGTGCGTGAAGTCGTGGGCGTGCGTGAAGTTGCAGACCCAGTAGCAGGTGATGCCAACGCCGACTTAGCCTGATGATGAAGCAGGTAGTTGCCCGTGTCACTTCCTGCGCGTTCGCGTGTGGTGAATTTGCGGATATCAGGCATGTAAACACTGTCTCTGTTCCTGGCTCTGACTTGTCCCTCATCAGCTGAACTTTCATCTGGCTGCACGTATGCTGATAGTGAGTTTGCCATTCTGTCTTCTGTTTCTGCTCTCCTGGCAAATCTGACTGACTGTGTTGAGTTGGATCTGGCTCTCCTCTTGATTGCTGGTCTCAACTCTGTCTTGCGTACTTTTCTTTGTGGATAATTGGTCTCTTTCTGGATTGATTTCTTGGCAGTGTATTTGATGGCTCTGAAACATAGCCATATGCATTTGAACGGACACACTATGCATTTCCATATGCATGTGTACACGCATGGTGGAATCACTGGCTTTCCTGTGGCAATTCTCCAATTGTACCACAGGTATCCTGCAGCTACGATTCCAGCCACCAGGATTGTGATCCCCAGCAGCATTGTGATTGTGTTGATGATCACTTGGACGGGTCCTTTGAGCATTCCTCCCAGAAAGTTGGTGTACCCCTTTGACACTCCAGAAATATAGTGACCATATGCCTTGCCGATTCCTGCTGCTGTCTGTCCAATTCCAGCTCCAATGCCCTCTATTGAATTTCTGATCACTCTAGGATCCAATGACATGTCTGCCGTGTAATCAATCAACTGGTTCTGCACATGCTCTAGATTCTGTAATCTCTGAATCTGGCCTCTGACATCCATGAAATTAGTCACTCTATTGACAATGTTGGTGAACAAGTGAGGCGCATCAAACGTGAAGGCCTGCCACTGTCCTTTCCATGTCATTTCAATTGGTGTCTCTGTCATGTGCACCATTCCATGTGCGGACTTCCATTGTCCATGTTCATCTCTGTACAGATGCGGTGTGGTGTGGCTGTAGTCCTCTTCTGGTGATTTCTCCACCAGGTCTCTGCTGCCTGGGCTCTTGAACCACAAGGGCCCATCTTTGTCCAGTCTCATTGGTGTGTATTTGTAACACGTCTCTCCCACTTTTCCTGTCTGATAAATTATGTATGGCTGCACTTCCTTGCATTCCCAAAACATAATTGCTTCTCCAGCCCATTCTGCATGAACATCCTGTCTTCCCAGCATGGCTGCTCAGGCTCCATCTCTGTATCCATTTCTGAAGCCTCAATCACTGTTCCAGCTGTCATCAACATTGACATATTCCTGTTTACTGACAGGTTCATTGCCGTATTCTGTTGCTTCACATTCGGTTCTGTAACCACTGTGCTGGATATGGTCTCTGTCTCTACCATTTCTGGTCCAGCTTCTTCCACATTGACACAATTCACTGTGGCTTTTCTCTGCTGGCTCTGCGCTGGTTGACCGACCGTCGGCACAGACTTTCTGCCATTGTTTGCTGATTGCTGGCCATTCTGTTGACCATTTGCTTTGAATGCTGGAACTTGCCATCCAGCGTTTCCATTGCCATTGTCTCCAAATTTCTCTGGGCACACTGCACTGTGGTGCCTATTGGACTTGCAATAGAAACAATTTCTTGTAAATTGACACTGAGCCATATAATGCCCTCTCTGCAGGCATCTCAGGCATCTCTCTGCCTTTGATAAAATCATTCTCCTTTCTCTGGCAGTTTTGAACTTTGGACACTTATCATTGAAGTGTATTTGCTGTGTGTCATTGCAGAACACACACGGCCTCCCAGGATTCATGAATCCAGCCTGCGGTGCATTCTGACCATTCTGGATCACAGACATGCTCCCTGTGCTGGTCCTGGGGTTCTCTCGCCCTCTGAACCGATTCCCATTGCCCTGGAACTGATTATTGAATTGCTGTGCGCGTGGATTATTCCCGAATCCCTGGCGCGATTGCTGCACTGGCGCCTCAGTTTGCTGTGCGTGCTGTACAGCCTCACTGAGCACTAGCTGTCTGCCAAACAGCTCTCTAAACTTTTTCACTGTCAAAGCTTCCTCAGTTCCCTGTTCCTTCTGGATTTCCCTGAGAACCTCTGGTGGAACTTTCTGTTGCAGCTGGCTCAACAGCATTGGATGCTCCACTGATTCACCCAGTGACTCCAACTGCTGGAGCAGCCTTTCAATTGCATCAAACAAAATTCTCATATCCTGACAGGTATTCCTGGCCTGTCGCAGCTTCATGATATTGTTCATCAGCGTGTTTCTGACCACAACTGGCTGGTCATATCTCTTCTTGAGCATTGCGATTGCAGGTGCATAATTTTATGCGGTCACACTCAATCCACTGATCATGCCGAATGCTGAGCCCTTCAGCAAACTCCTCAAGTACGAGAACTTGGAAATGTCCTCCAAATCTGTTCTATTATGAACGTGAGATTCGAACATTTGCCACCATGATCGAAATTTGACAATTTCCCCAGAAAACTGTTCAACTTCCAGTTTCTGTAATTTGACGCTCTTTGCAGTGGCTGCATTGGTTGAACTGGCTCCCTGAGCAGCTCCTTGAGCTCTTACAGCCATCTGAGCAGCCATCTGTTGTTTGAATGCTGAATTGACTTCATACATGGTACTTCCGCTCAGTTGCTGGATCATATCTTGCAACTCTTCAATGTACACATTCATGGCTGCAATTCTCTGTGTCACCAAGTCTGACATATTTGCGTATTCATCATATGAATCTTGGTACAACTTTTGTTCTTGTTCCAATTGATCGGCATCATCAATGTCTTTGACAATGTCGCGCCATGCATCAAATTGAGTTCTCACTGTAGTCATTGCACCCTCCAACTTTGCACCTTCCTGTTTTATAGATGCGATCACTCTCCTCATTTCTGTTCTCTTCTCTTCTTTCGATGTCTCCACATACACTTCCTGATCATACTTTGCAAACTCTCTTTGCAATCTGCCGTCCACCCTGTGCTTCGCTGGCCCCAGGGTCTTCCTGATGTGACCCGTTGGTGAGACCACCATTTTTGCTGATGACAATTTCCTTGACTGTTTCTCTTTATAGTGCGTCGCCTGTGACACTTGTGACGCTTCTCTGCGTCTTCTTGTGCACTTCTCTGTGCACCACAGATTTGTTGTGCCACACACAATACCAATGCAGTCCTACAGCCCCCTGACGTGTTCTCATGCGTTGACCTATACTGCACTGGCACCAGGTGTGTTCCTAAAGCCCCTGGCGTGATCGTTCACACATGTTGACTTTAACACACTGGTCAAATCCACCTGGACAATTCTCTGCCCAGCAGTGTGCACCCAAAGAGGGTCCGTACACACTAGTGTGCACCCGAAGTGGGTCTGTACACACTTTGCTTTGCAGAGCACTCTGGCGCTCTTTCTGGCACGCCTGTGTGCCCTGTGACCATGCCGGCCACTTGCTTTCCTGAGCGGCTCCTGTGCCGCTGTGCACAATGCGTGACCTGTGACACGTTTCTGTGCACTCTGGTGCACTTTCTGATTCTGGCAGTGTTTCCGTACACTGCTCTGCAATTGCGCCTGTGCAATGCAGAATTCTGGCACTTTTGTGCTGTCTGATCTGATGGTACCGAGCAGGCACAGCATGTATATTTGATGGGAGCTCCGCAAAGCCCCTACACGCTACCAAGTATCCTAATACTTGGTTTTCAAATCCACTCTCTGTCAGCTACAGCCCTTTGTACACTGATACCCCTACTTTTGCACTTCCGAGGTATGAGTACACCCTAACCCAGTGGAGCGAGGGACCTCCGCGAATGCCCAAAAAACAGCCCTTTGACTAGCGTGGCTCTGTGGCGATCCGGTCTCCATCAGGTCACCCTCCCTTTGGCATAGAAAGGACATGCAAGCGGTCACTGGCGTCCGGATGTCCAGGAGCATGAGTTTGACCACAGTCCGACAATGACACCTTGTCAAATGCCGGTGCTGCCCAGCCTCTAGAACCTTGCCAGAGCACTGGTGAAAGCTGCCTGAAATCCTGACAGGCTTGTCAGAACTCCAGTGTCCTCCGCGCGTGAGCGTAGAACCGCTCCCAGGATGTAGACAGGAGTGCCGTGACTTTGGCACAATGCTGTCTGCAGATCAACTGCCAACGCTCAGCCAAGGCCAATTGATGATCAGCAAGCTTTTGAAGTTCTGCCTGCTGCCACACAATGTTCGTTCCAGCTTGGTGATAGCACAATGTCATGCAATCACCCTGCTCGCTGCGCCATGTGATGAAGCCAACGAAGTCAGCGTCTTCTACCACTGATTCCGGCAACTCCAAGACCGTAGTGAGTGATGGCCTTTAGAGTAGTCAGATTTTCCCGTTGTAGCCGAACGTCCACTTGTCGACAGCCAAGTTGAGTTTATTTCGTTGTTGCGTGTTGAAAGGTGGTTTCAAGATTGTTTCAGGTACTTTACTTTCGATCAGATACAGCGTGGAATACAAAAGCGCAAAGTTAGCAAGCTTCCTAGTCGAAGTTTCTATTGCTAACTTATTATTTCATTGGGTCAAATCTAGACTGAAGTAAAAACTCCAAAAGTTGCTGAGACACGGAAATTGTATGTAAAAACATGGCTACAATAATTTCCCAAATACAAATGCACAAATAAAACATAAATGCAACAATAAGACACATTTAGCAGAAACAGTTGGTTCAAATTGGGCGAATAGAAAAACTATTAATCTTGTGAGGCGCGAAGTCGGCAAACTCAGCCCATTTACTAATCTGTTTCAATTTGTCAGAAAACATTGATGCACTTCGGAAACTAATATTATAGTGTTTGGAAATTGGAAATAGTAATGCAAAAGTTCCTAATGACATAAGTAGAGCAGGGTATATTTAATCTAATAATAATCACTTCCTGAAAACGTATATTTAATAATTGGCAAGTTGGGACCTATTCGAGGTAAATGGGTATATTAATTGAGCAGGGTTAATATCACATATTTTATATAATTTGAGCAGGGTATTTATCATAAATGTCAAAGTATTATAATTATAAAAGCATTGCAAAGCTAATATAAATATTATGCTTACGCGAAGGGCTTGGTAAATGCGTACCGTAAATGCTAGTCACACACAGGGAACCATTTCACTATTAGGATGCTCACTCAAAGAAGTTATGTGAATCAATGTACCATAAATATTATTTACAAGATCTGAGTTTCCTAAATTGCAAGTAAATCATGTAAATGTATATATAATAATAATCAGAAAATTATGGCGAGTTGAATGAGCCTAATTATATGTTCATAAACCTAATTATAACATATTTGTTCTTTTAACTTAAATATTTCACATAAACCTATCCATAACTTATAAAACAATTTCCCAATCAAATATTCTCCATGGACAAAAAATATAGTGCAGGAAATATATTTTGCGTGGTAAATTAATATAGTGCATGAAACATATAATGGTGCAAATAAATAAATAAGCAAAAAATGAACCTAATTATCAAATCTCTGTATTTCTTTATCCATCCATCCTGCCACGGTCAACACAATAGGCATGGATATCATGGCACATTTGAAGTTGCCATGGCTAATACCAATGGCGTTGGACAGGGATACTCATATTACTCCACTGGAACAACCAGAAATTGGTGAACAATTTACAAAATTGGAAACTGTTTTTTTGGAGAATTTTTCAACTATTTTGAACTTGAAAAAATTACCCTATATTCCAGCGCGGGGTAGCGCTAAATTGCCATTAGAAAAACCTGTGAAATCTGAGGTGTTTTCATGTAACAACTGGGCACAATGCAAAATGGTGTATTCCAATACTTCGATGTCAGAAACAAATAACATCAGCATGTATAACACCGTCGTGCCCGTTATGGCCAGCAATGGTTATTTGACTTTGTTCAATTTATCAGATACACTAATTGCATTGTCCACAGGTGTGGGAATTGCTAAAATTGAATATGTCGACGCCAAATTCGAATATAATCCTGGACCAAAATTTAGTACAATCTTTCAAAATTCAGATTTCCAAAATGCCATTGGTATGTACAACATTGAAGGCCACAAAAAGGCTACGGCCACACCCGCAGTGCATTTACCAACACCACCAGATGGTGTGCATCAAGAACCAACAAATGATACACCACACACACAGGAAGACCATTTTAAGTTCATCTGGGAGAATTTACCCACTTCAAACAGAATTGATCTGCCAGCTGAAAGCAAGGAAATATTCAAAAAATTGTTATTTGAATATCATGACATCTTCTCGTGCGGCGAGTACGATGTAGGAAAAACAACGTTAATTTCACATGAAATAGTCACGGACCCCCTACACTTGCCAATCAAACAGGCTCTCAGGTATGAGCCACCAAGCAAGCGTGATTTCATACATAAAACAATTGCCAGCATGCTGCGGGAGGGAATCATTGAACATTCTAACGGTCCCGGGGCATCCCCCATAACTATCGCCCCAAAAGGAATCAACAACTTTCGATTTTGCGTGGATTTTAAGCAAGTCAATTTGATAACAAAAATTGACAGCTATCCACTGCCTCGAATTGGCAAAATTTTAGCAGAATTCTCAGGACGCAAAATATTTAGCGCAATAGACATCAGGCAAAAAAATTTGAAATCAAGTGCCCACACTAAACTAGAACGCTGGGCACTATACATGTCTGATAAAATTGTGAAGTTTATTCATCGAGCGGGGAAGTATAATTGTGTGGCGGATGCGCTGTCCAGAAATCCGGTGGATGAACCTGAATTTGGCATGGATGAACTTGATTTTCCTACAGACATAATTCGCGGACTAGCTTTTCACACAGTTCCGGAATTTCACTTGACAGGCACCATCCACAAGTCAAAAATTATCACTTAACAACTGGAGGTAGACTGGCATGATTTACAAAAAAAAACGACATTGAATTGGGTGATATAATGGCACAACTCGAGGTAGATCCAGAATCGTTACCCGATGCAGAGTTGATAGATGGAGTGTTATATCATCAAACCTCCACAAAAGCACACTCTTACGTGATCCAGCCACCCAGAGCATGGCAACAAGCATGCCTGAAGCATGCCCACATGGGTATTTATGCGAGCCACAGCAGTCATGAAAAAACAATTGACATGTTGTGCCAATAATTCGCCTGGCCAAATATGAAAAATGATGTGTTAGAATTTTGCAAACAATGCTGTGATTGTTTGCAACAAAAATCACATGCTATTTGACCCAGCCCACTCGGTAAAACTGAAACTCCGCAACAACCATTCAATGTGGTACATATGGATACCATGCAGTTTGAGAGTGGCAATCAAAGATCCAAAGTCCTGGTGGCCGTAGATGCTTTCACCAGATATGCAGTGGCTTTCCCTTTGTCTTCAATGCAGGGCGAGACAGTGGCAAAGGCAGTCATGAAAAATATATTTATGGTTTATGGGGCACCTTGTTTGATTATCTCTGATCAGGGCACTGCGTTTTTGAATGCAGACTTTAGGACATTATGTGAAAAATTTGGGACGCAACACACGCCAGTATTAGCACACAACCCGTCTGCCAATGGAATGGTGGAGAGGGTGAATGGCCAAATGCGCGAAATTTACACTTTTGTGCAGAAACAGCACCTGAAAACAAGTTGGAAGGAGTTATTACCAATGGTGATGTTAAAATAAAATCTCACCATGAACAAAAATTTAACATGTTGCCACATGAAACTCCTTCAGAAATTCCGTTGGTGCTGTACGTTTTAATTCCCTGTTCACCGCGACCACATGCCGCACCACAAAGCCCAAGGACGCCTCAATACGATGACGCCGATGTACCTGGCCCGTCACGCCAAGCGCAAACTTCAGAGAGTGCAGCGGAACAAAGTTTTGAAAGTAACAAGGCAGTATATACTCAAATGTGCAAGGTGCCGAAATTTTGGGGTTTTGTAATGCAGCGGAAACCTCAACTTTTGTTCCGCATAGGATTTCAACAAGTACCGGCAGTTATGCCGGGGGTTCAACTCACTTCAGCAAGAAAATGACAATAGACGTAGGACAGTTGTTGGGTTCCGAATCAAAAAACCGTCATCTGGGCCAAACTGTCTTAAAATTAGAGGTGGAATTGAATTCAAAAAATGAAACTATTCATGACTTGAGGGCATTGGTGGAAAAATTGCAAATCAAGTCGAACACGCGATCAGATGACACTTTTTCACAGATGCAAACAACATTTTTTCTGCCAGTTTGTTGTTAAATCACTTTTTCGGACTTTAAGTTTGGACATGAGGCTTGTTGGACTTTGAGTGTGTTAACGCCTCAGGAAGGCATGGCTGACTTGGATGGGTCAAAGTTTTATCAAAGGTCTGAGTATGGGCCCAGTATGTGATTCAATGGGCATTTGCTGGTTTCGCCAAAGGAGATTCGCCGCCAACCACTAGCACAGGCACTTTAACCATCACCTTACCATGTGGGTCGACCCCAAGGTAAAGTGTCGCTGTTTTTTCTCACACATGGGAAGGCTTTAGGGATGATGGTTGACAAAAATTCGATTTGAAAAAATTTGATTTTGTTTGATTTGAAAGGAGTGATAATGACGGATGTGTGGTTTAATTTGTGTAATTGTAAGTTCTTTTGCTTCCGAATGTTCTCTAATTTAAGTAATTGATGCTGAGTACTCGAGATGGTCGGACAATGAACGATAAGCCCCAAAATCTCCTCAACCGCTAATCTAACATCCGAAAATGACACTGCAGGCGCTGGATGCGCTGTCACGCGAGTGCCCTGTTTACACAGGGCTGTTTTTATCATTTGCTATAAAAAATACATAAGTGCAAAAATGGGGCCCAGGAGCAGCCATATGTTGCCCCTGACACTGAGCGAGCCAATTCTGGCCCCCATGTGCTCCATCAATAGCTTGGGATAGTGGATTGTCCACTTTTTCTAACCTGTTTTTCTCAAAAAAATTTTTATTTGATCAACAATGCCATCATCGTGTGGGGCTTCTGGGGTTTCTGAGGGATAGAAAAGTTGCATGTACTTACACTCTACCAATGTCAAAAAAACTTTTTTGTCTAAAGTGTCTAGAAAAAAATTTATAAAAAATTTAAATTTCATTGGGAACAAAAATTTGTATGGAATTCTCATTTATATTTGATCAACAATGCCATCATCGTGTGGGGCTTCTTTGGTTTCTGAGGGGGTAGAAAAGTTGCATGTACTTACACTCTACCAATGTCAAAAAAACTTTTTTGTCTAGAAAAAAATTTATAAAAAATTTAAATTTCATTGGGAACAAAAATTTGTATGGAATTCTCATTTATATTTTCCAGAAAAAAATGATAAAAAAATATTTTCAACACCAAGGGTGGCTTGAGGGGGGTGCCCCCTAGGGTATATATAGTGAACACTTGGGGTCACCCTCACACAAGATGACAGCCTGACAGCTTGCATGTGGGATCTGTAAAATACAATAGAGTGATTTTCTCATTTATATTTTCCACCAGTTTAGTTCAAACCCGATTGGACAAGAAAGTGAAATTGCCAGTGAATTGGCAAGTGAAATGGCAAATGCGAAGATAAATTACTTTTCATTTTTTACTTCGCTTTTGCCAATTCATCTGCCATTTCAGATGATATCTAAAATTCAATTATTTTTAAAAATGTGATTTTTTTAATTTCTGTTTATATATTTGTATTTGACTTTAAATAGTTTGATGTTAAATAGTGATAATAAATTAATGTAAAATTTAATTATTTTTTAAAAAGTTATTCTTTTTACTCTGTTTTTTTTTTGTATTTAACTTTAAACTTTTGCTTAGTTTTTTTCATATAATTGTTTGTTTTGTTTTACTTTTTTACTATTAAAATTTCAGTTTTTATTTTATTCATTTTAGATGATTTTTATAATTTTATTTCTATTAAAAAATTCTTTATCTATTTTATTTATATATTTTTATTTTTGGTTGATTTTTAATTTTATGTTATACTCGGTGGAGCACACATTATAAAGTTTTCTGAATCATGACATCATTGTTAATATAATAATAAAGACTTATCTTAGTGGGGCTGTGGCCCCCCAAAAGAAGTATATCTCATAAAAAAATGGAGTGTGCATCAGTCTTTTTGAGCTCTCTCTTTTTGCATGTCTGAAGTGTGCATCACTTCCACAGAGCTCACGCTGTTGTGATAAAGTTGGGTGAAATTGTACTACATTTCACCACTGTTCCTTGAAGAAACCTTTAATATACTTATTTTAAGAGCTCAACCACACTCTGTAACATGTAGGATAGTAAGTGATATACTTCTTTTCTGCATTCAAATGCATACACCTGACTGCAATACATTGGTGCAGTGTCCACTTTTTGTTGGCGTTATCCATTTTTTTAATGAGATAGGTATTGTATGTGAAAGTGGGGTTCATACAGATTCTGATGTTTGGTTTGTGTCCTATTTCACCAATCCTACAAAATGCTTTAACCTTATACTTCAGCATTTGATTGTTTTATTCACATCAGTTTTGTAAAAGTTTTTCGGGCATAGGGTTTCTGATATTTGGCTTGCATTCTATTTCGCCTAATTGAACAATTTACCTAATGAATACTGTCTGTAATAGATTTTTTGTTCTGAGCAGCTGTGTGTGAATGTTTCACAAACTTTTTACCTTAAAAATAACCTCTAAAGACATATTTTCATCACTCATTAGTTAACAATGTGCAAATGTGGCTGTTGGAGGATTTCTGTTGGTATTTTAAAGGTGTTGGGATTGAGTCTACAAAGAAATCAGAGTAACTGCCAGAGATTATATAGTATCATCATCACGGGCCTGATAACAACAGGTCTGCATGATAAAAAGAGAATTTATGCAAAGACAGAATTACACAAAATGATTTTTTTAATTTGAAATGCATTAGGCACATGTTGTAGCAGATTCCAGTGCCTTGTTTTTAGAAAGGAACAATTTTCTGCATAATGGCTAACACCAGTCATTTTCTGTGGGCATTCATTCATTACATTTCAAATTGTCTACATAACTTCCTTTTTATGTACAATCAGAGTGCTATGGTGAAATGCAAGGTGTGTGAAAATGTCATCACAGAATCTAATGTTGCAAACTGTGATTAACTGAT
Organism: Sphaerolaimus hirsutus; assembly: GCA_964036195.1. Classification (NCBI taxonomy): domain Eukaryota; kingdom Metazoa; phylum Nematoda; class Chromadorea; order Monhysterida; family Sphaerolaimidae; genus Sphaerolaimus; species Sphaerolaimus hirsutus. The sequence goes on along the minus strand of OZ038452.1, from coordinate 2,903,056 downwards.
AACAACTAGCCTGATCTTGGTGCCTTGCAGCAGCCATGCTTCCCCAATCAAATTTGCACCCAGGTATTTATACCAATGCCTTACATTTGCAGGATGCTTTCTAGATGCTTTTAACTGGTGGCATAATCTATACGTTTCATGGCCTCATTTGAAGTACAGTGGTATGAGTACATTTGGTCTCACAGTGATGCTTGTTGTGATAGCACTTGATTCTTCAAGGAGATTTGTGCGGTATATAAGCACTGTCTGTGCGTTCAAAGTCTATGGATCTCAAGTGACAGCAGGTTTTAATACAAAAAGGAATTCACCACATACGGCAGTAGTGATTGGGGAACATTTGATCTGTGGTCTCGGCATCCTTTTAACATTATTTTGGTGCTGTCTATACGCCTATCCAATGTACACTCAGCTTTCAGATAAATTAGGTTCTCAAAACAATAAGAGCTTTTCTGATGTTCCAGTAGAAGTGTGGATCATGCAGGCATTAGAACACGTACCAACATTCTTCAGTGCATTAGCAGATGTAGTAAATTATGCATTTGCAGCTTTTTCATTTGTTATTGCTGTTCTCCAACAAGGGGCATTCAATGATTTGTGCAAGTATGTAAAAAACCTGAACATTTCAAAGAATTTGAATGTCACTAATTTACAATTAAGTTGCTCTACCCATGTTTCGCTATGTTTGAATATTGTCACAATTGATAAATTTGTAATGTGTTTGCTCTTTGATGCATTTTTTCAGATTGTCTTACTCGCTGCAGGATTTTTCTGGCTTTCCACAGGCTTTTTGCATCAAATTTTACTAGCTAATACGTCTGGATGGGGTTTCGTTGGTGTCCTGTTCATGATATTTGGTGTTACTGACTTTCTGATTGTCCATGTCCCAGTGCTGATGGCAATAGCCAGTCTTAATGAAAAGGTAAGTCAACAAAAATGTTGCTTTGGAATGCTGAACCTGGAAAATATGCTGAACCAAAATATTTGTTTTGATGAAACAGGTGCACAACTTTTCAACATTACTGACATCATTGTACCCTGTGCCAACAAATTATTCAAAGGTAACAATAATTCAGAATTATTATTATTATTAAGGTATTATTCTGTATTCACATAAATTTGACACACCCAGATAAATTCAATAATAATTTGGCATGCTCAAAGAGTTCCACCTGGCAAATACACTATCAAACTGATGAGCATACCCATAATGAAGCCTCTTTTCATCACAGTTTGTTGCAATCATTATCATTGATGGACAATTAGAAAAATCAAATTTTATATCCATGTACAATATTGAAATGGATCATCTCACACTCAGCTGACATCTGTCACAATATCATCTCTGATGGTCTTGATCAAAATGGAGAAAACAATCCAGTTTGCTGAATCATGATGCTGTGGCTGAATTTTGTTTGAAGAATAATAGTGTATTTACTGAATGACACATAAAAATGGTGTGATAAATATTGCACAAGTAATGATTAGAATAGTCAAACACATGGTCACAATGTCTACCCGCTGCTCAGTGCGCACTTCTCACCCTGGCCCATCTGAAAAATGGCAAAAATTCTCTCTGTCTAGTGATGAAAAAGTGCCAAGCAAAATGGCGCCTGGGGCCAGATTTAATTCTCCCTGCAGATTTGAAGGGTAGGGCGTACGCGCGATAGATTTTTTAAAGTTCAGCCGCATCGACGCACATGCACCGAGAGCAAGGCGGTTTGTAAAATATACGAAACCATCCCTTAAGGTCGCCGATATTGCAATATGACGGATATCATATCGATATTAGCACGGAAATCATGATTTCGTCATTTCTTGGCCGTCGGCCAATTCGTTTTTTATTTTATTTTGTCGGGCGGGTTACTCGCATAAGTCACGCTTATGTATATTCAGGTGGTCACTTTTTTGTGTTCACTGTCTGCAACCGAAACCATGAGGGCAGCAAATGCATGCACGAGCGTACAAAAGCGCGACTTATGCGAGTAACCCGCCCGACAAAATAAAATAAAAAGCGAATTGGCAGACGGCCAAGAAATGACGAAATAGTGACTTCCGGGCCAAAATCGAAGCGATATACGTCATATTGCAATATCTGCGACCTTAAGGGATGGTCTCGTATATTTTACAAACCGCCTTGCTCTCGGTGCATGTGCGTCGATGCGGCTGAACTTTGAAAAATCTATCGGGCGTACGCCCTACCCTACAAATCTGTAGGGAGAATAAAATTTGGCCCAGGTGTCAATGGCTCTATGGCGCCATGGCGCTATCTGAAACAATCGCAGAACAATGGCGCCCGGCACCATAATGTGCCAAGTTTGATATGTTACTATTTCAACAATTAGGTATATAATTTCAGAACAAGTAATAGGACATCACAGTTTTGTTACACATTCTTGGCTCCAAAATGCCACTGAAACAGCCAAATTTGTATTATTTGTTATCACTCTTCAATATTTTCCCCTATCAGCTGAATGAGGGGAAATTTTTTCTTCCCTTTGAATAGTTTTCCCCACTGATGGGCAATAATAATCTGCACATCTGTACAAAATGTAGTTCAAACCCGATTGGACAATAAAGTGAAATGGCAAAGGCGAAGTAAAAGTGCAAAGGCGAAGTGAAATGGCAAGTGAATTGGCAAGTGAAATGGCAAAAGCGAAGATAAACTACTTTTTATTTTTTACTTCGTTTTTGCCAATTCACGTGCCGTTTCACTTCACCTTTGCGCTTTTACTTCGCCTTCGCCATTTCACTTCTCACTAGTGATGGAAAAGCGCGAGGAAAATTGGCGCCGGGCGCCAATGGCGCCATGGCGCCATTCAAAAAATTGGCGCCGGGCGCCAAAGGGTGCCATAGAAAATGGCGCCATGCGCCAATGGCGCCATGGCGCCATCTGAAAAAATGGCGCCAGGCGCCAAAGGGCGCCAGAAACAATGGCGCCAGGCGCCAAAATGGCGCCAAGAGTAAAATTCGCTTTTTCAGCATGTATATCATTGCAGAAGCAATTATCGAAAAGAACAGTGTTATATTTATCACTTTGATGATATTGAAAAGCCACAAAAACTCGTCTTATCTTAATGTAATATTTTAATAATACCCCCAAGGAATTTTATTATTTTGTCAGCAAATTTTGGGGGGTTAATTCATGGGGGTTTATTTGAGGGGGTCAATTATTATGCCAAAACATTATAGTATCTATTAATTGCTTGTAAACATACTCAAACAATCAGAGTGAAAACAAACAAAAACATAGATGCATAAGTGTGTACAAGATAAATAAAATATGTATAAGTATGTAGACCACCAAATCACATCCTAATGCAACTGCGGCATTTCCTCGAATTACCCCCCCTCCCCACACACACACATACACCCAGGTCTGGGTGAGCTAGTTTGAATAATATTTACCTCTCCTTATTAAAAACTATAGGCACCTATAAATCTCTGTTATTGTTGAATTTCTCTGTCTGAGTATGTGGAATTTCACGATATTACTGATGTATGTATTTATAAACCCTCCACCGAATAAGCCCCCTTGAATTAACCCTCCTCGAAATTTGCTGGTGAAATAAATAAACCCCCAAGGTACATTTAGAAAATACAGTACAATTATATTTTCAAAATACTATTGGGCCCAGTGTTTGGATACATAAACACCTTCCCGGACAAGTTCACCACCCATTTTTTTATTTCACTTAAGATACAATATCTCTGGCTATGGGAGTGGTATAAACCTAATATTTGGTGGGTATATAGTCCTAACACCCTGCTACTCCGAATCAATGGGGGAAGGTGCGGCGACTCACTACAGGGTGGGTCGCCCTATATGCAATCATTTTCTGTGGCTTTTTCGGTGTCCCAAACAAGTTCACCACCCACTTGATTAGCAACACTTCAAGGGCCATATCTCCAGCTGTGAGGGCGATAGAAAGCTGTAATTTGGGGGTTGCTTTGCAAACAAACCCCTCTCACAATACACCAGTGGGTGGCCGCCAACGACCCACTACAGCATGGGTCGCCGCTTATAAATTTGTTCTATTTTTACAAACAACTCAAGTCTCCCAAACAAGTTCTCCACCCAACTGCATTGTAAAAAAATGTTGTGTGAACAAACCTGATATAAAATTGAATCAGATTTGGACCTTAGTTCTGCTCATTACAAAGTTTTCAGTAGGGCACCCACCCTGTCCCATAAATGGCAGACTGAAAATTTCACTTAAAACCAATTTTTTGTTTCATACTTAAGAAGTTGGTTTACAAAGTTCACTAGGGGAGGGTCTAAGGTTCAAAGTTATGTAAACAACATAACCTCTAAAATACCTGCATAACGAAATTTATTTGGGGTGAATGAAAAAGTAAAAATTTTGTCAAATTTTGTTCCTGTAATGTTGTGATTAGCATTCGAAAAAATCACCTATTTTTTGGAAAATATATATAAATATATCACTCCAATATTGGAAAAAATATAAATATATATAAATCACTCTAGGTCTCCAGAAAATATAATTAAATTACTGAAAAAATAACTCTCAGCTCAAAAAAAATCTCAAAAAATCACTTGCGCTTTATTTCAATTTCAAGCAATATTCTGGGCTTTATTTACCATTTGCAAGCACAAAAAATTTACTCTTAAGATACCACAGTCCATTTATTATCATTCCACAAGCAGTATTCATTTATACAGTATTTTACAAGTGAAAACATCAAGCAAATATCACAGAAAAATTCAACCTTCAGTTCAACCTCAATGAAAAGTTCAAAAATATTTTGCACTGCAAATATTTAGCTCTCAACCTATAGCGCCTGGTTGAAGCAATGGACGTTTGACTAAATAGGTGCTCATGCTCATGCTCATGACTTGTGATTATGTCATCATAATATTCACCCCAAATAAATTTCCTTATGGACACATTTTAGAGGTCGTGTTGTTTACGTAACTTTGAACCTTGGACCATTCCCTAGTGAACTTTGTAAACCAACTTTTTAAATTGTAAATTTGTGAAACAAAAAATTGGTTTAAAGTGAAATTTTCGCTCTGCTGTTTTTGGGACGGGGTGGGTGCCCTACTTAAAAAAAATTTATAAGCAGAACTAGGGTTTGAATCTGACTCAATTTTATATATGAACTTGTCCGGGAAGGTGTTTATTTGGAGATTTGCAGTTAATGTGCTATAAAAAATGCACAAACTTGCAATACTAACAAAAATATTCAAAGATGAATGTGTTAAATAGCAATTGAATGATATCATTCAGCAGATGAGGCACTTCAATATGCAGAAAATTACCTACCGTATTACCTTGAAATACCCCCAGGGGGTTTATTATTTCGCCAGCAAAATTTGAGGGGGGGAAAATTCGAGGGGGGGATGTTTATTCGAGGGGGGGGTCTATTATATCGCCAGAAATTTTCGGAAATTCCCCATACGCAGACGTAGAAAAATCGAACAATTACATAGATTTATATGTGTTTATAGGCATATATAACTGTATATACACAAAAAACTTTCCCTAACGTCACTTAATCATCAGTGTGTTCTGCATTGTACAGATCAAAAACTGCGGTATTTGTCATGTACGTTCACGTTACACTCAATTTTAGGGGGGGTATTTCGAGGGGGGGTTTATTATTTCCCCAGCCGAAATTTAGGGGGGGTATTTCGAGGGGCGGGGGTTAATTCAGGGGGGGTTTATTCGAGGTAATACGGTATCTTCCCGACATCTTGGCGCCATTTCTGGCGCCTACCAAAACAATGGCGCCGGGCGCCAAGCTGGTGCCAGCGAAAATGGCGCCATGGCGCCAGATGGCGCCAAAGAAAAGGGCGCCAGCGCCATTTCTGGCGCCTACCAAAACAATGGCGCCGGGCGCCAAGCTGGTGCCAGCGAAAATGGCGCCATGGCGCCAGATGGCGCCAAAGAAAAGGGCGCCAGCGCCATGGCGCCATTCCATCACTACTTCTCACTTCTCATTTTGCGAAACTGGCCCCAAACCCCAATGGTCTGATTTATTGTGTTGAAATGCGCTTCATTGTTTGTGAATCAATAGAAAGTGGGGTTCCTTACCCTTAAAAATAACACATACCTATTTAGGTAGGTATTTAAATACAATGAGTATGCATTTAGCGGGTGTCTCATAGAGTGAATTGATAGAAATTCCGTGCAAGTATTTTACTGAGAATCTTTTAAGAATCTACTGAGAATTTTCTATAGCTATTGCACTTTTCAATTACAAACAGCAGGATTTTTTCAGCAGCATCAGCATATAGCAGGAATAGTTTTATAGCAGGATAAGCTTGGCCCTTGCTCTAATATTATTTAGTGATTGGAATGGCGCCAAGGTGCTCTTTTAACAAGTGCCGGCACGGAAAATGACGTCTGGCAGTGCAGCAAAAGGATGTTTTGCCACCTCAAACGGCGTCACCGTCATGGCACCATTCCATCACTTGTCGTATTTACAATTTTTGTAGAAATGAAAATGTAAAAATGTTCGCCAAGAAAAACAAAAGAAAATATTTCCTGACATAAATATAAATACCAACATAGAAATTAAAAAATAACAAATCTCCGTTTAAGTTCGAGTTGCCATCAAAAAATCACATCACATCATCACAAAATCAAAGAATCCTTCCTCACTTGGAGCCGTGTTTGCGCAGTGCGGCGTTGCCCAGCTCGCCGAACTGCTCCTTGGTGATGCACATGTCGGCGAATGTGTCCTCCTGGGGGCACTCCCAGACCCTGTAAAACGCCCTGTCAAGTGTCAAATGACATGATGCAAATTGTTTCAAGTCATATTTAATTCCCTGGAGGTAGTGTCAAAAGTAGGGTGTCAACAAAAACTTTTTGGCGGAAAACGGAAACGGAAACGGAAAAAATTTTGCACTTGCCGGAAAACAGAAACAGAAACGGAAAAAAATTTGCACTTGCCGGAAAACAGAAACAGAAACGGAAAAAAATTTGCACTTGCCGGAAAACGGAAAACGGAAAAATGAAAGGCCGGAAAACGGAAACAGAAATGGAAAAATTTGCCAAATATATGCCGGAAACAGAAAAAAATTGCTGAAATGTTGCCGGAAACGGAAAAAAATTTGCGGAAATTTATCCAGAAATAAAAAAATTTGCAGAAATTTTGCTAAAAATGGGAAAAATTCAGATAATTAAGAGCCTGCATGCATGTTTACCAGTTTGGCTGAAACAGAAAACAAAAAAATGAGCTGGAAAGTGAAAAAAGTTGGAAAAACAGATAATTGAACCGGAAAACAGAAAAAAGGCGGAAAAACCAAAAATTTAACTGGAAAACGGAAAATGAGCCGGAAAAACGGAAACGGAAACGGGAAAAAAATTTAGCAGCCGGAAAACGGAAACGGAAACGGAAAAAAATTTGCCTGCGGAAAGCGGAAACGGAAAACGGAAAACGGAAAGTTGACACCCTAGTCAAAAGTCATGTAAAATGTCAAATCATCAAATGTCATGCATAGTCATGTCAAATGTCATGTCATGCAAAGCGTCAAAACTAATGTAAATTGCCATGTAAAATTGCAAACTTGTTTGATATTTTCCAGAGCATTTCACATGTCATTTGACAGGGTGTTTTACAGGGTCTGGGAGTGGCACCTGGGCGGCGGCCACCCCGCCGCGCCAGACGCTCGTGCGCGGCCGTCCGGAAGACACTGTTTGAAGTTGCTTCGTGCCGCTGCAAACAAGACTCATGTTGTAAATAAATAATGGCTTACGTACCCTATCCCCCCATGGACTTCTTACCCCCTGGGTTGATATAGCCCTCAAGGACTACTTCACCCGGAGGACTACTTCGACCCGACTTTTATAATGTGGGATGATGTAGTCCTCCATACAAAATATATAATTACACTATTGGGGCATCTGTTGGGCCATGGGAATGTGTTTGATATTTCCTTTTATTTATTGCTTTCTTCCACGAGGACTATATCATCCCCCGGGGTAAGAAGTCCATCGGGGGATAAATCCCATCCCGGTAATCGTAAATAATCACATTAATCCCACAATTCCCACAATTTTAATTCCCACACCTTCAACCCGGGGCATTCGTGCGCCATGCCATGTAAAGTGTCTAATGTCAAATTTCGTGTAAAATGCCAATTAAAATAAAAAGTGTTACGTATGAAAAAAAACATGTTATTTTCAAACTTTTGACACTTTGAATAACAATTAACAAATTCGTATGGCATTTCACATGACTTTGGAAACTTTACCCAATGTTATTAGACTCACAAAATATCACCCCCAAAAATTTCGCTGGCGAAAAAATAAACCCTTGAGGTGTGGCTTTCCGAGTACCTAAATAAATATAGGTATACGCAAAATCATTTCCATAATTCGCACTCTCATGTCACCTGTAGCCGGTCTGCTTGAGCTGCGCGGCGAGCTCTGCGCGGAAGCGCTTCTCGAAGCCGTCGAACATGGTGCCGCCGCCGCACAGGACGACCGCGTTGCACAGCTGCCGCCGCAGTTTGTCGTCGCACGCGAGCAGCGCGTCGCCCGCCAGCACTTGCACGCTCTTGTAGCGCGACCCGGTCAACTTGCCTGGGGTTGATGGGGTTGGGGGTTGGGGGAAGGAGTGTTTGAGGTTTTTAGAAGTGCTTTTTTAGAATGAGTTTTGAGAAGTTCGAGTACTTTTCGTCTATAAATTCTAGATTTCCAATTGACAAAAAATGTCTTCCAAGCTTATAGTCCATACCATTTTTCCACCACAATCCATGTGAAATCGACAATTTCGGCACGCGTTTGCATAATTTTACATGCATTTTCAAACAAAACCGACAAAAATTAATATAAAAAAGTTTTTCGATTGAAGAATTTTCGAATTTTTCTGAAAATGAATAATGTATAATGTGTTTTTCCAATAAAATAAAGCGGGATCAAACTTCAAAAACACAAAAAAAACATGAAATCTTCAAGTTTCTCTTTACATCAAATAGTCTCACCTCCCAGCGCCGGGTTGAACAAAATCTCGGGCACAGTGAATCGCTCCATCTCGATGATCGAGGGGCACTCCCAGACCCTGTAGAATGCCCTGTAAAATGTAAACTGTCATGCAAAGTGTAAAAAGTCATGTAAAGTGCCCTGCAAAATGTAAAATATAATGGAAAGTGTCAAACGTCATGTAAAATGCCCTGCAAAATGGCTAACGTACGTTTTCCATTTTCCAGGGCATTCACATGACTTTTGACACTTCACACGACACTTGACATTTTACTTGGCATTTTACAATGTCTGGGAGTGGCACCAGCTCGGCGCCGTTGGGCAGCTCGTAGGGCGCCTCCAGGATGCGCGTGCTCTCGGCCACGTGCAATTCCTTCTTGTAGTTTTGGGCCACGTAGCACAGACGGTTTTTCATGTCTTCTATGGCTATTTTGGCGCCTGCCAGGGGACAATTTCAATTTGGGCTTGCGTGATGGTGCTGATTTAACTGTACTGTGCCTTTGTAAATGTAAATACCGGAATGTAAATGCGAGATGTGTGTGTGTGCGTGTTTTTGCCTAAATGGTACGGTATTTACTTTTACTTGAAACATACCTAGGTATACTCGAGTAATGAGTAAATATGTTGACGTTTTCTCCAAAAAAGTACCGGTACTCACTTTTTACAACGAAATGGGTGATTGCAATATTCCCCACATTCCGCTAGAAAACTTGTAAACAAAATGAAAAACACACTATTATCGTGAAACTTCATATTGCGTCTCTTCACAGCCGCGTTATTCTCGTGCAGCAGTCGTATCATCTGCTCAGTGAGATCGTCCCCCGCCAATGTCTGCTGTTTCGCCGCCGCCGCGACAATTTTGCCGTCGTGAACTGGCGTCGCGCTGGCAGTTTCGTGACCCAGGTCCAAGACCAGGGCGCAATTCCACGCTGAGTCAAGTGACTGCGGTGCTCGAGTGCCGATAAATGAGTGCCTCAGGTCCAAGCGCCAATGGCGCCAGAGCAAAATGGCGTCAAGCGCCAAAAGCTCCATGGCGCTTTTAGGTTCGGCGCTAGCGCAAAGCATCGTTTTATTCCTGACGCCATTAAAAAAATGCGCCATGCGGCAAAATAGCCATGACGCTTTTCCAAACCCCAACGCAAAGCGCCAAAAGCGCCATGGTGTTTTCTGCTGTGGCGCTGGCACTAGGGATGGAAAAAAGCGCTTTTTTTAACGGCCCCGCTTTTTTAAAAAAAACGCGCTTTTTTCGCTTTTTTTCAAAAATTGTCAAGACCTTGTTAGAAAAATTGTTACCTAAAAAGCTCCCAAATATGATCCTGAGTCAATATATACAGGTATACCGGTCAAGTGGCAGTACTTGTGATGATATATAACCATAGAATGGCTATGTAATCATCTGATGGCATTATAAGTGCTGATTTCTGCCAAAAAAATCCAATTTTATGTCGACTATTTATGTATATCGCTGTTTTTGAATGTTTCTTGACTGCAAGTGAAGTTGGCATGGAATAGTGCTTAAATTTGGCTATAAAAAATGGCTAATACATGACAGTGATGTTTCACACTGTAGAAAAGTGGAAGCACATTGGCTGGATATTATTTACTACACTGACATATCTCCTCACCTTATGATTACATGATACCATGCAGGAATAGAAGCAATGCCACTAAAATGCTACAAAACCAATGAAAACAACCACCAATGGCAATTTGCATGTGAAATTATGTGCTTGCGCGCAAAAATTTTTGCAAAATACCTAGTGCATGAGTACTAAAAATTTTGCCAGCGCTTTTTTTTAAAAAAAAGCCCTGGGATCCTTGCGCTTTTTTTATAAAAAAGCGCTTGAAAAAATGCGCTTGCCATCCCTAGCTGGCGCCATGTTAAGTTTACATCACTGGTAGTGTAGCGCCACCGCAACTGGTCGCTGGACTCGTGCACATGGGGCGGCACCGGCACTGGCACTCATCTGAGCGTGGCAATGGCACCAGGCCGGTGGTGTAACCGGCGCGGCGCATGGCCAGCAGCGGCTGCTCCATGATGCACAGCGCCGGCACGCAGAAATGCTCGAACAATATCTGCGCTCGAGATGGCCGTTGTAGATTCCGTCATTTGTAAAAATATTGATAAAGTCTTTTTGACCGATTTTTTAAGGATTTCGGGTTCCGGCTTCGGAAAGGACCTAAGATGCATTTAAAATTGGCCATAATGCTGCGATTGCAGCTCGGGCGTAAAATGGACCGGGCGTAAAATTGATGGGCTTAAAATTAATTACAGGTGAATGGATAAAGATGGCGTTGTAATTTCAGTCAAACAAAGCGCACATGCAGATGTTGCTCGTGTCCAAAGCTCATCAGTTTATTTTAATTGTACTAGAAGTTATGAATTTTGGCGCAAAGTTTTATAATTTTACGCCCTAATTTTACACAACTTACAGCGCATAATTGAAAAAATTGTGCTAAAATTCATAACTCAACAAGAAACTTCATAAATTCACAAGAAACGTCTGCATCTAAGCTTTCTTTGACTGAAATAGCCATCTTTATCCATTCATCTGTAATCAATTTTACGTCCGGTCAATTTTACGCCTGAGCTGTAATCACAGCATAAACGATAGAAAAGTATTTTTACAAACGAAAGCTCGAAATTCGAAAAAAAAATCATTTTGGGCAAAAACACTCAAAAACTTAAGCACTATTTCCCAGAGGCTTTGCGATCATTAGAACTCAAAACCTCACATCAGCTAAAATACTGACAAAATCTTACCACGGCGCCGCGCCATTTGAGGCGCCTTCATTGGGCGCCTTGGCGCCACAGTTGTTAAAATGTACATTTACTCGAAAAATACGCGTACCTGAGTACGCGGTAAATACATTTACATATACTTTTGAAAAAAGTAATGTACTCACTTTTACGCGTACATTTGAAAAGTACACGCGTACAGAGAAAATTTATTTTTTTGCTAAAATCACAATTTTCTGTTGCTAGAATCAGAAAATTTTGAAGAAATCACATCATTTTTCTAAAAAATACCAAAAAATCTATTAAAAAATCGACATCTATTCGACGTGTTCGAGTGTAAAACACACTCTCACATGTAAAAAGTAGTAGCTTTCACGTTTTTCAGGGGAAAAGTACTCACTTATACATTTTCCTGGGGAAAAAAGTCATTTACCGTATTACCTCGAAATACCCCCATGGGGGTTTATTATTTCGCCAGCAAAATTTGAGGGGGGGCTAATTCGAGGGGGGGGGGGTTATTATTTCGTCAGAAATTTTCGTAAGGATCGTAGTAAATAGTAGGCATTTGCATACCCAAAACAGGTTATAAATGTGTCGAAACAGGATATATTTGGACATAAAAACGTAGATAGCTACACAAACTAGTCTATGTGTAGCTGCAATGCAAATTAACAGTAATATACATTGTGTACATTGCATACATGACGTATTTATTACGTACATGACGTACATCATTCCGAAGGGAGGTATTTCGAGGGGGGGTTGATTTTTTCCCCAGCCCATTTTGAGGGGGGGGTTGATTCGAGGGGGGGGGTAATTCAAGGGGGGGATAATTCGAGGTAATACGGTACTCACATTTACGCATGAGTACACGTAAAAAAAAGTATTTTGCATTTTCTATACTTTGTGGTGAATAAAAAAAATACTTACATTTACATATACTTTTAAGAAAAGTTCAGTAATTCTAACAACTCTGCTTGGCGCCATAGTTGTTAAAACGTATTCACGTTTACTCGATAAATACGTAAATATACTGGCGTACAGCGTAAATACGTTTACGTTTCCTCCTGAAAAAAATACCGGTACTCACATACTTGCGTACTTTTTGAAAGTATGAGAGTACAGAAAACGTATTTTAAGGGGACAGAAAATGTCATTTTGCCAGCCAGAAAGCGACAAACATGAATTACGACATTTTCCTAATAAATACTTCACAGAAGAGAAAAAAAACACATCTTTGATGTAATTCATAGTAAAAATTAAAAAAACACCGACTTAACGTTATTTTTCTGAGAAAGATACCTACCCACTTTCATGTTTTATGTGAGAAAAAATACCCATTTCAAGTTCTCACTGGAAAAAAATACTCATTTTTACGTTTTCTCTGGAAAAAAGTATTTTACTAACATTTTACACAGTGTAAAAGTAAAAGTAAAATACTTTACGTTTTCTGTACTCATGTGTGAATAAATAAAAAATGCTTTATGTTTACGTTTATTTTTTAAAAAGTTCAGTACTTACAACTCTGCTTGGCGCCACTTTCCCTGGCGTTTCCCACCACTAACCTCAGCCATTTTCTCCCTGTCTCCCTGGCGCCAATCCCAGACCCGGTAAGATGCCCTGTAAAATGTCAAATGTCATGCAAAGTGTCTAAAGTTGTGAAAAATGCCCTGTAAAATGGCAAACAACGCACTTTTGCCATTTTATATGGCATTTTTTATGACTTTAGACACTTTGCATGACATTTACATTTTATAGTGCATTTTACAGGGCTCGAGACTGCCACCTGGGTGGTATTGAGGGGCTCGGCGATGAGCACCGGGTGTTCGTTGGGCGGCACGTGCAGCTCGGTGGCGAACACGTGGTTAAGCAGTTTCTTCATGTTGTTCCAGTCGACGACACGGCCGCGCTCGATCGGCTCGCTCAGCTCCAGCTTGTCCAGCTGCGGCGTGGGTTTGGACTTTGGAGGTTTTATTTGGTGGCTGGCGTTACTACGCGACAGTAAAATGCCCTGTAAAATGTTATTTTTTGCTTTTTTTGTTATTTTACATTTTACATACCTAAGTTTCAACACTTTGCATGAACTTAGAATTTTGCAGGCCATTTTACATGACTTTTGACACTTTACATGACATATACCATTTTACAGGACATTTAAAAAATATTTATGTAGGTACCTCCGTTAATTGAGTAGAAAAACTATTCTTGAAAAAAGTTTTTTCGGATATTTCTGATAAAACTAAGCATAAAACATAAATTCCTAAAAAATTTAACCTGCAAATGATTCCCAAACATTCTCCAACCCCCCACCACCCCACTCACATAATCATTAGTCTGATCACCCACAAACATATCTTTTCCGTTAATAGCCGTCCCAGCGGTGGGTTTCCCGATGCGTGTGGGCACAAATATTGCATTGTGATCCTTTCCCACCGGGGGACACTCCCAAACCATGCAAAATGTCATGTAAAGTGGAAAATGTCATGTAAAGGTTTTTAAGTATAAAAGATTAGGTAACATGTCATGTGAAATTTTAAATTTCCTTTAATTTTTTATAGAGCTTTTGATATGTATCTTTCAGGACATTTTGTGTGGGATTTTACAATCAGCATGAAATTTTTACATTTTACATGACATTTCACATGGTCCGGGAGTGCCACCAGGCCGCATTTGAGCGAGTGGCAGCCGCAGTCGATTACGATCGCCGAGCCCAGAGTCATGTTGGTATTCAAGTATCGATTGTTGATGTCAATTAGTATTTATCGACTCAAGTCGACTGCGATGGGCTGGGGGGAGTGGTTTGGACACTTTGCCGTGACTGAGTTTCGAAAGTTTTTAGGGTTTTTTGATGTCTCGATGTTGGTTAATGAAAACTAGTTTTCGAAGCTAATTGAAATTCGAAAACTCATTTTTTAATGTGAAAAAATTCCAGACAGTTTTTCAATAATGGGAAGGTTTTCTTATGGTGGCGATCGGATATTCGATGGAAAAAAAGTGTTTAGGTAATGTTTAGGTGCTTTTTTCAACTTAGATAACTGTTTAACTGTTAAACTCTTGTCGAAATATAGTCTACAAATTTTCAAATTCAAACTTTTTTAATACTCAATTCAGATTTTTTGTAATACAATTTCCATGTTCACAATTTGTACTCGACCTGTAGAAGGACTTTCGACCTGTTTTCACAAACACATGGGTATGCGCCAGAGTTGTTAAAATACCGGTATTTTTGGAAAGCGTAAGCGTAAGCGTAAATACACTTTCCAAATTTTGAGGATGGATACTAAAGCGTGAGGTATTTTTAAAATACCTAGGAAAGCGTAAAATAAAGCGTAAGCGTAAGTATAAATACCCATTTAGCCGGGTATTTCGCGTAAGCGTAAATACGCTTTCGCAACTCTGGAATGCACTTTTTTAAACCAGCGATAAAGCCTAAAATAAAATACCCTGTAATTAGTATTCGGGGTGTATTCTGTAGGTAGTATTCGAAATAAAAAACCTAAAAAAATAAATACTGAAAAACACTGAAGATGAAGATAAAAATTCACCCCGTGTCAGAATGATCATCAATTATCCATACAA
Organism: Sphaerolaimus hirsutus; assembly: GCA_964036195.1. Lineage (NCBI taxonomy): Eukaryota > Metazoa > Nematoda > Chromadorea > Monhysterida > Sphaerolaimidae > Sphaerolaimus > Sphaerolaimus hirsutus. Next base: position 2,887,786 of record OZ038452.1, on the reverse strand, counting down.
AATGAATGTCTAAGTCCAAGTTGTTTTACAATTTACCTGGGGCCACTCCCAGACACTGTAAAATGTGAAATTTCATGAAATTGTTAAAAGTCATGTAGGATGCCCGGTAAAATTTTAAATGTCACGAAAGTGTCAAAAATCATGTAAAATGCCAACGGTCAAGTTTCAGATAAATGCCAGATAAAATGTCAAAAAAGTTTTACTGGTCGTTTTACTTTTTCCATAACATTTTACATGACCTTTAACACTTTGCATAACATTTTGCACTGTATTTTACAGGGTCTGGAAGTGACCCCAGGCCGGCTGCACCTACGGATAGTCAAATATGTCACTGTGAGGTTATATCTAGTTTGCGTCTCCACCTGATAGATGATGAATTTCTGCCCGCTTACATGCAAATGTCCACCCGACTCCGAACAAAGCTGGAAGGCCAATTACAGTGTGTTTCACTGTAGAGGGTCGATACTTTTTTGCACTTACGATATAGGTAGATCCAAACCTGCGAAAATATTTCAAATTTAAAAAATTATTTTTTGAAAGAAGGCACCAGAGTTGTTAAAGGTACCGAACTTTTTTCAAAGTATGCGTATGCAAATTCAAAGTCTTTTGTTTTTACTCACTCCCTGAGTACAGAAAGCGTAAAGTAAATTTTTTTTACTTTTACTCGGGAGTCGCGAGTAAATGAGAGTAAAATACTTGTTTTCCCAGAAAGCGTAAATGTGAGTATTTTTTCACAGGAAAGCGTAAAAGTGAGTAAAATTACCTTTTCTTTCAGGAAAATGTCGAAGGGAGCATTGTCATTACCCTGGATGACAAAAAGGTGTTTTCTTTCATTTAATAAGTATTCTTTATGAAAAGCAGGGGTCTCTATTGGCAAAAATACTCTTTCTGTACTCGCAAAAATTACTCTACTGTACTCGAGTACTCTCAAAAAGTAAGCGTACAGTGAGTACAGATACTTTTCTCAATGTATGTGTACCGTAATACCTCGAAATATCCCCCCCCTCGAAATACCCCCCCCCCCTCCCCCTCGAAACCCCCCCCCCCTCAAAATGGGCACTATGAATTTATGGTCCGGGAAATGCATAACAGACGTTCAAAACACCTACTGTGTTACGTTAGAACATGATTTATACCATCTACATCCTTATATAAGGCTGTAAAAACTTATAAATGGTGGTTATTGTTGCATTTTTCACGTTTTTCTCTAAAAATTTTCACTCTGAAAAAATAAACCCCCGGGGGGTAATTCGAGGAAATAAGGTATGCGTATTTACCTACTCAGTACTCGAGTATGCGTACTTTTTGAGTAAAGTAAATACGCATTATCAACTATGGAAGGCACTTTAAATATCATTTGGATTTACAATTTGACACTATTTGATAAATATGTAGCTAAAGTTTGGAGGTATTTCGGTTCCTTTTCATTTCATTAGTTCATTCATTCATTTATTTATCACCTATAGGATTGATTCATCGGGTATCACTCAAAAACATCAAAAAACAAAATTAATCTTTTCAGGCAGCCACCCCGTGCTGCAAGTTTAACAAGTAATGCCATTTGAGCCATCGATCTGGGAATGGTCGCTATGGAATCAAAACGCATCATTTTGCTATATCATGTCTAGTGGACATTAATGGAGCAATTACAGCTCGGGCGTAAAATTCCAGCGTAAAATTCCATCGCAAAATTGATTACATAAAAGTGGATGATGAAACAGGTCTGCAATTTTTCATGGAGAATATGTTTATCAATACCTTCATTGTGTCCGAGAGTCATCATCCACAGTCACTGCAATTTGATTGTGGAAATTCAAAAATTTCTATTTTACGCTGGAATTTTACGCCCGCTGAAGAAAAGTCAATTCTACGCCAGGTGATTGCATGCAATGAATGCATAGCGTAGAATTGATTTTCTTCAGCTGGCGTAAAATTCCAGCGTAAAATAGAAATTTTTGAATTTCCACAATCAAATTGCAGTGACTGTGGATGATGAATCTCGGGCACAATGAAGGTATTGATAAACATATTCTCCATGAAAAATTGCAGACCTGTATCATCATCCACTTTTATGTAATCAATTTTGCGATGGCAAACCCTTTCTGGAAAAGGTGTTTGAATTTTTAATTATTTTTTCTAAATTACTTTCAGAATTTAGAATTTTTGACAAAAATTGTTCCAATTTTTTTCCCGCTAAATTTCATTTTTGATTTTTTTTTACTGCTGCATTTTGAATACATTTTTGGGCTTTGCGGCTTTCCAAACTGTTATTTTACCACAGACAGCATTTTTGCTATTTTTGTTCTGCGACGTGAAATTGATTTCAATTGTGCTCCGCATTTTAAACGCATTTTCAGCAACAAAAAAACACTCAAAAACGCATTCGAATTTTTCTAGAAAAAAGTCGCTTTTTCGTTTTTCTAGCGGTGGAACAAAAATCCAAAAATTCGAAAACGTTTTCGAAATTTCATTTGTCATCGTTAGTGAACAGTAGTGATAGTGATGGAATGGCGCCATTTGAGGGCGCCAAAGCGCGCCATTGGCGCGATTGGCGCCATTTTTCTGTGGCGCCCTTGGCGCCCAGTTTCCGAATGGCGCGATGGCTCCATTGGCGCCTGGCGCCCTGTTTTCTGGCGCCATTCCATCACTAGTGAACGGACTCGCTATAAGTGGCATTTACAGCATAACGAAAAATTAAAAGTGAAACGTGAAACAAAATGATCCATTATTTTAACTCATTCATTCATTATTTAAAATCTGTTCAGTAAATTCATTATTTTAACGTTTTCGTGTTGTTGTTTTTAAATTCATTATTTTAACGTTTTCATGTTGTTTTTTAAAATTTAAAATTCATTATTTTAACGTTTTCATGTTTGTTTTTTAAATTCAAAATTCATGTTCAAAATTCATTTTTTCAATTGTGCGAGATGTTTTTTTCTAATTTGAATGAAAAAAGGTATAATATGATGGAAAATAAGCCGACGTAAAATCAATTTTCTGTTTTCCAATTAGCCGACGTAAAATAAATAAAATCAATTACCTTATTTCTTCTAATAGAACGGCATACCTCCAATAGAACGGCACCTCCAATAGAACGGCAGGATGAAATTACTTTTGAAGAGTACCAGAATAACACACAAATACCTATCAGAAAAATAGGTGGTGATAACATCCAAGGTGTTCAGACTATGATTTAGGGTTGTTTTCACATTTGGTTTTGTTTGAATTGATGCTCTGTTATGTTGTTCATGTTTCAATAAAACACCATGTTCAAATGAAAAATGTCTGACAAATATTGGTGAAAAAAAAAGAACGGCAGCCTCCAATAGAACGGCACCTCTAATAGAACGGCAGATAAAAAAGTTGACGAAAAAAATAGAACGGCGCTCTTCTATTAGAAGAAATACGGTAAACAGATTTCCGTTACATGCAATGATCAACGGAAAATAAACATTTTAGGCGTTAAAATTCGAATACCGTATTTCTTCTCATGGAAGGGCAGGAATAGAAGGGCGGTATCCAATATAAGGTACACAAAGTGCTGGAATTGTACCCAATGCATGAAAAAAATAAAAATAACAGTGGACGCTGTGCTTTAGTGGCTTTCGTCGGGGATGGTCCGGCCGTAAAGTAAACCCGGCCGTAAAGTAGAGGGTGCTATACTCGGCGTACATGATACTCTGCCCTCGCACTGATTTATGTCTCGTGTTGGAAGCGTGCCAATGATTTTTAAATCATGCGATTTCCGTAAAAAGATTTTAAAAATTCATCGATGTGAATATGTTAATGAATCACATTATAACAATCAATTTTATTATCTCTTTATGAAACTCGCACGCGTTAACCATCTTTGGCACACTTCCAGCGGGAACCACGCGTGCAAGGTGTAAAGTAACCGGAGTATACTTACTTTCGGCCGGGCATCATTACGGCAGAGTTGTTAAAAGTACTGAACTTGTTTCAAAGTAAACGTAAACGTTAAATATTTTATTTTCAGTCACACCTGAGTACAGAAAACGTAAAGTAAAATTTTCCTACTTTTACGCTCTGTAATAGGTGAGTAAACGTAAATATCTGTAAATACTCAGGGAAAGCGTGAAAGTAAGAAATTTTTCGATTTTGTATCTAGGAGAACGTAAAAATGAGTATAGGTGAAAGCGAGAGTCGTCGCGAATTCTATAATTTCCGCTGTTATTTTACGCTAGTTGTTTAACCGTTTATGTTCGTGTGAGTGATTTTTTTGCTTCTTTAAAAAAATGTTCTCAATTACGTTTTCTGTACTCGCGTACTTTCAAAAAGTACGCGAGTAAGTGAGTACCAGTATTTTTTCGGGAGTAAACATAAACGTATTTACGCAGCACTCGAGTATGTAAAATAATACGGAACTTGTTGAAGTGACTTGTGAACCAGCTCCTATTCCTAACCGAGGAAGAGGACAAATGTGAACAAGTGTAAGTTGACGTGAAGCGTCGTCTCTAGTTGACGTTCCGTTATTTTATCAAATGTGATTAGTTGAGTTGAAGTGAATTGACGTGAGTTAGTGTGAAGCAAATTTAGATTGTTTTCCAAAGGTTTTGACGAACGTTTTTATTTAGGCGACTAAATACAAAGAATTAAATGTAAATAAAATATATATAAAAATATACGTAAACAAAGGAATTAATTTACAACTAAATTAATTACTTAAATAAAACGTAAAAGAAGCTCTAATTACCGGAGAAATAAGGTAATTTAAAGAAGGCACTTAATTACGACAAAAGGTGAGAATTAAGTGGCGCGGTTGTGAATAAAGCACCTCAAACAGCGCTGGTGTGAAATAAAGCACTGAGGTGACTTAAAGCACCAAGCGTTAAACTTAGCACCAAAAACAAGCGACTTAATAAAGTGACTACGGCGCTTATTTAGATCCTAGGAAGAGATTCGTGTGAAGTTGACGAGGTTGCAAACACTGCCGATTTTAGCTGTGAAATCGGCTTTTAAGGGCCAGACCGATGGCGATTGGTTTGGCGCCAATCGGTCGGCTCTAATCTCCGATTTTTACCCAACATTTCCAATTGTGAAAGTTCAAACCTTGCCCGCTCGCTTCTCCGATGAAAAGCGAGCTAAACTGGCAAGATAGTGAAAATGTGAGACAAGCCAGACAACATTTGAAATGGCGCGCGGGCCCGGCCCCCCACTCGGGGCGGGCCCGCTGCTTAACATAAACATGACGGCGTATTTGCGTGCTGCTTGTCAAGGAAATGTGGCGGAATGTGAGCAATGACTAAGATCTAAATATGTGAGCGATGTGAAGCGCACGTTGTAAACAACATCGCTTGAGATATTAAATGGTGAATGTGAAGATGTTAAGTAAAGGAATGTGAATAAAAATGGAATCGTAATAGATTGAATTAATTAATAAAAGCGAACATAAGAACGTCAACTTAAATATTAAAGATTTTTACATTTTACGATAATGTTACACACTCCCGAAACTAGAATAAAAATTAAATTTAATTTAATTTTATCTCAGCCAATCTCGGCAAATTGATGTGAATCAAAATCAAACGCCTGTGATACTCTCATCACTCCTGTGGTAGCAGATCGTCGGCGTCTTCGACGCCGGCATTTTCCCGGCCCTCCTCATGATGCTCGTCCATGGGTTCGACGGCATCCTCCTCAGGTTGGCTGCCTTCCCCGTGTCCTGGCGCCTGGTCTTCTGGGGCCCCCGCTGGTCGTCCCGGCCAGTTGGGGAGCTTCTCAGATTCCTCGGCGAGCCTCTCGAAGGCTTGTCGGAGCGCGTCGGTCTCGTCGACGATCGCCCTCGACGGCTCGGTGGGCTGCCATTGCTCCGATGCTGCAAGCGGTTGGCTTGATAGCAAGGGGACATGGGAGGTTGTGAATGAGGTCGTACACTGTGAAGTGATTGAGTTGAATTGGTCAAATGGTACGGTGGGGGATCTAGTTCTTGATCGTGACTTTCTTCCATCTCTCCGAGCTCTATGTCGGACTGTGAAGGTGTTTGTCTGAGGAAGGTCACAGATCTTTTTAGATCGTTTAACTTTTGATTTGACCAGTTTTTGATTGATGTTATTGAATTTGTGAAAAGTTTGGGTTATAAAGGAAAATGTTTGGTGTGACAATTTCTGCTCACCTGGGAGCCCTGCGACTCCAGCGAATCTCTTGAGTCGCTTTTGCAAGGGCTCGCGGTCAGGGATCACGTCTTCCATTGTGACTTCCGTTGTGACAGGCTCGGTGACTGAGTCTGGCGTTTGGTGACGAGCTCTGCGTTTGTGACTCGCAGGAGGGTGCAGGTTTTGTGACCCGGCGCGCCCCCGTCTCCATTTCGATTTCCTCGGCGCGTTCGGTACTATAACCGACCGGGGGATCCGATCTAGGCTGTACCGTGCGTCCTGAAAGCCGTTTGAATGGAGAAACTCGTTTGAGGGGTGTGACAAACTTTGAAGGTAACTGTGACGAACTTGACGATTGTGACGATTGTGTGATGATTTGGTTTGACAAAGCGGGTTTGTTGAAACCGCTTTTCGGCTTCTTCTGGCGGTTACGTCGCCGTCGCTTACCGATTTTTCCTTGTTGAACGGGCGGGGCTCCCATTTGTTTGGGTTTCTGTCCTTTCTGCCCTTTCTTCGGAAAAAGCCCTTGATGTCTGGCAGCATACCCCTGCCGGTTACGAGCCGCCACTGCATGTAAACATAACCAATATACCCAATACAGGCGATTGTGAGAATAATGAGTATAATGTTCACAGCTGTTTGAAGTGGCCCAGTAAGTAACGTATCTAATGCAGACGCACCACCTGTGACACTACCGTGAATGATGTGACCCAATTCTTTTCCTACACCTTCAAAATATGCACCAACCCCTTGGCCGATGCCAGCAATATATGCTTGCACTGCTTTAGGATCGTTGGATTTTGTTGCAATATAATCGACTGAACGTGTGACTTGTTGTTCGAGTCGTTGCAAATTTTGAAAGTGATGATGTGCAGCCATGATACTGAATGCAATGTCAGTCATGCTTACACCTGGTGACCCGGAAACATTTAGTGTGAATGGTTTCCACGAGCCAGCCCAAATTAATTCGATTTGGAGTTTTGTGACGTGTAAATTCGTTGGTCCATTTTCGTTGGCCCATGAATTATCATTTAATTGATAATATTTGTGATCTTTCATGAGACAATGATCTATTGGTGAATGTGTGATCAGATCATTGGTGCCAGGGGCTACGAACATAATATGTGGGTGATTTGTGACTTTGACTGGCAGAAATTTATAACATGTATTGTTATATTCATGTTGAAAATAAATAATTTCTGCTGTGACTGGTTTACAATCCCAGAACATTAATATATCTCCATGCCATTCAGCATAGAGATTTTGACGTCCTAACAATGCTCGCAATCCAAGTGTGGGATTGAATGTGACAATTGCATGAATTATATCTAGTTGGGTCTGACGGATGTGACATAATTGTTGCCAGATAGATCCAAATTGTTTTTGTTCTAGATGTGCAATTTTGTCAACTTCGTATTGTTGACGGGCTGTGAGCAAGTGAAACACACCAACATCAAGATTTGGTGCGAGTTTGAAATGAAGAGGAGCTTTTTCGGTTGGAGGTTTTTTTAATTTCTTAAGTTGATATCGAAGAAATTGAATGAATGCCGAGCCCTGGTCAATATATTTTGCGTCTTTTGGCACGCATTCTGCATTATTTGGGAATTGTTGTGATCTCCATGTGACAGAAAATGCAGCTTGCAATTTTTCCACTATGTAATGATTTTGTGAATATTGCGCATCGAATTGACCAATCTCTTGGAATGCACACTGTTTGTTAAAGGCAGTAGCATTCCATAAAGAGACGCCATTGTCGCTGTCATAACAATAGCCGGCTTGTGGGTTGCAATGTGACAAATCTTGAATTTCGGAAACTATTTTCTTTCCGTCAAGACTTGCAACCACACCTTCCTCTATGTGAAAGTTCATTACTGTGTTACTCAGATTGTGACAAAAGTAACAATAATCGATGTGAAGTGATTTGTTAGTGCTCCACAATGCATGACCGATTTTTATTAAGGGTTCGCCTTTCCAAGTTTTATTTTGGTAGGCGATCATGCAATCGTAGGTTGTGACTCTGTGATTTTTAATGATTTCTGGTGGTAGCATAGCTTTTCCGCCCACCAGGCTCATATACGTGACTATAGTATGCTCTTGTTGAAAGCATCTATAAATTGGTGTCGTTTGCGGCTGAACACGCAATGTCCATATGGATACCACGATATCCTCTATGGCTGTAACTTGAGGAAAGTGACATGTTACTTTTTCCGGAAGTTGAATTGCGTGACCAGTGCGTGTTTTATGGCACAGATTGAAAGTTTTGTGATATTGATCTGTCCATGTGAGTGCGTTGGCTAATTTTGATTGTATTAGCAACGAAAGTGCCATTAAATGCGACACGTTTCCCCAGAACGAATATGTGCCAGTGTAGCGACATGTTCGACGTGGGTTTGCGCGTCTTGCATCTTGCTGTGTAGATTGTGATTGTTGATGTGATTGATCTGTTTGTGAATCATCACCCTTATCAGGTGAAGGTTGTGACTTATCATCATCTTTTACTTCAGTGTCGATTTTATATTCAACACCGTCCTCTGTGTCGATTTCAAGAGGCACTAAGTTAGATGGAGATCTACGTGTGCGACGACCGTTGCTTGACAATACTGTGACTGCACGTATTTTGCCATCGCTTGACACGTGTATTTCGTGAACGCGGCCCATTTGCCACATGCCGCGTGGTTGTTTATCATCTGTGATTAACACCACTTGGCCCTGTTTGGGAGCTTCGTTGATTGTGCCTCTTTTCAAGCGTTGATTTTTTGCTCGATCTTTGAGTAGGTCAATGTATTGACGTGACCACTCATACCAAAGCACTTCCCGATTGTGACGAATTTGGTCCCAAAGTAATGTGATGTCATCTCTGTCCTTTTCAGGCACAGAATTGAGTGCAATTTCGTCGATGCAGTTGACGTCATTGACACGTGGGGGTGTGAGTGTGTAAGTTTTTTCGATTTGTGAGGGTGTGAGGTTGAAAGATCCATCCGTCATTCTTTCCCATTCCTCTTTTGGAATTTTTCGCATGGGTTCAATCGTGGTGGAATCAAGTTCCAACTCACGTTTTTCATCCATGTAACATGGTGGTGGGGTGCCCCAAAGAAAATGTATTGGGCGCAGTATCGCTGCACCAATGTCTGTGTTTGACAAGTATGACAATGGTCGCGTATTGACGGAGAATTCGACGTCAAGCATGACTGTGAGAAATTCATGCCATGTGAGACAACGTCGTCCGCATGCTTTTTTGAGTAAGCGTTTGACTAAGCCTACCATGCGTTCGTACACGCCGCCCTGCCATGGACTATTGGCTGTGATAAAATGCCATTTTACGTCCGGTAGCATTTTTACGCAATTTTTGAATGCTGGGGCATTGTCGGACCAAATGGTGTCCGGCATGCCTCGACGTGAAATAAAACGATTTAGAGCCATAATTGTGTCGGCTGTCGAGACACTATTGGTTGACTCTAAATGAATGGCGCGTGTACTGAAGCATGTTAGCAACAAAATGTGTTGACTGTGACGGGTTCCGTTCTGTGAATAAACTAACGGTCCCATATAATCAATGCCAATATGTTGAAATGGCTTGATTTGTGATTGAGTTCGAGTGACAGGTAATGTGTGAAAATCGGGTAATGTGAATGGACCTCCTTCCGCTTTGCGGCATGTGACACATTTTCGCAAAATTTTTGCAACTACCTGCTTGGCGCTTGACAACCAGCAGTGTTCGCGTAAATCTGCTAAAGTGTGAAGCATGCCACTGTGACCAGCAAGCTCATGAAAATGAGTAACCACTAGCGTTGTTAACCACCCGGTCTTTGGCAGGTAGTAAAACAACGAAGGGTTTCTGTGTTCTTTGTGAGATACACGCGTGACACAATATAATAAATTATTCCACGCGTCCCATTTGAGCATGTGGTGTTTGCCAAGTTGCGCTTGTGAAATGCAACTGGCACATTCCTCTGCCTGTGAAATGCGCAACACATGTCTAAATGCTTCGTTTAAATCAGCTTGTGTGATGGGTTTTGATAAATATTCGCTTTCGCGCTTTGCAGCTTTGTGCATGGAGCGATTTAGCCAATATGTTTTGACACGAAGCAGGTATACGACAGTACGCAACAATTTTGACAGTGTTGAAAATCGTCGAATGTCGATTTCGAATGGATTTGAAGGGATGTGACGTTGTCGACTTTCGACAAACGGATTTTGAGGAGTGACATTTTGTGACAAATTGGGGTCCAAGTTGACAGGTACTTGCTGTGCAAGAGCATTAGCTGGTTGTGAATCAGGCTGTGAAACGGGCTGTGAAGTTACTGCTCCAGCATATAAAGGTCGACTGATGTGAATGTCGCCTTTCGCAAGTTCTTCGGTGACAGGTTGCGCTTGATATTGCGAAATGTCAAGCATGGTTGAAGTGAGAGGTTCAGCTAAAAATGTGGGTCCGGTGAACCACATTGTTTCGATCATTAGTTGATCAAAAGTACAACCCCGCGACGCGATGTCGGCTGGGTTGTCTTTTGTAGCAACCTTGCAAATTTGAATGCAATGTTTTGACATTAGTGAATGGATTTTTGTGACCCGATTGTTGACAAAAGTAGCCAGCGGCTTTGCTGTATACAGCCAGCCGATGACAACTGTACTATCGGTCCAGAGGAAATTACTGTGAATTTTCCATCCACCCAGCTCAACGAGTTCGTGATGTAAATAATCGATGAGCTGTGCACCAATTGTAACACCTAGCAATTCCAAGCGTGTGATTGTGAGGGGTTGACCTTGTTTTGACGGAAGTGGGGCTAGTTTTGTGCGAGCTGTGAGAAAACCACTAAAATATCGGTCATCTTCATAACCATATTCGTCAGGTGAAATCGCTTGTTGACGCAAATAAGCGCAAACGGCGTATCCATCTTTTGAGGCATCACAAAACACATGTAATTCTAATGGTCGTGTGACAGCTTTGACGTCGATGCCAAAAGAATGAAATGAGCGCAGGAATTTGATTTGACTTATGGACGAGAGATGTCGTTTTAAATCGTCCAGTAAGTCATCCGCCTCTGGGTCTTCGATGAGTTCATCCCAGGTTGTGATATTGCACCTTTGAATTATTTGTGACACGCGAAATTTCAACCGAAATAACGCGGGTGCTGTGACGCCAATAGGATCGTATGTTGAAGCCAGCAATTTGTTTAAATTGCGGCGTGTGGCTGTGACAATGAGCGTGAAATCTTTCTTGGGAGCTGGCACCGCAATGGTGTCTTCAATGTGATCGTAAACAAGACCCATTACTTTGATGTATTGTGACTTTTTCGGGTTGAGGTCATCGGGTTTGATTTTTTCCGAGACTATAGGCGAATTTGTCATCCATTCGCGCATGTTGAAATTTGCTCTGGCAAAAACAGCTTTAATTAAACGATAGAGCTGTATTGCATATTTGTCATCATCTACGCTGATAACTAAATTATCAACGTAAATGCTGTTGAGCAACAGCTCCAGTTTCATTCGTTCATTGGTCTCAGCGGGATGCATGTGAGCTAATTCCTCTTCTAGGTGATATTTGATGACAGTTGACAAAATGGATGGACTGCATGTGAGACCAAACAGCACCCTTGTGAATTGCATCATTTGAATATTGTCTTCATGAGATGGAATGGTGTCATCACGCAGCCAGTAAAATTTTGTGAAAGCGCGTGATTTTGGGTGAAGAGCAATTTGTAAAAATGCTTTTTCAATATCTGCTAATAACACCACTTTTCCGGCTCTGAAGCGAAGCATTAATCCGAGCGCCAGGGGTGTGAGAACTGGGCCTCGAAATAAGCAATTATTGAGACTTGGCTTGCCTGCAGAACCATCATACACTATTCGACATGTTGTCGATCTGCCAGGTGTGAGGACAGGTTGGTGAGGTAAGATGTGTTCTTGCAAACCATCTTGTGAACCATAGACGGGTTCTATGACCCCCTTGTGAAGTTGATCTGAGATGACTTTCGCGTATGTAGCGAATAAATCGGGATCTTTTCGAAACCGTTTCAACAGTGACAGAAAGCGACGAAATGCTTCTGCATTGTTAGTTGGCAATTCTTGAATGGTTGATTTGAATGGCCAATCCACGCTATAGCGACCAGTTTCTGGATCAAGAGTAATTGATTCCAGAATTAACTGTTCAGCTATGTCGTCATCATGTGATAAGGGATCATCTGTGATACCTATTGACTCGAGACTGTGAAATTGAAATAATGTCTCTTGGCCAACAGCAACAGCTGATGAAGCATGTGAACTGCATGAAACCATGAATTGATGTGGGGAAATGTCGGGTGTTGTGACAAATGATTGTGAGGATGCATTTCCGCCTAGCATCAACCCAAGTATTGATTCGACTATGATCAATCCAGATGGGAGTTCGATTTCTGTTGGTCGAATATCGAACTTCCAATAATAGTCTTGACCAATGACTACATCTGGTTGACATAGTTTGTGACAAAACTCATCAGTCATTTCGGTCAATTCAAGCGGTTCCGCGAATTGTTCTTGTGCATGTTCACCGTACACAATATAAATGACTGTTTTGTCGTCTTGTGACAAAGGAGGTGGGCATGCATATGTTGCCAAATTATCCACTGCACGTAAGGTGAGCGGAATTTGTAACATATTGCCCTTATTGTCGACGTGTTTCTAAATAGGCATGACAGCCTCGACCAAAAACGTATTGACTGTGACGGGCGTTTTTGTCGCAAACACGTTCATTTGAAGAACAACATCTCCTTTGTTTTCAAAGTTATACTCATTTGCCACGGATGCTTTAATGTATGAATATTCGCATCCAGTGTCAAAGAATATTAACAAAGGGTCTGTGACTCGATTTAATTCAGCGTCTTTATTAATTAATGAAGCCTGGGCCACTTGCAAACGAACAATAGGTGCAAAATCGAACTCACATTCTTGTTCGGCCTGCTGCCTGGTAGCGGTGTTGGGATTACCGTAACCCGCCTGTGCGCTCAGCACCTCCACCGTGGGCCTGTGACTAGGTTGAAGTGGCACCGACGATGACATTTGGTTCGGGTTGAGGTGTGGGTACACCTCGTACCGTTTTTGCTGGAAGCCGCGGATTTTGGCCTCGACAGTCTCCATATCTGTGCCTTCCTGGATGAGGTTGGCACGGAGCGTCGTCCACAGCTCGTTTTCGCTGTGATATTTGCGGGCTTCCTCCTGTGCTTTCGCCTGTTGTGCGTTAGCGGGCCTCGGCCATTCGCCCATGTCGAGCGGGCCGTCCATGTCCAACTGGTACAGCGTGTTCTGTCTCCATCGGAAATCATTTTCGTCCGGTGGGATGACACACACGCTCATCGGTTCCGTATGTGAAGGCGGATACGATGGCGGTGCATGTGACGACGCCGCGCCCGTTGTGATTACCTGAGCGTTGACAAAATTAGCGCTCGTTGCTTTGACAAAGGCTTTATTTTGTGAATTGTTTACCTGACGCCTTGCGGGTGCCTGTCTGGTAGGACAGAACGCCCCGTGATGCTGACCAATCTGGCGACAGTAGTAGCAACTCAGTTGTTGAGTGCACTGTGCCGCTTGATGGCCTCTGCGCGTGCAACGCGTGCATACGTCACCCAAAGCTCGCAACCGTTCCGTGCGCTCTCTCGGTGTGACGTATTGAGGGCAGTCGGTTGTGTAGTGCTCTTTGATGCCGCAGAACAAGCACTCGAATTTCGGCTTGCGATAGTCAGCAGCAGGTTGTGAGGGCTGCTTTTGACTAATCGCTCCGATCGCCGGAGTTCTGGGAGGTTGAGTGGAATTTTTATTTTTTCCTTGTGATTTACCAACGTTAGCATTGGTACCAGCAAAAGCAACCGTATTGTGAATAGGTTTTTGTTTTGAAAAGGTATTTTGTGATTTATTTCCTTTTTTCTTTTGCTGTTGCCAACCACCTCCATTTTGTGGCTTTTTGACCGATGAATTTTGTGATTTCTGAACAACAGTTGATTGTGAGCTTTGTTGTTCAGTTTTCATCGCATCTAACCGAGCACGAGCGATGGTAGTTAATGCATCAACAAACCTGACGACTGTGAGTTCGGTGTCGCCGGTTACAGCGGTGCGCATCGAATTCCGGTGTTCTTCTGTGACGGCAAGAACAATATTATCGGGAAGATAACCACGAATTATTCTTAACACTGCACCAGAATCGACACTTTCACCCCTTTCTTTAAGTTGATTGAGAGTTGACAAAAGGGTTCGTGTGAAATTTGTGAGAGAGTCTCCTCTTGACGAAGGTTTTTCAAGTGAATACAATTTATCCCAAAGGGCTGCTTGTACCCGATGCGTTTCACCAAAGTTTGATTGTAACATGGTGACCGCTGTGATGTAATCTCGACCATCACCTTTTAATCCGGCCAGCAGTTCTGCTGCTGGACCGGTAAGGCTGAGCTTGAGGTATGTATATTTCATACCCATTGACAAATTAGCTCGGTCGTGAATTTGAGCTCGAAAAATCTCCCACCAAGCTGCCCATTCTAACGGATCACCGCTATATTTAGCAAGCTCGATTTTTGGTAACTTTAACAAAGTTTCCGGTTGTGAAGGTTGAGAACTACTTCCCATATTGACATTGTTGTAAGGGGGTTGTGAAAGGGGTTGAGTAGTTAAATCAACAGTGGACTGACCTTTCAAGGAAAGTATCAACCTTTCCGCGGATTTGATGTACGCTTGGGCGGACGCAATCCTCGATTCCAGCTCATCCATGAGCATCATCGCGTTGTTCGAGCCAGAGTAGAGCGCGCACTCCAATTTTGCGTAAGCGCTCTTTATCTCCTCGGCCACTCCGTCTTCGTCTCTGTCTAGGCTTGTGATGTAATCTTGGACAGTGGTTGTGAATTTGTCCATAGCCGTAGACAGGTCCGAGCGTTTCATCTCGGCTTGGTAGCCGTAGGCCTGAAGTAGTTCTAATACTTCCTCCGCCGCGCGTATGTTGACGGCGGCGGGTTGTGACTCGTCTTTGACGATTTTAGGAATCGGTTTGGATGTGAAACGCAGCACTCCGTTGCGCACTCCAGTCAGCGCCCGGCTATGCTGAGTCAACGGATGAGCTGTGTCGAACTCCTCAACGTTGCTCGCAGGCATAGCTGCGGCGGCGGCGGCGGCGCGCTGAGCGCGTATGCGTTCGTCGGCCATAGCAAAGTTTGATCAATTTATTGCTTATTAGCAAAGTGGTAGCTAGCTGTGAACGAAATAAAATAATAAAAATAAATATTTCGAATCTTGTGACTTGTACTTGTAAAATCGTAAGTATTTATGCACGCGCTACTAACGATTTTGCGTCCAAAACCGTATTACCGTAACCTCGTGCGTGTGACTCAGGCTGTGAAAAGCAATTTCCAATGAAATTTCGCGCGAGACGACTTAATTAGAGTGACCAATTAGTTTTAATTAGTCACCCTGCTCGCTGCGCCATGTAAAATAATACGGAACTTGTTGAAGTGACTTGTGAACCAGCTCCTATTCCTAACCGAGGAAGAGGACAAATGTGAACAAGTGTAAGTTGACGTGAAGCGTCGTCTCTAGTTAACGTTCCGTTATTTTATCAAATGTGATTAGTTGAGTTGAAGTGAATTGACGTGAGTTAGTGTGAAGCAAATTTAGATTGTTTTCCAAAGGTTTTGACGAACGTTTTTATTTAGGCGACTAAATACAAAGAATTAAATGTAAATAAAATATATATAAAAATATACGTAAACAAAGGAATTAATTTACAACTAAATTAATTACTTAAATAAAACGTAAAAGAAGCTCTAATTACCGGAGAAATAAGGTAATTTAAAGAAGGCACTTAATTACGACAAAAGGCGAGAATTAAGTGGCGCGGTTGTGAATAAAGCACCTCAAACAGCGCTGGTGTGAAATAAAGCACTGAGGTGACTTAAAGCACCAAGCGTTAAACTTAGCACCAAAAACAAGCGACTTAATAAAGTGACTACGGCGCTTATTTAGATCCTAGGAAGAGATTCGTGTGAAGTTGACGAGGTTGCAAACACTGCCGATTTTAGCTGTGAAATCGGCTTTTAAGGGCCAGACCGATGGCGATTGGTTTGGCGCCAATCGGTCGGCTCTAATCTCCGATTTTTACCCAACATTTCCAATTGTGAAAGTTCAAACCTTGCCCGCTCGCTTCTCCGATGAAAAGCGAGCTAAACTGGCAAGATAGTGAAAATGTGAGACAAGCCAGACAACATTTGAAATGGCGCGCGGGCCCGGCCCCCCACTCGGGGCGGGCCCGCCGCTTAACATAAACATGACGGCGTATTTGCGTGCTGCTTGTCAAGGAAATGTGGCGGAATGTGAGCAATGACTAAGATCTAAATATGTGAGCGATGTGAAGCGCACGTTGTAAACAACATCGCTTGAGATATTAAATGGTGAATGTGAAGATGTTAAGTAAAGGAATGTGAATAAAAATGGAATCGTAATAGATTGAATTAATTAAATATAAAAGCGAACATAAGAACGTCAACTTAAATATTAAAGATTTTTATATTTTACGATAATGTTACACAGAGTATACGTATTTAGTACAAAACATTACGGCCGAATTTACTTTACGGCCGGGCTTACTTTACGGCCGAGATTTCGCCGCTTTCGTCCATTGATTTGGTGCTATATTAACATCAAATGTTGAATGAACTCTAAAAATCATCATTTTATGAATTAACTGAATCGTCTGTTACGTAAAACTTTGAAAAACTTTGGGAGAACGTGAAAAAATTCGCTGAAAAAATAGCGAAAAAAATAGAAGGGACTCCAATATAAGGGCGGGTAAAAAAGTTGTCGAAAAAAATAGAAGGGCGCTCTTCTATTCGAAGAAATGCGGTATCACATCTGTCACCATAAATATTTGGTAACATTTTAGTTGACGTCCCATTTTTATTTCTGATGTTAAGCGCTAAGGCATCTTTAATACCGTATTACCTCCAAAATAAGGTACAACCTTATATCAATTTTCGTCAGCTTTTTTCAGCGTTTTGATATACCTTATATTAGAGGTATACCTTATGTTGTTTTCGCCAGATTTTGCAAACATATTATCAACAGTGAACAACATAACGCAATTCATTTTATCAAACTGGGATGTAAAATAACAATATGGTGAACCAGGGGCCTGTTCCGTAAAATGAGAAGTGAGAAGTGAAATGGCAAAGGCGAAGAAAAGGCGCAAAGGCCAAGTGAAACGGCAAGTGCATTGGCAAAAACAAAGTAAAAAAACAAATAGTAATTTCGCTCTCTTCGCTTTTGCCATTTCACTTGCCAATTCATTTGCCGTTTCACTTCGCCTTTGCGCTTTTACTTCGCCTTTGCCATTTTACTTCTCACTTCTCATTTTGCAGAACTGGCACCAGGCCAAAAACAAGTTGCACAAAGTTGTTTGGGTGCTCTTCGGCATCATTTTCAATGTGTCCGCCATGTTTGGCAACGATTTTTGTGATATTATTTATTTTGGCATGCAGCCAGCTGTGCCTTATATCAGAGGTATACCTTATATTGGAGGTAATACAGAGGTTTGCATGCGAGAAGTCCAGGGTTCGATCCCCTGCTCGTCCACCAAAGTGTTATGAGTCTATAAGTCTTTTTGTGCCATTTACTTCAGGAATTCTGTAAAACTGTTTTAAGCTCTCTGCTTAATACTTAAATACCAAAATCATCAGAAATAATCACATTGATCTAAAGTCACATAAATGTCAAATTCACAACAATGCGTTATATTTATTTTGTCACATTCAAAGAAGCCAAAAGGTATACCTTATAATAGAGGGTACCTTATATTGGAGGTAATACGGTAATGTAAAATAACGTTCAAACCCTGAATACCTAAGTCATTCTACGAGTTTTTATGTTTTTTTTTGTTTTCTGGAAGTTGTTCAAGGGGAAGTTACTTTTCCATAAGAATTTTCAGTAAAATTCATAATCAATTGATAGTAAGGATGGTATGTATTTCAGTTATTATACTTTACTCCATAAATTCAAAACTCGAAATACAAATTCCAAAGTTCAGGGAATTGAATCAAATACCGAATTTCCTCGACATAACGGGGGTGCGGTGATACGCACATCTGCTCGTTTTTTTCACTTGACACTTTTTCAAGTGATTTTCAGATATGAGTAAAGTGAAAAAAGTTGCGCAATGACATTAGTGAACTTTTTCACTTCACTCATATCTGAAAATCACTTGTGTCAAGTGAAAAAAACCCAGTGATAAAATAGCCAAAAAACGGGCAAATGTGCGTAACGGGCAGATGTGCGTATCAGGCATAACGACATAACCACCCCCCCCCCCCCCGAAATACCCTCTCCCTCGAACAATGACAGTTAGTTAGGACAAGGACTTATACCATCAACATACTTAAGTATATACCCTATTTCCTCGAACCGCCCCCCCCTTGGATTGACCCCCTCGAAATAGCCCCACGTCTGGGCGAGCTGAGGAAAAACACTCCCTCCCCTCGAAGTATGCCATTGAGATATGAAATATGCCAGTGTTTGCCATTGTTATTAGCATTGAAAAAAACGACCGATTTTGAGAAAATATAATTAAATATTATCTCAGAAAATCTCCCAAGAAAAAAATATAATTAAATCTCTTGGGTCATTTTTGAAAATATAATTAAATCTCTGAGGAAATCTCTTGCAGTTCAAAAAAATCTCATAAAATCTCTCAACTTTAAGTATGATTTCATCGATATTTCAAGATGTTTGAACCAACTTTTTCATTCACAATTTCATATGATAACAGCATATAATCTACTGATGGCACACTTTGTACTACCCTGTATTTAGTATCTGAATAATGAACAAAAATATGGTTTAGACACATTTTTCCTCATAGTAGAATACATTACTTTCACGTGTGATGATCCCCACAGAATTTATCAGATGACTTTTTCACCAAAATTTGGTAACAATATTTCCAAAGCATGTTGTGAACTCTTTAGTTGTTCAAACGGCTAGAACCCAGTGCATAAGTTTGCCCGTTGCACAAGTAGCAACATCCAGTGCCAATGTAGACCCAGTGGTTAGGTACAACCCCGTACTTGAGCATAGGGTTGGGGAACCGAACCGACCCGAACCGAACCGAACCGAGAACCGAGCACTATTTTGGAACCGAGAACCGGAACCGAGCTTGAGAACCGAACCGGAACCGAGAACCGGCATTTGTACCCGGAACCGAAGTAAATACCCGAAAGAACCGAAATTTTCTAGGAATCTTCAAGTTTTTAAACAGCGTTTTTTCAACACCTACATCTAACCCTTCAAACAGCAGCTGAACATCTTGGTACATGTTCAGAATTGCAAAATTCATCTGTTTGCAAAATGATTGCGCGGGAGCGTGTAATTTTACATATACTCCAGCGACATTACACCTTACAATGAAATCTACCATATCCCACCCTGAATAAAAGAACAAACATAAAAAATTTCATCATATTTATCAAATTGCTTTGATAAATATGATGAAATTTTTTTATGTATGTTCGTTTATTCAGATGGGATATGGTAGATTTCATTGTAAAGTGTAATGTCGCTGCAGTATACACATGATCACTGGTAGTAGTTTTCATTGGTTGTGTGGCAGTTTTAACCGTAGTTGGCAAAAGTTGTTTATGTTTGTATTTACTCAAAATAATACGCGAACTCACTCGCTTACTACATAAATACATTTACGTTTCCTCCAGAAAAAATACCAGAAAAAATACCAAAAACATTTTTGAAAGTACGCGAGTACAGAAAACGTATATGTTTGCTTTTACACTTTTTTAAATACCAGTATTATAACAACTCTGATTTCTGCATTCTACCATGAAATAATATGCTGTGATATGCTCCTGTAGTATGAAATATCCAACCAATGTACTTACCGTATTTCTCCGTGTATACCGCCCGGGCGTTATACAAAACCGAGGCACTTTTCAGCAACCTTTTTTTAAAACTTGTATAACGCCCGGGCGCTGAATCATTGCGAGGGGGGCGTTATACAAGGGAAATTTTCGCTTTACATATTTTGTTCCCTCCCAGCGTGCACCGAATTCAATGGTAAAACGTGCATACCGCGGAACAACTATGCGTGCCGCAAGGCACAACATTCAAATAGTTCAAACCAAGTGGGAGTTTCATTACCACTCAGCTTGATTTGTCATGAAAATATTTCAACTTCGCGTATGTTTTTGAAACCATGCATAGCGCCCCGGGGGCGCTATAAAGCTGTATAACGCCCCGGGCGTTGTGCACAGGGGGGCGCTTTACACGGAGAAATACGGTACATATGTCAACTTGGGTATATTGTTTTTCTGTTGTTCAGCCGATTATTACCCGATACCCGGTTATTTTATTACCCGGAACCGAAATTTTGATCATTTTAGAACCGAAAGAACCGAACCGGAACCGAGTTAAAGAACCGAACCGAGAACCGGAACCGAAAATTTTCAGGAACCGAGAACCGATACCCGAACCAAAATCTTTTGGAACCGAGAACCGAGAACCGGAACCGAAAATTTTGAAATTCCCAACCCTACTTGAGCACTGGGTCTTCATGGGACTGCAGGGGTTCAGTATGGTTCAGGGGTTGAAACATATTTATATTTACTCAAAAATACATACCTATACTTGAGTATTAAGTAAATACATATAAATTTCCTCTGAAAAAGTACCAGTGCTCTATTTTATGTATACTTCTTGAAAGTACTTGTGTACAGAAAATGTTTTTTAGATAACTTTTTTATTGGCGCTTTCATGCCATAGAACAGAAAAAAGGGGAAGAAAAACTACAAATAGCAGGAAAATAGCCAAAAATGGGTATATAAGCAAATATATCATTTAAATAATATGAAAATTTGTAAAAAAAAGCATATGAACTAGTGAATTTGAAGGTGAAAATTGGCAAATATAGAGAGATTTTCTCGAGAGATTTTCTCAATCAGGAGAAAATATAATTAAATCTCCCTGGAAAATCATGGAAAAAATATAAATCTCAGAAAATCTTATATTTTCTGAGATTTTCTGAGATTTTTTAAATATAAATCTCCCAGAGATTTTTTCAATGCTAATTGTTATGCAGTTTTGCCGACTGCACAACATAAAACAAAAGTTCAAGAAGTTGCCAAAAACGGCCACGGTCCATTAAATGGCGCTAGTATTTTACCAAAATGCGGCGTGGTAAAACGATGGCAAAATGACCATTTCAGCCACAATTAGGTAAAAGGAAAAAAACGAGCCATTTGGAAAAACGCGTGACAAAACGTGTTTTTTGTGCACGTGGTGAAGCGAAGGTCGATCGGAGGCAGATTATTGATCATTCATGCCACCCGGGGCCTTTCTTGGCGCGCCTTGTTTTATTACCACCTGCAAGGTCGTTTGCACAATCATATTTAAATATGTTGCATGTCTCGTGTCGTGGCCAGGGTTGGTTCTAGTAAAATTCTTTTTACCAAAATTGTAGTAAAATTGTATTAAAATTGTATTTTATTTTTATTTTATTCTACAATTTTCCATTTTTTATTATTTTATTCTTCAATTTTCCATTTTATTTTAATTTTATATTTTAGATCGTGACCAGAATTGGTTTTTGTAAAATTCTTTTCACTAAAATTGTATAATAAATTGTATTTTATTTTAATTTTATTCTTCAATATTCGATTTTATTGTAATTTTATTTTTCAATTTTCCATTTTATTATTTTTTTTTCTCTGAGATTTTGCCAACATTACTTGTAGCGTGTAAAAACTAAAAGAGCCAGCGCCGAAACCGTCATGGCTTTTATCATAGTCACATAACAATTCATAACGCATCTTGATGAACATGTGAAAGTCACTGGGATGGGAAGGGGGGAGCTGGGAACTTTAAGAGCAATTTACATGGGTGGCACCCATAGAATAAATCGAGGGTTGCATTTTAGGGGTGGGGGGGGGGAGGATCTCCACTGTTTGGTGTCGGGCTACTTTCCCCTGAGCCCTCCCCCCCCCCCAAATCGTTCAGCTATCTATCTACCGTATTACCTCGAATTATCCCCCCCTGGAATTAACCCCCCCTCGAAATACCCCCCCCCCTAAATTTCGGCTGAGGAAATAATAAACCCCCCCCCTCGAATTATCCCCCCCTCAAATGTTGCTGGCGAAATAATCAACCCCCTGGGGGTATTTCGAGGTAATACGGTATTTGTGGAGTAAAATTTTGAGCGATTTTTCCCAAATTTTCACCCAAAATTGTTAATTTTTGTTCCATTTTGTCAATTCTCACATTAAAATCGCTATTTTGGAATATACACATGGTTATGTAGCTATTTTTAGCTATATTTTACCCACATGCCGAGCGGGTTCACATGGCCACAGGCACCGGGCCGCAAAATACCATGTGCATTGTAAAATATCACACAAATATTGTTAAATGTCATGTAAAATGCCTATTAAAGAAATACAGGAAAAGTTTACCAGACATTTTACATGACATATTTTTTTATGGCTACGGGACCGGCCCCCAGCTGTAGCAGAAACCATCAAAAAAATCGGTGCCATTTTTCTCGCGCATGGAAAAATTGTTGTTTTTAGAGGGAAGGTAAGGACAGCACTGTCCACGTGCAATCCAGTATATGCAACGTTTGAATTTTTGCAATAGTTTGCAACGCATCTTCCTGCCTTATCAAACGTGACTTTTGCAATTCTGCAGCGGTGTGATGATGATCAGTCTCAAAGTAACTAAATTCTAATTAATAAATATCCTTCTCTCGTCGTCGCGACGTCACTTTTTCTACCGCGACTGCAGTTTGCATTTTTTTTTGTACAAACTCACAAAACTCCGGTTTTTACACGTCTGGTATTTTGGTCTTTTCCATTTTAAAACTTCCGACGAGGATTTTGTGCCGAGCAAATTCCGGCCGCGCGGCCGGTGCATGTGCACGGCCTGGTGCCGCGGCGGCTGGGCGCCCGTCGCCGCCGTGCCGCCCCGCTGCGGCCGCCCATCTGTTCTGTGGGTGGCCGCCACCGTGGCGCAGTTGACATCTAGTTTCGGCTTGTAGAGTGGACTGTTGCCTAAAGAGTAGAGTGAGTGTTGCCTGCTGAGGCTGGTGATGTAAAAAGTGCCCAGTGTGTGGTGAAAAGTGCCAAAAGTGCCATGGTTCTTTGAAGGTCTAGTGCAAAGTTCCAATGATGCTGCAGCAAAATGATGCCTAGCGCTGAGAGATGCACGGTAAATGGCACCAAACATCAGAAATCCCTGCGCAAAGTTTCATGCAAATTGTAATACAAATTTGTCAAAATTTCATGCAAATTCTAATACAAATTTGTGAAAATTTCATGCAAATTGTAATACAAATTTGTCAAAATTTCATGCAAATGTCAAAAGTTCAGTAATAGATTTTTTGATTGACACTCTTGACATTTGACACTTGACATAACACTTTACAGTGTGTGGGACTGGCACCAGACAACTTTCATCTGACATTCCATTTTACACATCACCATCACGTCAACTCAAAGTGTCTGTGCAACGCGCAGCTTGTCAACTGAGCACTCCCCCGCGAGATGTGCAGGCACTGAACTGAATACACGCGCGTGTATTCAGACCGGCGTACTCGTGGGCGCGCGCGTGCCAGGCTCCTGGTTCGCCCTTGCATTTTCACCCGTGCAAGATTTTTGCGGCCGCATATTTCAGCCTCTAATCAGCCACCCACATTGCGCAACTCACCTCGACTGAAATGCCTCGATTTTTGGGTGTTTCCTTGTGTGAGAAGCCACGATTTTGCGCGCTTTTATTAGCGTATGTCGGCGTTTCGACACTTACTTAGCGTGCGCTAATCGATTTTTCGCCCTGCGCTTGCGCGGATGTTAAATGGAATATCGATTTTGATTGCGGATGACCCCCGGCGCCGTTTGATGATCGATTTTTTTCGCGTACAGTGGATTGTCGATGACGAAATTACTGAATTTTTGGATCGAATTGAAGGAAAGATTTTCGTATTTTTGTCGCAATTTTTGGAAAAGATTTAGCTACCAAAGGCGAATTTATTACCGCAATAAAATAGGTTTGCATTGCGTTTGCAGGATGAAAAAAATTAAATCGTGCTCACAAATAAAGATTACAAATTTCTTTGAAATTTACGTGATCTGTGTCCCTTTATTCCAAAACTCCAACAACCCCCCCCCCAACCCAGACAAAGTCCCCCATGCCAATCACCTAACCCCCCTTACCCCCGCCGCCCCAGCGGCGCAGCGTCACAACGCAACTGCAGCATGGCCTCCCCCGTGGCCGGAGCGGCAGCAGCCGCCGCCGCCCGACTGCTAGAGGACGACCGCCTCAGCTGGGAGGACTCTGAACGCTTCGAGGAGGACTCGTTGTCGTGGCTGTCGGATCCAGAGTCGCTGTGTCAGAATTGGAGGGGTTGGTCCGTGCCTGGAAGGCCCAATGAACATGTTAGGGGGTTTGGGGGTGTCTGTTGGCACTTTGCCAGGTTGGGTGAGTGTGGATTCCGGTCGACTGAGGTGCTGCGACCGGGCGCTGGCGAGTGCTCTGTATAATTTAAAATGTCGTGCGAAGTGTGAAATGACCTGTAAAAACGTAAAATAAAATCTGACATTTTACAGGACATTTTACTTGACCTTATACATTTTGCGTGAGTGATAATTGACAGGGCATTTTACACTCCCACATCCAGTAAAATGCCCTGTATAGTGTAAACTTTATTTTTATTTTTTTGCAATTTTATTTTATTACTACTCCTTTGACATGTTTCATAACATTTTACAAAACTTATGAATGTTTCTATTGCATTTCATATTTTTCATGGCATCTTACAGAGCTTGGGAGTTGAGGTTGAGGTCTTGTAAATACATTCTTAGATTTGAGCCCTACGGGGACCGGGATTCGGGTAGATTTAAATATCTAAGCTCTTTCTAGGCGTTAGAAAAACGGGTGAGAAACCGCTTTAACTATCGTACTGGCTGATTTGCCAAAAACACTATCACTCACTCACTATCATTCCACAGCTATCCAAACTCACCCCCCCCCCCCCCCACAGACGGCGTGCAGTTCCTCAGCAGTAGCAGCGACGCCAGTGAACGCGGCGCTGCCGCTGCTGTACACGGGCGGCATCGCGGCGCAGCCCTGCCCGTCCAGCCCGCCGCCCGCGCGACCGCCGCCCAGCTGCTCGAGCAGCACGGCGGTTGGTGGCGGCAGGTGCGCGCGGCCCACTGTTACTAGTCTCAAGGACTTGACCGCTAAGGTGGGTGGGTGTGGATTTTGGGGTCCTGGATTTGGGTTGATATTTGAGGACGTTGCAGAAGGCTGTATGGTTTGTCGATGACGCTACACAATCTCTAGTTGACGAGTGTCAACTAGGGTTCAAACGGGACCGCGGTCCCGGTACATGGTTCGGCAAAATGTCGGGACTGGGGCGGTCCCGGTCCCGACGCCCCAGTCCCGGTCCCGACAATCGCAAAAAGCCAGTCCCGGTCCCGACCACCCAGTCCCGGTCCCGGTCCCGGAAGTTTTTAGTGGTCCCGACAAGGGATGGAAAAAATGTCGTTTTTTACATCCCTTCTGCAAATTTTTTCCCACGCTCCTAAATATAGTCGCAAAGCCAAGAAATACAGATATACGAGACAAGCGGTAGTGATTTACGATGTTATTGATAGCATTCTAAGTGTTGATTTTGGCCAAAAAATCCGTTTCTGATGACCCAGTCGCAGTCCCGGTCCCGACAAATCCCAGTCCCGGGTCCGACACCCCAGTCCCGGTCCCGGTCCCGACAATCGAAAAATGCCAGTCCCGGTCCCGACATTAGAAAATTTTTGGTCCAGGTCCCGGTCCGGAAAACTGGTCCCGTTTGAACCCTAGTGTCAACTGGTTTTCATGCCAATTCACATTTAAGTTCACGAATCTCCGAAGGACTCTCAAACGCACATGCCGTGCCGTAATTCTGAAAAAAATCATTGCAGCGTGTATATTTCCATCTTATGTCAAGTTAGTTACATCTGGGATTGAAATTATGGAAACCACTTATCACCCGATGTCGACTTAAAACCATTCAAAAGTGATCTATAAAATTTCTGTAAATCCCGCCTTAAACTATCGTCCATGGCACCCCCCCCCCCATTACGTGTTTCCAAGGACGTATCCAGGGGGGGGGGGCGGGGGGGGGGGCTGCAGCCCCCCCCCCCTTCCCGGGCGAGACCGGAAAAATACTGGAAAAATGCAATTTTCGGTACCAAATCTCAAGGTGCCGCGTAAAAATTTTTGCGCGCAAGCGCGCATTCGTCGCGCACACAGAAATATCAGCAGATCGGTCCCCATACAGTCAAATCCATGAAATTTCACTCAATCGTGTGCCCGTCGCTCTATATGTAGTGTATTTCCAGACATATACAGTGCTTTTTGGCGCTAGCGCCAGCGCCAATGTCGTCATGGCGTGACGCCTACGAATGGCGCCAGCGCCATGGCGCCATTACCTCCCTTTGTAGGCAAAATTTTAGGGGGGGGGGGCTGAGCCCCCGCCGTTCGCGGGGCTCCGTAAACAAGCAGCCCCCCCCCGCTCAAAAATCCTGGATACGTCCCTGCGTGTTTCCAAACGTGTTTCCCCCGTGCCAGGTGATCGCCCAGCACAAGACCTTCGAGGAGGTGGAGCACTTCAGCTACAGCCAGCTGCACATGGCCACGCCCGAGCCGCTGCAGCTCAAAATCGCTTATTGGTGCTTCCCCGGCGCCGACGAAGATATACGGCTGTATTCTTGTCTGGCCAATGGAAACGCGGATGAATTCCACAGGGGCGAGAGTCTCTTCAAGTCGAATTGTGTGAGGAGAGTGCTGCAGATTGGTTTGTTTCGTTGTTTTTTGGTGTAATGTGCTGCTGCTTGCCCGCACCCTGTGAAGTGTGAAGTATCACTTTGTCAAATGTCATGTGAAATGTAAATTTGTAATGTAAATGTGAAGTTTCCGGTAAATTTTGTTTTGCTTGAAAATGCCTTGAAATTTGAACATTTTCATTTGAAAATTCGCATGACATGTTTTATTTGACAGGAAATACATCTCCAACTCAGTAATCCTGATTCGTATTGAAAACACAATGTACTATTATTTAGCCAATTTTTTTATCAACTGATCTTTTTAAAAAAAATCAGGCTATTTAAAAATAAAATCGCACCATCAAACAAAAAGCTGTTTGAGCCAACAAAAACATCTCCCCGCCCCACATTCACTGATCCACTCCCCCCCCATCACAGGCTTCCACCTGTCGGCCAACGTGTGCCACTCCTCCCTAATGTGGCTGCGCGGCGCCGACGGCAGCATGCGGCCCAGCGGCGAGGCGGGCATCACCGCCGACGCGGCGGCCGACTGCGGCGGCTTGATGGGCCCCAGCGCCAGGTGGCACAACGTCGCAGTCACCGTGGACAGGTGCAAGATCATCAGCTGCATGTGCAGCGGCTGCCCCAACGGTTATTGGTCGGTTTGTGTGTGACTCGTGTAGTTTGGGCGGGAAATTTGACCCGAGCCACAAAATACTCGACCCGATCTCCCGTGGGTTGGCTCGACCCGGAATTTTGGGTTGACCCGACCCGGTTGAGACTCCAACAGTTCGGGCTTGAACTCGAATTAGAACGTAAATCGTATATTATAAGTGACGCCTCATCGGACTGTATACTGTAAGAGTATTACCGTATTTTGATGAATATAGCCACGTCAAAACGCTTCTAAAAATTTCCTCCGTTTCTGGCTTCTTCGTTCAGATGGATTGGCCCTACACACACTAGTTTGCACCGTGACCGATGTGAAAACTGAAATGGCGACATGGCGACATATAGCCTACTCTTTTTGTATGCTATAAATATGTGTTTTTGTTTTCAAATTTTTAAATTTTAGCTTTCATTTATTTAATTTCCAATCAAAATTAAATAAAATCATTCAACCGTGTTCATTTATTTGAATTTGAAATAATTCAGTTTTCACACGAAGTCACGGTGAAAACTAGTGTGTGTAGGCACAATATGGTAGATTCGATTGCGAATATATCCACAAATTCCCCCCCCCCCCGCAGGTGTTGCCACGTGGTCGCCCTCTGTCTCTACCGAATACACAACGTGAATAGTGTAAGATTTCGCCCGCCAGTGTCAGAGTCTTTGAATCACTTGAAGGATAAGCAGTTGAGGAAATTTGCGCAGTACCTGATCAGTGAATTGCCCAGAGATGTGAGATTTTTTTGTTGTTTTTTTTTGTTTAGATGTGCATGTGGAAAAAGTGCACAACTGGTAGTCAACTGGTTTCGATGCCAATTCAGAATTCAGTTGAAGTTTGCATATGGGGTTGGGACGAACTGAATTTTCGATGTCGATATTCGATAATTTCTGAAACTCGACATTCTATATCGATATGGACCCTCGATATCGATATTCGATATAAAAATGCCTACCGTACTCCCCTAGGGTTGGGACAATGTAACTTTTGGATATCCATATTCGATATTTGTTTCTGAAATCGTTCTGTTTCGATGTCGATATTCACTACGAAAAAGTTGTCGATATTCGATACGATATGTCGCCCCACCCCTGCCCTACCCCACCCCATCAACTATCCTTGCCTTGCAACACCCCCCCCCCCCCCGCAGATCCTGCCCACGGCGCAGCGCATCCTGGACGAGCTGTTGTCGACCGGCTCCAACATGAACGCCTTGGACGGCGCGCCCGACCCCACCGCCGGCGCGTGCAGGGACGAGACCGCCGCCTGGGCGCTCAACGAGCACACGCTCAACGACAATATACGCAAGATATTGCACAAGTTTTGCATTCCCAGCCCTACGGTTTTTAGGTGAGGGGGGGGTTTTGGGAGGGGGGTTGAGATGGTTTAGGTTGTGGAATTTTTTCGTAGTGTTGTTTTGCTATTTCGGAAGTTTTTGCTGAAATGAATAAGAAACGTGAGATGTGCGTGATTTGCGCATTGCGCATTGCCGCTTTCAACTAGGCTACTTAGCAGAAAATTGAGAATTCACATTGTTGAATTTAACATTTCAAGTTGGTTTAACTTTTGGAACATTTGTAATTATCCGAGATGGACAATCATATGGTGATAGTTCACACATAATATCAAATGCACTCCATACATCAATCGAAACGCTCTCTCCCATACACAAAAATTTTAGAAATGACCCCACCAAATCTCACTCACAAAAATCATCCAAAACACCATCAAAATCCAAACAAAAGATCTCAAAATAACCAATAACCCCTCAAACACGTCCGTCAACTCACGCAGCGACGTGAACTACCTGTCAACTCAACAGCCGCCCATAGCCAACGAATGGCAGGCTCTTTTGCGGCCGCTGCGCAGCAGGGAACCAGAGGGACTATGTAATTTGCTCAGCATTGTCAGGGAGATGTTCAGACGCAGGGACGATAACGCCGCAGTTTTGCTGCATATTATCACTGAGAGATGCATGCATACCATGCAGGTTGGTTTCTGTGTCGACTCGGGTCGATTTTTTGAGCGAGTCGACAAGTTAAATATATTTTTGAGATTGATAAGCGATTGAAGTGATGATTGATACGTTGAGCGATCAAGTGCCACTTTCGAAAGTGGAGAAGTGAAAAAATATCAAATTGATTTCAGAAGTGTAAAGTAAATAGTTAAGATCTAAGTAAACGATTAACTTTTCTTTCAACTTCTCACTTCTAAATTTATCAAGCCGTTAACTTTTTACTTTTTTTATTTCACTTCTTACTTCTAAATCAACTTGTCACTTGATTTAGCACTTTCAACTTCACTTACCACTTGTCACTTGATCACTCAGAATATTCTCCCAAATAAATAGCATACCCCTTTGGCACCCCGCCAACATCCCACGCACTCACCCTTCACAGGTGGTTCTGTGGTGGTACCAAGTGAGTCTGTCCCAATCTGGCCAGTACCCCATGTGCATCGGCGCGGCGGCGGGCAGTGGCGCGTCGGCTGCAAACGCCGGCGGCCCCTCCACGAGCGCGGCAGCCAGCGGCTCAGCCAAGTCCGGCCTCCTGTCCAACTTCCACAGCGCCCAGTTCAGCTGCGCCTACCTGTGCGACGAGATCGTCGATTTGTGGCGTCTGGCGGCCATGTCGCCCAGGATTAATCAGACGCGCAGGGCGCAGCTCGCCGACCACTTGAAGGTGCGTTTTTTTGGTGTGAGGGTGGTTTATTTGAGTGCCGTATTTGATTTGAGTATTTTAGCGGTATAGCTGGTTGAGGGGTTTTCTAAATTTTTTCTAAACTTTTTCAACTTTGATAAATAAAATCGTCCCGGGGCAGGGGTAGGAAAGGGGGTTGAGGGTTATTCCCAAACACCCCAGTTATCCATCTATCCCGGAGGCCACTCAGCTATCTATCTGACCCGCGACAAACATTTTGGCTACTATTTCCATGAATCCCCCCCCCTCGAATCGACATAAAATGAGATAATTAGGTAACCGAACCAATTTCTATCCGGTGAACCGCGGGCGCCTCTGCCAGTCGGAGGGATTTATTCAAAACAGAACATTTTCAAGGATTATCTTTGTATCTTTGATTATTTTTTATTTTGCACGCAGGGCTACCACGGGAAAGTGGTGGAGAAGGTGTGGAACGTGCTCGTGTCGCAGGTGCGCAACCAGGGCATGAACCACGCTAACCACCACCACCACCAGGTAAGGCTGCCCGCTTCACTGGAGTGGGGCGGTGTGTCGTGTCGATGTCGATACGATAAATTCACTCTGGAAAATTCTTTAAATAAAAGAGACATAGAATCGTATATTTTTATGTTTTCTGAAATTTTTGAAATATAATTTCCCCGGAGATTTTTGCAATTCTAATTGTGATACTAAAAAATCCCGTTTTTTAAAATGCCGCGGCGCGATCCAATTGCGATTTCAAACGCACAAAAATCAATGTCACCTCACCCAGGCGGGCAGCGGCGTGACCAACACGCTGGCGAGCGTGGGCCACATGGCCGTGCCCGGCTACGGCCGCATCACGGCGCACACGGCCCGCTTCGATCTGGACGCCTTCCCCGGCTTCCGGCCGGCCGTGCAGTCGTGCCGCGTCAACTGGCCGCTGGAAACCAGACGGCAGCTGGCGGGACTGCACGCGAGCGACCAGCCGCCGCTGCCGCTCGCCGTCGCCGTGCCGGAGGACGCGCTGCAGGATGCCGGTGAGCTTGTTGGGCAGGGTTGCGCGCAGTTTTGGCTACACCATTTTTGGATACTCTTCATTGAACCCGACCCGTCAACCAAAAATCGCAATCTTCATACATCATTGGCACACTTACAATGTAAGATACAAATAGATAATTCCGAGTGCAGAGCAGAGTATGAAGTACGCCGAGTACACGTTAAAATAACTTAAATATCGTAGCCGTTTTTTTTTAACTGCATAAATTTGTAGTTAATACTTATTCACTAGGTATTTATTTCGCAGTTTCACATCGGCGTCAACGTTTTAACCTTCTCTTATAAACATTATTTAAGCACTATTCTATGCCAAACTTCACTTGTGTCCTATTTTGTAGCTTTAAAAAACCCCGTTTTATTTAAAAACGTGGTATTTGAAAAAAACGTCGGTTTTCTACCCCCCTCAGACGGCACCCGCCAACACGGGCAAGTAGTAGTTGGGGCCAAGGGCGGCGACATGTGCCGGTCGCCGTTCTCGCCCAACCTGCCCATCCTGCGCGACAAGCACGTGCGCACCACGCTGCTCAACGCCAGTAGCTGCGAGACTGTCGTCGCCGTGGGATTGGGTTCGTGGGGGGGGGGGGTGTTTTTGAATGTTGAGGGGTGTTGATTTGAGTGTGATTTTGGGCATAAATTCCGCGAGTAGACTGGTGGCGGGAAAATGTGGCGTGGTTAGCGTCGAAAAGATCCTGGCGATTTTTTTTATATATCAGAAATATCTATCATATTTAAAATTTAAGATTTAAAAATTATCAGAAAAAATGTTATTTATATTTTTATGATGACGTGCAACTTTGCTTCAATTTACACCTTTTGACTCCAGCTTGTAAGTTGCCTCACTATCCAAGGTAGTAAATAACGTTGAATCTTATGGACATTTCATAACTTTAGCTGGTGACTTCCAACCTACATCACTCAATTACCAACCAATATCAAACTGCACCTCCCCCCAAATTCAGACGGCGTCGCAGCGGCCAGCGCGGCGGCACCGGACGCGCCGCTCGAGCGAGACGCGGCCGCGTCGCCGGCGGGCAGCCGTTCGTCCAGCCCCGAGTCGGGCCAGGGCAGCAGCGACGCGTCCGTGCCGGGCAACGGGCGGCAGCAACCCGCCGCCGTGCCGCCGCCTGCGCACCAGGCGTCCGCTTCGCAGCGCTCGCCGCACCAACGCGATTCTGGTGAGTTTTTTTTGGTGAGATTGATAAGTAAAAGGTAGAGTCGAGTTGCGAGTAAGTTTAGTATTTTCATCGAGATATTTACTTGTCACTTGACTTGTCACTTTAACCTCACTTATCACTTATCACTTTTCATGTCCAATGTCCACTTGCGGAATTAACGCAGTTACATCATTGCAACATGACATTTCGCCAGGCGGCGACGAGGAGCCCAACGACGGGCTGGAACACCTGATCAACATGTACCTGGCGCAAGACGAGCCAGGCTCGGCGGCGCAGCGGCAGCAGCAGCGGCGGCACTCGTCGCCGCAGCCGGGCGCCGCGGCCGCCGCCGCCGACTTGCTGCCCGACAGCCCCGTGTCCACGGTGGACTCGCTGCTGGCGGCGCTGCCGGCGACCAGTTGCGACGCCGCCTTCACCGTGTGCGAGGCGCTGCACGCGCACGGCTACGGCGACGAGGCGAGGGCGTTGGCCGAGCGCCTGGCTGGCCGCGTGCTGCGCGACGGCCCCTCGCCTTTTTGCAGGTTTTTGGACCAGCCGCTGCCCGGCAATGTGCCGCCCGATGGTCGACTAGTGCCCGCTGCAAGGTGGGTATGGGTTTTGGCGTATTTCATAGTCACTATTTAGTTTTTAGACGAAATTTCGGAAACTCATCAACCATTTGAGTTTACTGATTGAGTTATATTTATTCCCCATCAACAGTAGTTGACAGCCATCTCATTCCAGTATACTCAAATGTGTTCAAAGCTGGCGAACGAGTTTTCAAAATCTCACTTGAAAACTAGTGTGTGTAGAGTGTAGACTCATTCTAGGCAGCCCACTCAACTTCACCATTATCAGATGCGCGGCGGCGGCCGGCGGCAGCGGCAAAAGAAAAAAGAAACAGCAGCAGGAGCCGCCCACTGTGCCGCACCCGCGCGCCCTGGAAGCGAGCCGCGTCGCCAGCACGTTCTACAAACGGACGCTATTCTTGTGCTCCGTGCTGCTGCAGAAGGTAGATTTACTATTCCTGGGGTCAATTCCAATTTGGGGAAGTAGAAATGAAACAGTGTAGATGTGAGGAGTTAAACGATAAAAGAAATGTAAATTAGAAGTGATAAGTGAAATGGCGAGTAAAAAGGTAAGAGGCAGTTAAAAGCAAAGGATAAGATAAACGCTAAGAACGTTGACGGACCCTTCATCTCGGGAAACGCAAATGCATCCTCAGCTGATTAATAATCATCGGAATCTCGGGGTCTATTCGAGCGGGGGGGGGGTAATTCGAAGATCTACAATACAAGTATCACACCCTCAATTGTGTGCCGTCGCAGCGCTGCGAGCACTGGCGGCACCGCGTCGCCTTCGAGCTGGCGCTGCACGCGCTCGCGGCGCCCCGGCCGCCCGCCGCCACGAAGTACTACGAGATCGAGTGCTATCACATGGAGGGCGAAGTGGTCGCCACGCTGAAGCGCATGCATGTGCACGTGGAGGAAATGAATATGGTTTGCACTTTTTGGGTGTGATTGTATTTATAAAGAGTGACAGAAAGTGACTGTATAACGTGATTGTATAAGTGACAGAAAGTCAAGTGACATGTATAACGTGCACTTTAACGTTTCTTGGAACTTGACTTACAACTTTCATTTTTTTTCTTGTTAAACTCGGATGACATTACACCGTACATTTTTTCCGGGGAAAACACTCCATCATGACGTCATCACTTTAGTCAATTCTGGTGTTTAACCGTTTCTTTTCCTTTCTTTTTTCTTTTTCGTTCTGCGAAATGTTGATTCATAAGTTTTCAGTTGGCCGTCTGCCAGCCGAAGACATAAATTATATCTATTTGTAGAGTATCATGTCTGGCGAGTATACATACCACTTTACATGTCAATTGTCCACTTCCCTCAGGTTTTTTCGAAATAAAAAAACAAACAACATAGGTACCCATATCTTTTCAGGTGCGCGCGGCGGCAAAGCGACTGCGTGCATTGGAAGTTTCCAGCGGCGCGCCGCTTTACGTGGTGCCTTTTTCGCTGGCGCACTACGTTTTCGACACTCTCTGCTCAAGCGACAAGTATCAATTCCTTACAAAGGTATTTTGTTTGTTTTTCTCGTTGTGTTCTGGTTGATGGCGTATATCGTGGTGATGACTTTTTATTTCGAAGGAATTATTTTTTTTGTAAAATTGGTGAGCTTAAATCTAGCCAAAAATCGATCTGTCCGTCGACCGTGCACCGCAGAGTGTTACAAATAGGCCCTTCCTTTCTGATTCTTCACAGATAAATGTAAAAAATAACTTGATTTAGTTTTTCAAAATTTATTCGACTCAAAACGTGAATAAAAAAGTTGTTTTTCAAAAGCTCCCAAATATGGTTATGCGTCAACGTATACAGGTATATTGGATGATGGCAGTATTTGTTACTTATTATATAAAAATAGTCTCGATGCTTGCCTTTTTTCAACCGTTGAAAAAACGCCGGTCATTCGTAACAGCGACAAATCCACTCAACACCGGGAAAATAGCATAATGGATAAAAGAACCGAGACAATTCACAATTGACAAAATCACACTTACCAATCTTTCAAACCACTCAAACTTGGCACCATTCCAACCCTCCCACAGTCGGGCGACGAGGAGTTGGGTTTCGCAGCGGCGGGGGCGGTGCTTGCGATGCGCACGTGCGCGTCCGAAGCGACGCAAGCGCTGCTCTGCGAGACGATGCGCAGGCAGCGCGGCGATTTGGCCGTGGCGCTGCTGCTCAGATTCAAGGATGACCATGAGAAATTGGCCGTGGTTGGTTCCCGGTTCTATTTTTTGGTTGTTTTTTTTTCTTGTGATTTTGGAATGATGATTTGCACACAATAATTTCGGCCGCAATTTTTGAAACTTACGAATCTTTTGTAAATACGTTAGAGGTTGCCATAATGAATCATTTTCGATCTCTGTCAACAGTGTTGACGGACTTTTTCCGGCGAACTCAAATGGGTTCATACGTGTTTTAATTTATCAGCTCTGAAAATTTGGCTGTCAACTAGTTTGAATGGGACGACACAACACTACTTAATACCAAATAAATAAATACCTGTCTGTCATTCAACTTCCAATTCTAAAAAAATTTCTCAACTTTTCCCCAAAAAACTCATTTCCAATCGCAGATAATGGACCGTCTGCTAGACCCGGAACTGCATAGGATGTACAAACAAACTGGCTGCAACGCGGCGTATTACGGACATCAAGCGGTCGCCGCTCACAGACGCCTGGTGATGCAGCTAGTGGCGCAAGAAATGGGCCACCCTGCAGAATTGCACCACACCCTGTCCAACATGGCCATCGGCGACCAGTGCGGCGCCCAGCTGCACGCCGACGCGACGACCTGCGGCAAAGTTCCCGTGCAGTCGGCGTCGACTCCTCGCGACGAGGCGGCTCACGCGGACACGCCTGAACTGAGCGGCGCGTCCGCGCAGGCCGGCAGGCTTTTGATCGAGTTTGTTTTTGACGGTTTTGAGGTTTCGGGACTCGAATTCCAATCCCGACCCCGGTTGTCAAATGAACGGAAACTTTCAGTATGCATTTTATTGAGCACAGCAAGAGTGCAAATTTAAGGGAAAACCATTAATACCAAAACGTCCAAAACCGAAACCGTAATCCCGATCTCGAAAATTGAAAATCCCGATTCCGTTCGAACCCTAGATTCCGGTGATTTGGGAGTTTGTGAAATGGTCGTTATGAGATGTGGTGATAAAAAGCGCCTTAATGGAACCGTTCAATTCATAATCTGACTGCAATATAGGGATCATATGCCACGTCATGGTGCCCATTCAATAGACAAAGTTGAACTTGCGCAGGCGGCATTCATCAGACAGCCGGTCGACGGGCAGCGGCGGCACGGCGGCGGGCAGCACGAGCAGCACCGGCGCCGGCCCCCAGGTGAATAGTTGGGCTTGAGATAAAAAAAACTTGAGAAAAATATAGTTTTCTACAATTTCATTTTGTTTTTGATTAACATTGAGATTAACATGAATATGTTCACTAAAATGAAATTATGCCTTTTGAAACTGACGCAAATTCGTGACAAAAATGTTCAAGACACTAAAAAAAGAAAGAATTGTCAGTCCTCTTCAATATTAAAATTAATTCCCAAAGTTTCCCGAAAAAATTATTCACCCGTCACAAATTGCACACAAATATTATTCTACTTAATGAAATTGTGCTTTTTTTAATAGTCACAAATTCACAAGAATAATGTTGAAATTACACAGAAAATAAAAAATAAATGTTGATAAATCCCCCGAACACCATTTACCCATCATCAATACGTACGCAAATATTTTGACAAAAAAAATGAATTTGCGCCTTCTGAAATTGCCACCAACACTTTAAAAAATGTAAAAAAATTCTCAATACACGTTTATAACCCCCAAACTCAAAGCCAACCCCAAACATGACCCAACCCCCGCAGGTGACGGACGCGCACGCGCACTACATGTCCGAGCTGGCCAAGCGCGTGCTCACCGAGGCGGGCGGCAACCACTCGTCGGCCATGTTCAACGCGCCCGCAGCGGCCGCTGGCGCCGCTGCTGCAGTCGACGGCAACGTGCCGCAGGCGGGCGTCCACCGCGCGCTCCACATGTGTGCATTTCATATTGGATTGTATGCACTGGGATTGCATAATAAGGTAGGGTTAGGGTCCGGTTGTGGTGGTTTTTTAATAATTTTTTTTAAGAACGACAATTTTTTACTAGACGTTTTGGTACAGCTCCTACTATTTACTACGATCCTTACGAAAATTTCTGACGAAATAATAAACCCCCATGGGGTCATTTCGAGGTAATACCGTAATTAGTTAAGTGTACACACATTCCAATCTGTAGATATATGTATCTGTCGTTCAACAGTTGCATTTTATTTCAGCTTTCGGTTCATGAAATTGGACCGATAAATTTTTTTGTCATCACATTTTTCTCGTTTATGGCAGTGCGACAATAAGTGTATGCGAAATGTCGTTTTAGTTTCTGTAAAAACCGGATAAAAATATTACACACTCAATAACCGTTTGGCTGCTATAAACCACTGTGTGTAAAAATCACCGTTTATAAATTAGCACTGCTTTAAACCATCCTTTAAAAAGCCATCGCGATTAAAAATGCAAAAAATTAGGGTTAGCAGCGAGTGGTTTCGATCCACCGACCTCTGGGTTATGGGCCCAGCACGCTCCCACTGCGCCACGCTGCTGTACCGTATCATATCACAAGCGACCAATTTGTCGTATCTTTATCCATATCGACCCTGCGTTTAAGCGCTCCCACTCACAAACCAATTACAACTTGACTAGCAATTGACAAACTCCGCCCCTTCGCGCAGGTAACCCAGAACTGGCAGTCGCGGACGTACAGCTCGCAGTGGAGCTGGCTGATGAACCAGGCGATCGAGATCGGCCGGCCGGCGCTGCGGCTGCTGGTGGACACCTGGCACGAGCACATGACGCCCACTGAGGTCGCCCAGTTGGCTGATAAGGCCAGCCAGGTCAGCTGGGTGCTGGTATTTTGTTTACACTGCACTTTATATACCTATGCTGTAACATACTGTGTATACTCCCCCCCTTGATTGTTTGTATGTGTATTAGTTTTTCGCATTCCCCCACTTGAATACTTTCCCCGCTTGATTAATTTCTCACTAGAATTATTCCCCACTTGAATAATTCCTCCAACTTGAGTAAATATTTCCCCCGCTTGAATAGTTCCCCCACTCGAATTATTCCCCAGTCGGATTATTCCCCACTAGTACAATACTTTCTCCACTCGAATTCTTTCCCCACTTGGATAGTTGACACTTGGATAGTTGACACTTGAATAGTCTTCCCACCCGACGCAGGGCTACCGCGCCGAGCCTGCGATGGTGGCGGCGGCGGCGGAATTGGCTCTGTGCGCGCTGCACAACGCGCACGCCTTGAACCAGATCGACTTGAACAAGGCGCTCGTCCAGTGCAAGGAGCAGTCCACTTCCATGCTGGAGCGAGCGTGCTGCGCAGTGGAGCAGGCGGCCAAGGACTACGGAGTCTACCCCGACGTGCTGTTCGTGGTGGCGCGCCGGTGGCACGACCTGTTCCACGAGTTGGAGCGGCACGACGCGACCAGGCGACGCAACGCGCCGGCGCACGCGGCCGCCTACGACGTGGCGCCGGCCGTGTACAGACACAACGTGCAGGCGGCTGCGGCGCCGGCCGCCTACTGCGCCCCGCCCATGGCCGGCTACCAGCAGCACGTGGGGCCGGGCCAGCCGCAGCCGCACCACGCGCCGCCCTACCAGCACCAGTACGGCGTGCTGGCGGCGGCGGGCGGGAACGGCGGCGCGCCGCTGCAGCACGTGCAGTCGACGGTGATGACGCCGCCGTGCGCCAACATGTTCTTCGGGCAGCAGCCGGCGCCCGCCAGCGCCGTGTACATGGGCGCGCACCCCACCAGCGGCCGGCCGCTGCACGTCAGCCAGTCGGCGCCCGCGCTCGGCCCGCACCATGGCTTCGCCGCCGGCTCTCATCAGGTTGGATACTTTTTAAAAAAATTATGGATTCTTTGGTTGAGTTTTGTGGGTTTGGAGTTTTCTACGGTTTTTTGCTGTGTGGCTGGCGAATTAGGGCGCTTTTTTGGTTGAAGCATTTGTTGAAATTTCAGGGACTACTGCGAAATTTGCGAAATTATGCAAGAAAATGGTTGCATAGTTCAATAGCATAATCCAACGACTACCAACCATGCACACTCGCAGCTGCGCGCCGCCATGTACATGCAGCACGCGCAGCAGCAGCAACAACAACAGCATCACCATCACCAACAGCAACAACACCAACACCAGCAGCAGCAATTAGGCATGCAGCCGCACATGCAGCAGCAGCAACAACAACAACAGCACATGGCGGGCGGCGGCGACGAGCGGCAGATGCAGCACGAACGGCTCAAGTACCTCCTGTCCGCTTACAGGGTCGGCATGTTGGCCATGGAGACCATGGGCAAGCGTATTCATGACGATAGATCTTATCACAAGTATAGCCAGGTCGGTTTGGATGGCGGGGAAAAGTTTTACGTGCCCGATACTTTTTTCGGGCAACCCGATTTGCCGGGTTTGGAAGACTTGTTGGGTGGTCACATTTTGTCTACTTTGTATTATACACACACTGAGAATAGTTGAGTAAGTGTATGCTGGGACTAGGGATGAAAAAATCTTTTTTAACGTCCCCGTTTTTATAAAAGAAAACGTTTTTTCAAAAAGCCACGTGAAGCTCACATGAACATTCCAATATAACATATATTTAAAAAACCCAAAAACATGCCAGAACCCGCCGTACGGGGACGACGTGCGCTGGCTGTTCGGCGTGTCGCAGAAACTCGGCCTGGTCTACGCCTACCAGTTCTGCCTGGTGGCCGCCGAGTCGGTCGTGTCCCCCTTCGTCCTGTGGGACTTGGCGCTCGAGTCGACGCGTCTGTTCCCGCCCACGTTCAACGCGCACATGGCCATGGGCGGGTCGAACAACGTGAGCTTGAGCATGCCGCCGCCGCCCGTGTCCGCCAATGTGGTCACTACTGTGGTGGGTTGTTTTTTGTGATTGGTTGTTTTTTGATTGATTATTTTGTGGGGGTGTTTTGGAGGAAATTTGGGAGATTTGTTGGTATGTTTGAGGAATGTGAGAAATTGGAGAATAACCGACAATAAATTTATAACGGTTGCATATCTATATGGTGTTGATTGTCTTATTTTTGGATTTGCAGCTGGAAATGAACGTTTTCAGCAAAACTGTGTCTTCAACTCAATTCCCATCTATACTCCGGTTACTTTACACCCTGCACGCGTGGTTCCCGCTGGAAGTATGCCAACGATGGTTAGCGCGTGCGAGTTTCATAAAAAGATCACAAAATTGATTGTTGTTATAATGCTATTCATTAACATATTCACATCGATGAATTTTTTCATCTTTTTACGGAAATCGCATGACTTAACAATCATTGGCACGCTTCCAACAGGAGACATAAATCAGTGCGACGGCAGAGTATCATGTACGCCGAGTATACCATCCAAATGAAGCCTCTATCCAGCCCACTCCCTCGTAGGCGACCAGCGGCGCGGCGGGGCTGCAGTCTGCGCCCGTGCCGTCGGTGGGCTGCGCGTCGCAACCGTGCGCCGCCGCCGCCACCGCGTCGGCCGCCGGTCCGGGCCAGTCGCTCTACCAGCGCATGCAGCAGCAGTCGCCGCACCTGGGCGCGGCCGCGTGCGGCATGAGCGGCCAGCAGCTGCAGCAGTACGCGGTCAAGCTGCACGGCGTCACGGCGGCCATCGGGCGCACGGGCGTCGCCACGCCCGCCACTTACTTGCTGCAGCGCTGCCTGCACGCCTTCTACGTGGCCGCCAACCAGAAGCTGTCGCACCCAAAGTTCCAGCCCGCCGACGGCGAAGAGTTGTTCGCTTTGGTGCGCGCGGCCAAGACCGCCTTCCACCAGGTGCCGTCGAGCGGCGCGGCCACTGCCGCCGGCCTTTTCAGCGACTTTTTGCAGCACATACGGCGGCAGAAAGCTTGCAAGAAGGACATCTGGAATAAGGTGTTGGCTATCGCCAATGCGCAGTGACGCCGCGATCGATTTTTCGGTGGTGAGATTTAGGATTTTTTCCGTGAACTTGATGCGCCTTTTTAGGCGCCTAGAGCGGTCATTTTGCATAGGTAAATGTGTAAATTCATTGCATATGATTGTACAAAACTGACTGAAAGATTCCTTCTGGGGTTGCTACGATATTACTTTTCGGTGTCGATATATTGTTCAATTCATTTTTCGACATTTGAATTTTGTTCGATATTCGATATATCCCATCAACCCAAGTGGTATTTTCTCAGTTTTTCAAGCTCTAAACTCTAAAGCCGTTGCTGCTTTTTGAAGTTTTCTATTTTTTCGAAATTATTTTTGCACCGTTTTAATAAATGGGAGTACTTTTACTCCTTATTTTCTAGGGTAAAATAATTTATGTGTACAAAATTGTATGGCACTGGTATTTAGTGCATAATTTCGATTTACTGTACTATAAATGACTATTTGTATATGTACTTATGCACTGTCTATAAGGATACTT
This sequence comes from Sphaerolaimus hirsutus, assembly GCA_964036195.1. Taxonomy (NCBI): domain Eukaryota; kingdom Metazoa; phylum Nematoda; class Chromadorea; order Monhysterida; family Sphaerolaimidae; genus Sphaerolaimus; species Sphaerolaimus hirsutus. The sequence continues at coordinate 2,846,238 of OZ038452.1, read as the reverse complement.
TTTTGGTAATTTTTTGGTCTGCGTTTTTGTGTGTTTAATTTTGGCTGCGATTGCTCGTGCAGTTGTATAAAAGTACACTTTGTGTTGCCACTATAAGTACTCAAATACTTCTTATCTACCAAACGTTTTTCGTTGTTTTTTTTGGTATTTTTTTAAATAATTGATTTCCTACTGTTGTATTTTCTATTTCTATCCGTGTGGGTATTTGTTTCCATTGATGGGTTGATTGATGTATGTTGTCGTTGTTTTTTATATGCGTGAAATGACTGGCAGTTTGGACCGCGCCTAAATTCAGGTGCCACTCAAAGACCCTGTAAAATGTCACATGCAAAGTGTCAAAAGTCATGTAAAATGCGCTGGAATATGTCATTATATTTTACACGGCATTTTACAGGGTCTGGGAGTGCCCCAGTTTTCCGTAAATGTGTATATTTTACTGAGCTGACTGCATGCTTTGCACAGAATGAATGCCCGCACATATTGCAGTAATTGCTGGCAATTACCAATTCTGATAAATCTGTTTTGAACGCAAGTTTACCGTAATGAGAAGGGCGTCAAATACTGTTGACGGAGATCACAAAATTGTGGTAAAAGTGTTTTGAAAACAGATTTATCAGTTATTGCAATTTTTGTCAACATTCAACAGGCATATTTTGATGAAGAAGCCATGCGATAAATTCTGTGCAAAATTATCCCTCTGTGAAAATGATTTTCTTCGAAAAGTTTTTCTTGTCTGGTGGGATATCGTAAATTTCTGTGCGAAGTGTGGAGTCGCTCGCGATACATTAGAAGTAGATAATTTTGTAATGTCTATTAAATCACAGTGTCCACTGAATCGATGATGATCTGAAAAATCAATATCTATTATTTCTCTTTTAAGCGATTACGTTGAACGTTACCAGGGGCCATTTCTAGACCCTGTAACATGCCCTGTAAAATGTAAAATGTCATGCAAGTATCAACTGTCAAGAGTCATGTAAAATATCATGAAAAATTTCAAACGATAAAAATAAAATAAAATCTGACGTTATTTTGCAGGCAATTTTGCCTGACTTTTGACACTTTGCACGACCTTTGACATTTTGCAGGGTCTGGGAGCTGGAGCTTATAAATACCGCTTAAATTCGACTTTTCAGATCGTTTTTTCTTTCCGTGGCACCCCATTTGTATTATGCACTCATTTTTTAGGAACCGATGACCGTTTTGCACCAATTTTTTAGGCGAATTGTGACCAATCAGGGGCAGTGGCAGGATGAAATTTACTCAGAAAATGGTAAAAATTTTGTTTTGAGTTTTGTTGTTTGAACCTTTCTCAATCTAGTATCGATTAAGGTTCGAAATTTTGAAATCTCGTATTGTTTTTCAAATGGTACAACAATACCTATTTTATACTTCAGTTGGCACATCGCACGCGTGGTTCACTGTGGCAGCGTGCCAATTGTATTAAACGCATGCGATTTTGAAAAAAAAAGTTGAAAAAATCGTTGCTGGTATACGTTAATGTATTCACAGCAATGATTTTTTTTCATTTTTCTACAAAATTCGCATGCTTTAACTACATTGCAGAGTTGTGCAAATACTGGTATTTTTGGAAAACGTAATCGTAAACGTAAATACCTTTTCCAAATCAAAAGTATAAATACTAAAACGTAAGGTATTTTTAAAATACCAAGGAATACGTAAAAAAAACGTAAACGTAAAAATTTTACACACAGTATTTGCCATTGTGCTTTGGAAAATACCATTATTTTCACCTTTGGATGGGTAAATCGCTCCATCTGCACCACTTTCTGTTGTAAGTGTGGCCAAATCCAACTACGCTGGTGATTCTGGGGGAGTCCCAGACCCTGTAAAATGCTTTGTAAAATGTCAAATGGCATGCAAAGTGTCTAAAGTCATGCAAAATGCTCTGGAAGGTGGCCCATTTTTGCCAGTTTGCTGGGCATTTTACATGAGTTTTGACATTTGCATGAAATTTTACATTTTACAGGGCACCAGGTGCCGGTTCCGCAAGTGGAAAAGTTAAGAGTTAAAACTTAAGAGTTGAGTAAAATGATAAATGATAAGTTAAGAGTAAAGTTAAAAGTTGAGAGTTGAGTAAAATCATTTGTCGTTTTACGCAACTCTTAACTCTTAACTTTACTCATAACTTGTCATTTTTCATTTTACTCAACTCTTAAAATTCAACTCTTAACTTTTCCACTTGCGGAACTGGCCCCAGAGCTTGCACTCGCCCCTCCAGCTTCAAAACGTGTGCTACTCACAGTTGTTGCAAGTGGCATTGTCGGAATTCATCTCAAAAAAATTATAAACGCAAAGCTCTACAAACATACAAAAAGGTTTCTGTGTTCAGCATTTGAACACATTTTTGAATATGTACCCGAAATTACATGTATACGTGCAAGCATGCAGTCACTTTTTACATACACCGCTTTTTTGTAAACACCTTCCCGGTCACGTCCGGCACCCTATTTTTGATCTTACTTGTGACACCCTATCTCCAGTTCTAGGGCGCGCCAGAAGCTGAAACTTGGGGTAGGTATTGTTCGCATCTATCGTATTGTGCTGAAACCCCCCTCTACTTCGCATGAATTTGGGGGGTCGCGGCGACCCCTCTCTGGGTGTGTCGCCATAAGTACAAATTTTTTTTTGGCTTTTTTGGTGTCCCACAGCAGGTCCGGCACCCGCTGATTTCGGAGCTGTGGGAGGGCTATAAATCTAAAATTTTGGGGATGTGTTTCCAACACCACTCCCCTACTATACACTATTCAATAATGTGAGATAAATGTGAAAAAGTTCTAAAAAATTCTCTTATTCTCTAAAAAAAAACACCACTCCCCAATAGATGGATGGCAAAAAAGTCACTTTTTGGAAATTTTATATTAGACACTTGAAGAGCTGGTTTACGATACTTTAAAGGGAATGGTTTGATGTTTAAAGTTATGTAAAGAACCATACCTCTAAAATGCATGCATCGCAAAATTTACTTGGGGGGAATTTCAAAGTGTAAATTTTGTGAATTTTTGTTCCTACAATGATGTCATTATGATGTCATAAAATTCGCCCTAAGTAAATTTTGTAATGCAGGCATTTTAGAGATATGGTTCTTTACATAACTTTAAACATCAAACCGTTCCTTTCAAAGTATCGTAAACCAGCTCTTCAAGTGTCTAATAAAAAAGTTCCAAAAAGTGACTTTCTTGCCATCCATCTATTGGGGAGTCGTGTTTTTTAGAGAATAAGAGAATTTTTTAGAACTTTTTCACATTTATCTCACATGATTGAATAGTGTATAGTAGGGGAGTGCTGTTGGTAACACATCCCCAAAATTTTAGATTTATACCCCTCCCACAGCTCAGAAATCAGCGGGTGCCGGACCTGCTGTGGGACACCAAAAAAGCCACACAAAAAATTTGCACTTAGGGCGACCCTCCCTGAGAGGGGTCGCCGCGACCCCCCAAATTCATGCGAAGTAAAGGGGGGGTTGCGCCAATATCTCCCCCAAGTTTCAGCCTTTGGGGCGCCCTAGAACTGGGGATAGGATGTAAGAAGTAAAATAAAAAAATGGGTGCCGGACGTGACCGGGAAGGTGTTTACATAAACATGTTATTCATGCAAAAACATGAGAATATTGTTGGCTGCAGGTGGTGCGGCCCATTTGAACATGTGCACGTGAGAACGATCACAAGTTTTTTACGTTTTCCCTAGTACCCGGGTATTTTGGTCAGGAAAACGTAACAAAACGTAATGGTATTTCTGGAAAACGTAAACGTAAACGTAAGTATAAATACCTGAATAACCGGGTATTTCGGGTAAACGTAAATACGTGTTTCCAACTCTGCTACATTGGCACGCTTCCAAATTGAGAGATAAATCAGTGCGCGTGCAGTGTCATGCCCGCTGAGTATATTATGGAACACGCTGTATATGTATTTGTATATTGATTTATTTCACTTTTAATGATTTTTTAATGATTCACTTTCTTAGCTTAGTAAGTAATTTTACTAAATATCAATATCTCTGTCATTTTTTCTGTTGCTTTTTTATCACGTTACCTCTATGATGAGCAAAAAACGTTTTTTTTATACGGTAAATTTTTGTGCACGTAACTTCACGTTTTCACACATTTGTGTAATCAGGAGTTGCCCAATACTAATTTGTTTCCCACTGATAAAAATGTACAATGAACACTAATGATGAAAGGGGGGAAAAATTTGTGAATTAGCGATGTAGTGGATTTCGATTTCCCACTTTTAGTTTAGTTGGTCGGCAGATTTTTACAGCCCCGCAAGTTTGTGATCTGTCATCTGTTCATCTGGTATCCAGGCAAATTTGACAGATTTACACCACATTTGACAGATATTTTGTGACATCTCTGGGTGCTCTTCACTGGTCGACATTGGGGTTCAAACGGGATCCCGATCCCGAATCCCGATAATTTTTCGGGATTTTGCGGTCGCGATCCTGAAGCATCAATCCCGATCCTGTTTGAACTCTAGTTGACATTTCCGATTTTGGGAAGGGTGTAAGCACGGAAAGGGAAATCCACATCGTCAAAAGAGGAATTTCAATACTGACTGAACCCTGGCGCTGCTACACACTGGTTGACATTTTAATGTCAACTGGTTGATGTCAATTCAAATTTTAGCTCTCTCGTTGCAGAACGATATACAGATGCACATGGCGCAACGTTGAAATTAAAATATTGCTGCATGTGCATTTTTGTATTATACCGTATTTCCTGGAAATACCCCCAGGGGTTGTTTTTTCAGAGTGAGAATTTTGAGGGGGGTATTTCGAGGGGGGGGGGTTATTATTTCGCCAGAATTTTTTTGAACGCCCAGTACTGATAACGTACGCAGACGTAGAAAAATGCAACAAAAACCACTATGTATAAGAGTCTACAGCCTTATATAAGTACCTATGTAAATAGATTGTATAAACGATGTTCTAACGTAACAGAATCATTGTTTTTAACGTGTGTTATGCATTGCGCGGGTCATATACTGTAGCTTTTGTCATTGACGTTCTCTTTACACTCAATTGGGGGGGGGGTATTTCAAGGGGGGTTTATTAATTCGTAGTGCCCATTTTGAGGGGGGTAATTCGAGGAAATCTGTATGTAGATCGCTCTGCGACACGTGAGATAAAATTTCAATTGATATCAACCAGTTGACATTCGATTGTCAACTGTGTGTAAAACTAGGGTGTCAACAAATTTTTTTTACGGAAAACGGAAACGGAAAAAAAATTTCAGCGGCCGGAAAACGGAACGGAAAACGAAAAAAAAATTGCACTTGGCGGAAAACGGAAAAAAAATTTCAGTGGCCGGAAAACGGAAAAAGGGGCCGGAAAAACGGAAACGGAAAAATGAAATTAGCATGGAAATGGAAAAATTTCCTGAAATTTTGCCAGAAAACAGATAAAATTTTCTGAAATTTTGCTGGAAGTGGAAAAAATTTGCAGAAATTTTGCTGGAAACATAAAAAATTTACATAATTGACAATCTGCATGAATGTTTACCAGTTCGGCTGGAACAGAAAACAGACATTTGAGCCAGAAAAAGGTCAAATGTGGCGGAAAGAGAGAAAATTGAGGCAGAAAACGGAAAAAATCCATAAAAACTGGAAATTGAGCCGGAAAACGGAAAAAAGGCGGAAAAACTGAAAATTTAGCCGGAAAACGGAAAATGAGCCGGAAAAACGGAAACGGGAAAAAAAGTGGCCGGAAAACGGAACGGAAAACGGAGAAAAAAAATTTAGCAGCCAGAAAACGGAACGGAAAACGGAAAAAATTTGCCTGCGGAAAACGGAAAACGGAAATTTGACACCCTATGTAAAACCAATAAAGCGAAATAAATATAAATACTTGCATGTTGTTTATTCAGATGTCGTCCAGCGTGCTATCGGTGCCAGCTGCACGCGAATTTCAATGCGAAATGCATTTGTCCATGATGATTCAACGGAAAATCAATTTGTGCTTTGTCGGCGGCTACTATTTAATGAACATCAAAGAGATGCCGCTGTAACGAGTTTGCATTCAAATTTACCTTAAAATTCCCGGACCAAAATTTTACAAAATTTCGCTATCGATCTACCAAAACCCGAGGCAATCAAATCGGTCTTCTGAATGTTATTTATGAATAATACAGTTTACCGACATGGTTGACAAAGTAGGATTCAATTTTGACCGCGATCTCAATTTGGTTGGATAACTTTCCAGTAATCGAATGCTGTGCAGTCTGTTTGGGCGTTTGCCAATTGAAAACAAATTCCCACTAGGTATCTTAGTGGGTACTGGCTGTGTTGTAAACGGTACGGTCCTGTAAATATTGTTGTTGCTTTGCGGTAAACGGTTCTGGAGCCAGTCCCGCAAGTTGACTACCGTATTTCCTCGAAATACCCCCCGGGGGGTGATTGTTTCATAGTGGTCCCGAGAGGGGGGGGGGGGTTATTATTTCACAGGAATTTTTTTCAAATCCTAGTACAAAATCGTTGTTTGTGATGTACACTGGGGTAGAAAAATGCATCAATAACTGACATGTATAGACTCCTGTAGACTAATAGTAGTACGTAGATGGTATAAACACTGTTCTCACGTGATTACGAATTTGTTTTAACGTGTGTTCTGCTGTATAATATTTGTCATGTACGTTCTCTTTACACTCAATCTGGGGAGGGGGGTATTTCGAGGGGGGGGGGTGATTCTTTCATAGTGGTCGCGAGAGGGGGTGGGTCAAACGAGGGGGGGGGGTATTTCGAGGAAATACGGTAGTCCTTTACTCTCGACTCTACTTTTGACTTCGCTCTTGACTTTTAACTTTGCCACTTGCGGAACCGGCACCAGAGTCAAGTTCAAAGTCAAGAGCGATATACAGAGTAAATTAAAGAGTCGAGTAAAGTAGTTGTCAACTTGGGGGGACTGGCCCCTGTACAGTTTCTATTTCTATTGTGGTTCTTCTATTTGTGGTTAACTATGCGCTATGCAGAAGCCTATATTTTACGGTAACAGGTGCGCTATACGGTAAGGTAAGCCTATATTTTACGGTAAGCCTATATTTTACGGTAACGGTGCGCTATACGGTACGGTAAATTCCGGCATCCCAGTAGACAAGCACTTAAAATAATACATATTTTGATTACTCTGACAACTTAAGATACAATGTGAATGTCAAATAAAATTTCTGATGAAACGCAGATCTCAGCTGCCATTCTGACAGCATATCGAGTAGCGGATAAAATGAAATGTCCACTCTGAGCGCTCAGCCCAGCTCAATGTTTTCTCACTGCCACATGATTTGGTTGAAAGTGCCATCACTCAGTTTGAGACGGTGTATGATCTCAATTTCGCTGCTTTTGGTTAGTTCTAAACACCTGCCCGATCAAGTCCGGCCCCCAATTTTTTATTTTACTTCTGACGTCCTATCTACAGTTCTAAGACGCGCCAGAAGCTGAAACTTGGGGTAGATATTGGCGCAACCGATTGGCGATATAACCCCCCTCTACTTCGCATGAATAGAAGGGGTCGCGGCGACCCCCTACAGGGTGGGTTGCCGAGTGCAAAAAAATTTTTTGTAGTGTAGCACACAGGTCCGGCCCCCACTGATTTCTTACACTGCGGGCGCCGTACCTATAGCTGTGGGAGGGGTATAAATCTAAAATTTTGGTGATGTGTCACCAACACCCCTCCCCTACTATACACTGGCCAGGTGGTTTTTGGCAACTCACCACAGTGTGGGGAGCAACGTCTAAAATTTATTAAAATGTTACTGTCCCACACAAGTCCAGCATCCAATTGAATTTCAAAAAATGGACACTATTGTGTTGTTTTAACACTAATGTGGTTGACAATGTGAAATAAGCATGAAATATCCTCTAAAAATATCTTATCCGACCTAAAACCGCCCACCACATTAACCCCTCCCCCCAAGTGGGTGACAAAAAAATCTCTTTTTACAACTTTTTTTATTAGACACTTGAACTGCTGGTTTACAATAATTATTAGGGGAGGGTTAGAGGTTTCAAATTGTGTAAAAAACCTTACCTCAAAGATGCCTTCATAAGAAAATTTGCTGGGGGTAAATATAAAACTGTAAATTTTGCCTATTTTTGTTCCTGCAATGACATCATTTTTACAATTTGAAATTCACCCCCAGCAAATTTTCTTATGAAGGCATTTTTGAGGTAAGATTTTTTACACAACTTGAGACCTTTAACCATCCCCTATAAATTATTGTAAACCAGCCGTTAAAGTGTCTAATAAAAAAGTTGTAAAAAGTGATTTTTTGTCAGCCACCTGGGGGGAGGGGTTCATGTGGTGGGCGGTTTTGGGTGGGATAAGATATTTTTAGAGGGTATTTCATGTTTATGTCACATTATCAAACACTTAAGTGTTAAAACAACACAAAAGTATTCATTTTTTTGAAATGCAATTAGGTGCTGGACTTGTGTGGGACCGTAATGTTTTAACAAACTTTTAGCGCTGCGCCCCACACTGCAGTGAGTTGCCAAAAACCGCCTGGCCAGTGTATAGTAGGGGAGGGGTGTTGGCGACACATCCCCAAAATTTTTAGATTTATACCCCTCCAACAGCTGGAGATACGGCACCCGCAGTGTAAGAAAACAAGTGGGTGCCGGACCTGTGCGGGACAGTGAAAACGCCGCAAATTTTTTCCACATATACAGCGACCCCCTCTATAGTGAGTCGCCGCTGCCCCATTTATTCATGAGGGGTAGTGGGGGGTTGCGCCTATATACCACCAAAGTTTTAGTTTTCCACCCCTCCCACAACCAGAGATATGGTCTGCGAAGTGAAAAAATAGGGGGGCCGGACTTGATCGGGCAGGTGTTTATTTCTTTGACTGAGCTTTCTTGGCGGATGAAGCAACAAATCTAAACGAGTTTGCTATTTTATAGGGGGTTTCGCATGAGTTTTGACACTTTCCGTCTTTGACACTTTTGACACTTAAGTTTGCCTCTCGAAATACCTCCACTCCGGAATTATGTACGTCATGTACGTAATAAATACGTCATGTATGCAATGTACATGATGTATTTATTACTGCTAATTTGCATTGCAGCTACACATAGGCTAGTTTGTGTAGCTATCTACGTTTTTTATGTCCAAATATATCCTGTTTGGACAAATTTATTACCTGTTTTGGTATGCAAATGCCTACTATTTACTACGACCCTTAGTAATGACCCCCCTCGAATAAGCCCCCCCTCTCAAATAAGCCCCTCCCCCCTCGAATCCCACTACAGTTCGTTGTTGTTCTCGTTGTCGGCTATCCCACAGTTATGTGCGGGCCGGGTTTCATCTCATCATGTGCGAAACGGGCCTATGTGCGGGCCGGGTTTCATTATGTGCGAAACGGGCGTATGTGCGGAACAGTGCACCCTCGTTGTTAACTAGGTAGTGTGCCTACCTAGTGCCAATTTGCTCGCGCTGAGTTCACGTGGTATTTTTTTATGCAGTTGACGACAAGCTCTCGAGCCACGCTGCAATGGCGCCGATATGGAGCTTTGACATATCAGGTAAATGCCTAAAATTATCATCATTAATCAAGTCGTCATTTCAAGTGACAGATTTCAAGCAATCATTGCATTCCTGTCGAAGTAATGCGGTGAAGGTTTCAAGTGCCGTTTAAGTGACAAATTATGTTTCAGATGTCTTAAAAAATTACTGGGAATTTTGTCTTTACTGACGTTTTTCACTAGAACATATCGCGAATAGACATTTGCCCTGATTGTCACTGCACACACTAGTTTACCAACGAGATTTTGTAAACTCGTAAATCGGCCTTGAACGCATTTGAGTTCACTGGAATGAGTCATTTTCTACTCCTTGACAACTGTGGTTGGCAAAAACAATTCAGTAAACTGAAATGCCATTGAAAGTTTATTTATGGGTTTGTAAAATTCTAAGTCTACTACCAGTAAACTAGGTAGTGTGCACAGCGTCTATACATCCGATGGGTCGATAAAGTCCACTTGAAAAAATCATGTTCTTTTCCGCGCAGAATGCCGCTCCCGCTGGGCGCTGGCTTTCGTGTGCTGGATTTGTTCCCAGTTTGGGATTTCTCGTCGTATTTGGAGGTAAACTTGGCTCTTTATTTTTACTTTTCGGCGATCATACATTTTGTTTGGCGCCTCGTTCTTTTTCGGGCGTCAGTCCCGCACATCGTAAAGTGTCATGTCAATTGTCATATACCTCAAAGTGTCAATCAAAAAATAAGATTTTATACTTATTTTACGTAACTCATTGCATGACATTTGATAATTTTGTGTAACATTCGACACTTGACTTTACATTTACAGGGTGCGGGACTGCCCCCAGACTGGTGGCAAAATGCCGTGCAATTTATTCGTGTTTTTGTAAAAAAAATTCCTGCAATAACTTGCCGGCTTATTTATTATGCCGAATTTTTTTCTTTCTCTCAGGTCTCAATTGACTCGATTTTTGCGGTGTTTTCCGTCAGAAATATATTAAAAAAATCTGGAAATTTGTTGGCTCGCAGGTCTTGATGAAAATGAATTTGCGTTGGGCGACACGTGGATTCTCGACACGACTTTGGGTTAATTTTTTTGTTTAATTTTGACTGGGTGGAGGAAAGTTGTTAAAAGTACAGAACTTTTTTCAAAGTAAACAAAGTATTTATTTATTGATGAGTATTGATTAATTTTTTAAGTTGCTCACTACCCGAGCATAGAAAGCGTCAAGTAATTTTTTTACTTGGACTAAAAGTAAAAGAAACGCAAAATTACTCTTCACCTGAAAATGTGTAAGTATTTTTGGTAATAAAATACCTAGGTATTTAGTGTGCGTAGGACCAAAAAAACCCACCCACAGGTGTCTGGTACAATGCAACCGGTGACTCTGCTTCAAACGAGTCGCCCAGCGCGCGCTACGGCGCCGTGTGCGGCGTGCACGGCACCGAGCTGTACCTCTTCGGCGGCTGCGACACCGAGCCGCCCCGCTGCCACGACGATTTGTGGCTGTTCGACGCCACGTAATTCGGGGGGGGGTAATTGATTGGGTTGTGATAGGGATGGGAATGTATTGCGTTGTAAACACCTTCCCGGACAAGTTCACCACCCATTTTTTTATTTCACTTCGAATGCAATATCTCCGTCCATGGGGGTGTTATAAAGCTGAAACTTTGTATATATAAAGTTGTAAGACCCCTCTACTCCCCAATAATGGGGGAGGTGCGGCGACTCACTACAGGGTGGGTCGCCCTATATGCAACAATGTTTTTGGCGTTTTTGGTGTCCCAAACAAGTGCACCACCCACTTGATTGGCTACACTACAAGAGCCATATCTCCAGCTGTGATGGCGGTATAAAGCTGAAATTTGGGGGATGTCTTGCCAACAACCCCCTTCACGATCCACCAGTGGGGCGGCTGCCAACGACCCACTAAAGCATGGGTCACTGCATATAAAGTTAACCATTTTTTAAAAACAGCCCAAGTGTCCCAAAACAAGTTCATCACCCAACTGCATTAAAAAAAATGTTGCAACAACATACCTAATATAAAAATGAATCGGGTTGGAACACTATTTCAGCCAATAAAATTTTTTCAGTAGGGCACCCACCCTGTCCCATAAACAGCCGACTGAAAATTTCACTTTAAACCAATTTTTTGTATCACACTCAAAAAGTTGGTTTACAAAGTTCACTAGGGGAGGGTCTAAGATTCAAAGTTATGTAAACAACATAACCTCTAAAATGCTTCCATAAGGAAATTTACTTGAGGTGAATTCTATGATGTCAAAATGATGTCATTTCAGGAAGAAAATTTGACAAAATTTTCACTTTTTCATTCACCCCAAATAAATTTCCTTATGGAAGCATTTTAGAGGTTATGTTGTTTACATAACTTTGAACCTTAGACCCTCCCCTAGTGAACTTTGTAAACCAACTTTTTAAGTGTGATACAAAAAATTGGTTTAAAGTAAAATTTTCAATCTGCTGTTTACGGGACAGGGTGGGTGCCCTACTGAAAAAATTTTAATGAGCAGAACTAGGGTTCATATCTGATTCAATTTTATATCAGGTATGTTCTCACAACATTTTTTTTAATGCAGTTGGGTGGCGAACTTGTTTGGGACACTTGGGTTGTTCTTAAAAAATTTATCAAATTTATATGCAGTGACCCATGCTTTAGTGGGTCGTTGGCAGCCGCCCCACTGGTGTATTGTGAGGGGGGTTGTTGGTAAGACATCCCCCAAATTTCAGCTTTCTACCGCCCTCACAGCTGGAGATATAGCCTTCAAAGTGTAGCTAATCAAGTGGGTGGTGAACTTGCTTGGGACACCAAAAACGTCACAAAAATTTTTTGCATATAGGGCGACCCACCCTGTAGTGAGTCGCCGCACCTCCCCCCATTGTTGGGGAGTAAGGGGGTCTTACAACTTAATATATACAAAGTTTCAGCCTTATAACACCCCCATGGATGGAGATATTGCATTCGAAGTGAAATTAAAAAATGGGTGGTGAACTTGTCCGGGAAGGTGTTTATTTTGTTGGGTAATGGTACGGTAATGGTTAATCGTAGGAGTGAGATGTAGAAATGTGAGGAACAATCAATAGAGCCCTGAATAACATCGCCATTTGTAATGGGTTGAAAAATGTCCTACATTTATTCTCCTCCGCTTGTATAACCCGTAAGAGAAAAAAAATCTGACAAAAATTTACTCATGAGCATATATAAATATGAGATTTATACCTATAAAATATAATCACCGAAAATAAGATAAAATAAAATCCTTCTAGTAAAAACTAAAATTATATCCTCTTTTGAGTATACTCTTTAAATTTATCTCAAATATCTCCATTTCCCTTGACATTAATTCACACAAGTGCATCTCACCGTTTAGTTCGTTCACGTGGCGGCCGCAAGCGAGCTTCACGTCGAACGGCACGGGGCCCGAGCGGCGCGGCCTGGCCGGCGGCGGCACCAACCCCGCCGCGTCGGCCGCTTTCTACGTGACGCACGGCTGGGACGCGCGGCGGGGCTACCTCAGCGACACTTGGATGTACGACGTGCGCATGCGCAGCTGGTTTCAGAGTGCGTGCCACTTTTTTCAGTGTGCGGTGAATTTCGGGGGTGCTTGACTAGCTTGTACTGAATATTTTTTGATGTGCTCATTTACACCCCCCAATAAAACAGCTGAAAAAACATTGGTGGACAATATACCTAATCGAAGAAATACGGTAAATATAAATGTGTGCCGTCAGTGTACTTAAAAGAGAAAGAGTGCAAAATGTGCACCGCCACAGGCGGTAATCGAACCCGCGACTCTCGTATAGAACCGCACGACCGCTCGAGCGTGCTCACAAAGAAACAAGTGACGTTTTATCAAACTACCGCCCATTCGCAGTGATGCCAGGCGAAACGGTGTACGATCCGACCGCGCCGCACCCGCGCGCCAAATTCGCTTCAGTCGTCGCAACGGGCACCCAGATCGCATTGCTCGGGGGATGTGTCAAGTTAGATACTGTTGAGGGGTCGACTTCTAGGGTTGATAAATCCAAATAGTTTATTTAGCCCAAAAATGGCGTCTGGGGTTGGCGCCACCTATTATCCATTTTATTGAAAACCAATTGTTGACATCACCTGTCCCTTTTCTTAAGTGGCACATTTTGACTCATTTTGAAAATTTGCAAAAAATCAGCAAGAAGTTAATAAGTCCACTCTTGCGATATATTTTTGTGTGAAACAAACAGGAAGAAAGTCGATAATGTCCACTGGGAAGGCTGAATTCTAAAAGTTGATGGGGCCATAAATTGACGATATACTCAGCGGACATAATGCTATTTGGGAAGATAGCGGTACAGAATTGGAAACAAAAACTTAAATTGCAATTTTATTGAAATCAACTTTTTGGAGTTATTGACTTAAATTGAATTAAATTGACTTGAATTATTTAGAAGTAGCGGGTTCAATCATATTGTAAAGTGTTCGGTAAGCGGGCTTAAAAGCAGACCTTCAAGATCAGGCTCCTAGATAATAAATACAGGCTTCAAACTTCCTTTTCATGCCTTTTTCCATTGCTTTGCTCACAGACACGGGCCTTGCCCCACCGGTGATTTCTGGCTATTCGATGCCGGCCACAGAATGTGGCACAATCTCGACCGGTGCCCACCTCCGAGGTAGATTTATTCTTTCAAGTGAAGGTAAATATGTTTTAGTGGAATAGTGTTATTAACGCACAGAGTTGTACAAATACTGGTATTTTTGGAAAACGTAAACGTAAACGTAAATACCTTTTCCAAATCAAAAGTATAAATACTAAAACGTAAGGTATTTTTAAAATACTGGGGAAAACGTAAAATAAAACGTAAACGTAAAAATTTTATTAAGTGCTTCCGCTTAAGTGTATCAGAGAATATAAAAAACACACAATGTTTTTACAACATTATGGATGTTCATATGATCTCCATCGACATTTTCTGCTTACCTGTATGTATTTTAACTATATATTTAGAATGATGGGATCGGGATATTGAATTGGGATTTAAGTTGGAATTTTGCGTCGTTGTCAACTAGTGGGTGTAGGGCCATAAGGTGCCAATTCCATAACAGGAGAACTACAAAAATTATGTGTGAGAAGTAATGGCAAGTTGTATGGCAAGTAAAAATTGAAAGAAAAGTAAATTTGTAAGTGAAATGGTAACTTTAAAGACAAATGGCCAGTCATGAGAAAACACTATAAATGTCTTTAACTTTTTAATTGCATTTCAGTTCTCTCTCACAAAAATACTTTCCTTTAACTTTTTACTTTTCACTTACAAATTGGTGTTGAATTCTCCAATTGCGGAATTAGAACTCTTCACCATTAGAACATGTTGAACTCATCATATTACACTACATTTGTCAAACAATATTGTTCCGTGTAGCATAGTTTTACGTTTTCTCTGGTACCCGGGTAATTGTGCCAGTAAAACGTAACAAAGCGTAACGGTATTTTTGGAAAGCGTAAACGTAAACGTAAGTATAAATACCGGAATAACCGGGTATTTCGGGTAAACGTAAATACGTTTTCACAACTCTGTTAACGCACCAACAGTGTCAGATAGATTCAATTATATCATTTTTCAAGAGATGTTCTGGTGAAGAGACGATTGAATTAAATTCTTTCAAAAAATGCCCCATTTTATTCCTTACGCAGAGTGTTCTCCATGCTTGGAGTGATGCTCGTGAGGCGGTCACAATCGACAACTTTTGGATCTACCTTAGAGGGCGGCGGCCTGCGCCAGTTTCTCGTCGCATTTGGAGGCCACGTCGATGGGTCCCAGGTGCTGTGGCCCGTAGAAGCTGACCCCGCAAACATCTACTTGTGTGCAACGATGACTACTGGGAATTGGGAAACTTGGATGTTTTGAAATTGATGTTTTTGAAGATTTGTTAGTGTTTGTCAAGTTAGACAAAGACTAGAAGTAAATTTAGACAAAGAAAGTCAGTGTTCACCACACAAAAATACAGAATGAAAATACTGCATTAATATTAAGTGCAGTAAGCTGGATTTACAAATGATCACTCCCTGTCATTTCACATGATGGAGTATGTTTTTTCGATGATTTAAAATTTTTTTTAAATACTCATAATCAGGGTTGGCAAAATCTCAGAAAAAAATAAAAATAAAATAAAAATAAAATGGAAAATTAAAGAATAAAATAAAATAAAATAAAATGGAAAATTAATAAAATAAAAATACAATTTTACTAAAATTCGAATTTTTGTAAAATTTTAGTAAAATTGTACAATAATTAGAATTTTCGTACAATTTTAGTAAAATTTTACAAAAACTCAAGTGTCTGTTAAATTCTATAGAAAGTTTCTATCATGTTGCTTAAGTTCCGAGATGCCAATTTGCAGAACTAGTGCCTTGTTGTATCTTTCATTGTTGTGATTGAAACATATCGTTGCTCAAAATTGCAAATTTTCACATTTTTTAAAATATTTTCACCATAAGATCACTAATTTATATGATTTGTTTCCCATTTTCTTCGTTCCATACCTTGAAAAAGCCTATATATTGAACCACGCAAGCCCTCCCCCCACCCAAAAAACAACAACCAAATTTTAGGTATCTTCCCTTGGGAGGGGCAATTAGATGCATATATCCAGGACCTCCAGAGGGTCAAAATACAAAATGCCGACCTCACAACTCGTGTCAAAAATTTACATAAATTTTTTTTTGTATTCATCTGCATGCTTCCAGCATGCACATTGTTTTATGTCCTTGCATCCAAGATTTCCGATTTTTTGTAAAATTTTTGTAAAATTTTTGTAAAATGGTTTCATTTTATTTTATTAATGACATTTCAGAATAAAATACAATAAAATAAACTGAAACATGAATAAAATTAAAATAAAATACAATTTTAATAAAAATAAAATACAATTTTAGTAAAAAGAATTTTACTAAAACCAACCATGCTCATAATTATAAATACTTTTTCCGACAATTTGTCATCGTTTCTTGTATGATATGAAAAATTCCAAGTGGATGGTCACAGATGCCGTGGTGAGTTTCTGGTCATTTTTGGGTGCATTTTATGAGTGGCGATATAATAAATTAGGTAGGGGTATTTCGAGGAAATATGGTAAATAGAATACATTTCAACTGCACCAATCGATTACCATATTTCTATGAATAAATGGCCCTGAAACAACCCAATCGGAATGTAAAAGCCAAACTATTCATTGCAATAAGAACCTACCTAAATAAATACCTATATTTGATAGGTATCAACAAAAATCAACAATGTTTGTCACTTGAGTGATCGATTTCAAACTCAAACACAGGGAGACATTCCAGCACATCGCAGTGGGGCGTCACTGGTTTCAACTAATGGTTCAGTACTCTGGTTGTTTGGAGGCCGACTACAAAACGGGTTCGCGTTTTCTTTTTTCAATTGCATGACAACTTTTGAAAAAAAACTTTTGATTATTTGAAAAAATTCTTAGAATTTTAAGTTTTTAACGCGAAACCGTGCTCGTATGCAAGATCGTTTCTGCTCTAACATGTAAATAGCGTGAGATTATTGGCTAGAAACCTGGTGCAATATATCGCAACGGACGTAGCATTTGAAAAATCTCGGGATCTTTCTTTTTAAAATCTCAGAAAATATAACCTATTGAGACAGATGAAAAAGCTCTCTGAAATGCTACAGAAAACATAAAAATACGATTTTTTTATCTTTTTTATTCTAAATAAAAATAAATCTCCCAAAAACTTTTGCGAATACAAACTACACCCCAACATCACATCCATTTAACTACAGTCCCACCCAAGTGATAACCGAATTTTTCTCCCAGCTCCCTAACCAACACTATATTCTACTTATCTGGCTACCCCGTCGACACGGCACCCTCAAGCAGGTGCCACCCTCAGACCCTGTAAAATACCCTGTGAGAGGCAAATGTCATGCAAAGTGTCAAAGGTCATGTAAAATGACTTGGGAAATGTTATGTATGCAAAGTGCCAAGAGTCATGTAAAATGACCTGCAAAATGGCAAATGTTATGCGAAGTGGTAGAATGGCCTGGAAAATGGCAAATGTTATGCAAAGTGCCAAGAGTCATGTAAAATGACATGCAAAATGGCAAATGTCGTTGCCATTGCAAATTTCCACGACTTTAGACACTTTGCGTTCCATTTGCCATTTTCCAGGGCACTTTACAGAGTCTGTGAGTGGCGCCAGCTCTAGCTGCCGCAGCGACGACGGCCTAACTTTGTTGGTGCTGCACGGCGCGGCCATGTTCGCCGCGCTGGCGATGATCTTGTTGTTGGGCGCCGCGTTGGCTTACTATGCGGCCGTGCTGAAGTTGGCTCACTGCGGGCTGCGCTGCCTTCATTGGAGGAGATGGCATTTGGGCGTGCAGGTGGGGGATGTACCGGCCGTTAAGTAAACCCGGCCGTAAAGTAGAGGGTGCTACTTTAGGCCGGGCATCATTACGGCAGAGTTGTTAAAAGTACTCAACTTTTTTCAAAGTAAACGTGAACGTAAAGTATTTTATTTTTAGTCACACCTGAGTACAGAAAACGTAAAGTAAAAATTTTCTACTTTTACGTTGTGTAAAAGGTGAGTAAACTTAAATATCTGTAAATACTGAGGGAAAGCGTAAAAGCAAGGAATTTTTCGATTTTGTACCTAGGAAAAGGTAGAAATGAGTATAGGTGAAAGCGAGAGTCATCGCTATCCCTACCCATCGCGAATACTATAATTTCCGCTGTTATTTTACGCTACTTTTCAGCCTATTTTTATTCGTGTGAGTGATTTTTTGCTCTTTATGCACTCAAAAAATGTTCTCAATCACGTTTTCTGTACTCGCGTACTTTCAAAAAGTATCCGAGTAAGTGAGTACCGGTATTTTTTCGGGGGAAACGTCAACGTATTTACGCAGCACTAGAGTATACGTATTTATCGAGTAAACGTAAATACGTTTGTACAACTGTGCATTACGGCCGTATTGACTTTACGGCCGGGTGTACTTTACGGCCGAGTTCTCGCCGTGCAGGGGGGGGGTGTTTCGTTTTTTTTGGGTGGGTGGTGGTTTTTGAGTGCTTTTGTGAGTGGGGGATATTTTTTCCCCGCTCGGCCAACAGGGGAAGTTATTCAAGGGGGGTCTTTTTGGAGGATATACGGTAAATATATTTGTAAACAATACGGCACTTTCAGACACTGGGCACCCTACTCGCCTTCATCGGCGGCATTCTCGGCTGGAGCGCGGCCGAGACTCACTGCAGTTCCGTCCACGGCGTGCTCGGCTTGGTGGTCCTGTTCGCGATCGGCTTGCAACCCCTGCTCGCTTGCGGACTTAGGTGGGTTTTGGGTGGAGGTTATTCATTTGTGGTCACATGGGCTAGTTTGGAAAGTTTCGGAACTGATAAATCTGTGTGAAAGTCTCTTGACTTTTTGAATGAGGCGTCTGTCAACTGCTGTTGAACGTTGATGGAGAATATTAAAAGTGACTCATTTCGGTCAACTCAAATGTGTTTAATTCTGATTTGTGTTTTCTTCTTTATTTATGAAAAACTAGTGAGTAGGACCATTTATTGGAATTCTATCAATGCTGGTGTCTGTCACGGTTGCCCATCATGCCACCATTTTGAAGTGTCGGCGTATTGGGCGGGGGGCTGTACTGAACTTCAATTTTAATTTGCTGTGTTGAATTTATTGCAGCGTATTCAATTTTTTATGCCATTTTACAATATTTGAGAAAGTTAAGTTAATGGTCGTTCACACGGTTTCGTGCCGACAAAAGTGAAGCAGAAAAGTTCCATAATTCCGGAATAAAGTTCCGTATCTGCGCGAAAAGCCAGTGAAGTATACTCACTAGTTAAGAGTACACACATGCCAATTTGCAGATAATTTGAGCCTATCGTTCAAGACTTATAATCATTTGAAGTTGAATTTCAGTTGTCGGTTCGGTTTCAAAACAAAAACCGAACCGACAACTAAACTTCATTTTCAAATGCCTATAATTCTTGAACGACATGCTCAAATTATCTGCAAATTGGCATGTGTGTACAGTACACTCAACTAGTGAGCACACTCCACCGCCTGTTCTTGCAGATATGGAACTTAATTCCAGAATTATGGAACTTTTTCACGAAACTTTTTTGTCGGCACACGAATACGTGTGAACGCTGCTTTAAGTTTAAAGTTCCACTTCAAACATTTGCATGATCATTTAGGTACTTTGGGGGCATTGTAGAAAATTTCGTGAAATTTAATTTGTCTGGAGGTATCATGTATACTTCACGGCTGGCGCTTTTGCGAAATCTCTACAGTTTTCTTTGGCCCACTTTTTTAAATTTTTATCCATCACTAATATCATTAGCGTGGTAATGCTGGGTTTTAGGATATAGTGCACCATATAATTAGTTTGCAATTTGCAAGCATTTATGCGTGTTGTTTGAGGTGAGGTTTTTTGTTGTCTAATTTAAGTGTTGGCATACTATTATATACTTAGAATACACCACTGGCAGTATATTTTTTGGATGCAAAAGGCATTCATTCATGTGTAATATACACAAATTGATCAAACGAATAATGGCGTAATCACATATGCGAGGTGAGAGGACACTCACTTACCGCTTAATATTTTTTGCAAATTTTATGTTATACAGTTTACATCCCCATATAAATACTTATGTCTTACGCACAAACGCGATACTTTATACGATACAGTATTTTAACAACTCTGCTGATGTGGTCTTATCGCTAGGCAGTTTCGAAATTCGATGGGATACTTATTCAGGTGTCCAATAGTTAAGCGAAAGTGTGCCTAGCCTACTGTGGCTAAGGAGTGTGTGAAAAACGGAAATATTTACCATTTATATTTACATAAAACTAGAAAAAGTAATTGTATATAGTCCAGTTACTTTACACGCGTGGTTCCGGCTGGAAGCGTGCCAACTACTTTTCTACCCATGCGATTTTAATAAAAAGTTGAAAAAAGTCATTTCTGTTATAGCGCTATATGTTCACTTATTCACAACAATTAATTTTTTCATCTGTTATGCAAAAATCGCATGCTTTATCATCATTGGCACGCTTCCAACGTGAGACATAAATGAGTGCGAGGGCAGAGTATCATGTCCGCCGAGTATACATGTTTCGCAAGCTGAAACTGCCGACAAAGTCCTATAAATTATATATTCACTGGCTTTTTCTAGTGGGGTTGAGGCTTGAATTACTCCCCACTCCCCATGAAACTACTGTAAAGTGAACGAACTCCCTGGTAAAAATATTATGCATTAAAATCGAAAACGATTCCCACGCAAAACAAAAAAATGTATTGCGTCGCGGTAAAAATTTGAAACACGATGGATTGGAAGTTGTTGTTTCCGATTGCAAAATGATTCTCAGAATAACACTTTTTTAGATTAATAAATAATACAGTGCGAATTAATTCGATTGGATTAATTGACACTTAGGTAATTTTTTACCTATTTAGCGCAATTAATGCAAATACCACAACAACGACCAACGATTTAAAATAATGCAATCATAACATATATTTATAAATACGAATTGATCCATAAGCAATTGAAAATCATAAATAGTCTTCTTGAGTTTACTTCCCCACAACATCCGCTGCGGTAAATAAATATGTATCTACCTCATTTCCTCAAAAAAACCCCCGAAGGTGATTGTTTCAGAGTGAGAATTTTGAGGGGGGGGGGGGGTTAAACGAGGGAGGGTATTTTGAGAGGGGCTTACTATTTCGCCAGAAATTTTTTGAAATTCCAGTACTAAATTGTCGTCAGAACGTAGAAAAAACGCAGACGTAGAAAAATGCAACAATAACCGATATATATAAGCGCTATTGACTTACTAGCAGGATTCTCTCCGACCTTCGGTCGGGTTTTGTGGTTCTCTACAATTAATACCATTGGAGAAAATATGATACTTTAGTGAAGTTTGCCCACATGCTAGGCATGTGTTTTGAAATGCGGTATGTAATCTACCAACAATAACAAGACCAATACCAAAGATGCAATGTTTTGGAATGGATTTTTGTAAACTTCTGTAAAATGGTTGGGCATGAAACTCGGTAGTAAAATGTAGACAGTTTGCGATTTGGTATGATGGTGTGCAGTGTGCATTCTGTGTGGTATAGGTTTTGTGATATGATAGTGTGGTTTTTGCAAGGTGTCAAACTTTGTTGTAATCTTCAATTGGTTACATTTGTGCTTTGCTGTTCTTTTTGTGTTTGTAAATCCTTGTGGTATAAATTGTAGAGAACCACAAAACCCAACTGAAGGTTGGAGAGAATCCTGCTATAGGTACCCACTACTAAGAGGCTTGCAAAAACTGACACCCCAATGGGGACCCCCCTCCAAATGGCACCCCCTGGGTACCTCGCAAAAGTGGCACCCCCTGGGAACCGCCCAAAAATGGGACCCCCTAGGGCCCCACAAATATGGCACCCCCTGAGGACCACCAAAAAATGGCACCCCTTAGGGACCCCCCAAAAATGGCACCCCCTTGGGACCCCCCAAAAATAGCACCCCCTGGGGACCCCCCAAACATGGCACCCCCTAGGAACCCCCACAAAAATGGCACCCCCTGGGGACCCACCCAAAGTTGGCTCCCCCTGGGGACTCTACAAAACCCAACTGAAGGTTGGAGAGAATCCTGCTATAGGTACCCACTTCTCAGAGGCTTGCAAAAACTGACACCCCAATGGGGACCCCCCTCCAAATGGCACCCCCTGGGGAACCCCCCAAAAGTGGCACCCCCTGGGAACCGCCCAAAAATGGGACCCCCTAGGGCCCCAGAAATATGGCACCCCCTGAGGACCACCAAAAAATGGCACCCCTTAGGGACCCCCCAAAAATGGCACCCCCTTGGGACCCCCCAAAAATAGCACCCCCTGGGGACCCCCCAAACATGGCACCCCCTAGGAACCCCCACAAAAATGGCACCCCCTGGGGACCCACCCAAAGTTGGCTCCCCCTGGGGACTCTCCAAAAATGGCACCCCCCTGGGGACCCCCCCCCCAAAATGGCACCCCCTATGGACCCCCCCGCAAAAAAAAAAATAGCACCCCCTGAGGACCACCAAAAAATGGCACCCCTGGGGACCACCCAAAAAATGGCATCCCATGTGGACCCCCTTGAAATGGCACCCCCATATGTACCTCCAGAAAATGGCACCCCCTGGAGACCCCCCAAAAATGGCACCCCATGGGGACCCCCTCTAAATCCTGTAAACACAGCCCCTAGTTTGGAAACTCCTGTAAACTCAGCCCCTAATTTGGAAAATGGTATGAATATTTCAAAAAATCACTATCATCAATCCACAAATGCATCAATTCACAATTTTCAATTTTTTAGCCCCAGGGGTTAGACTTAAAAAGTTATGGTAATGTAGAGTAGAAATGGAGTGCACATTTCAAATCACTGCAATAAAAAACCCACAAATGCATCATTTCACAAATTGAAAGTTTTTGTGCCCAGGGGTTCATTATCAGGGTTTTAGTAATGTGGTGTCAAAATGGAGTGCATATTTGAAATCGCTACAATCAGAAACCCACAAACACATCATTTTATGATTTGAAAATTTTTGGCCCTGGGGGTTCATTTTCAGGGTTATGGTAATGTAGTGTCAAAATGAAGTGCATATTTCAAATCAAGGCAATCAAAAAGCCACAAATGCATCATTTCACAATTTCTAATTTATTAGCCCCATGGGTTCAATTTAAGGCTTACAGTAATGTAGAGTTGAAATTGAGTCATTTCAAATCAGTGCAATTAGAAACCTGCAAAATGCATCATTTCACAATAAGAAATTTTTGGGTCTAGGGGTTCAATTTCAGGGTTTTAGTAATGTAGTGTCAAAATGGAGTGCATATTTGAAATCGCTACAATCAGAAACCCACAAATGCATCATTTTATGATTTGAAAGTTTTTGGCTTAGGGGGTTCATTTTTATGGTTATGGTAATGTAGTGTCAAAATGAAGTGCATATTTCAAATGAGTGAAATCAGAAACCTGAAAATTTATGATTTCACAAATTGAAAGTTTTTGGCTCCAGAGGTTCATTTTCAGGGTTATGGTTATGTAGTTTTCAGGGTTATGTAGTGTCAAAATGGATTGCATATTTCAAATCAGTGAAATTAGAAACCCACATCAAATCATTTCACAATTTCTAATTTTTTAAGCCCTGGGCATATTTGAAATTGCTACACTCAGAAACCCACAAATCCATCATTTTATGGTTTGAAAGTTTTTGGCCCAGGGGGTTCATTTTTAGGGTTATGGTAATGTAGTGTCAAAATGAAGTGCATATTTCAAATGAGTGCTATTAGAAACCCGAAAATGCATCATTTCTCAAATTGAAAGTATTTGGCCCCATGGGTTCATTTTTAGGGTTATGGTAATGTAGTGTCAAAATGGAGTGCATATATCAAATTGGTGCAATCAGAGACCCAAATTTGAAATCAGTGCAATCAGAAACCCAAAAATGAATGATTTCACAAATTGAAATTTTTTGGCTCCAGAGGTTCATTTTCAGGGTTATGGTTATGTAGTTTTCAGGGTTATGTAGTGTCAAAACAGAGTGCATATTTCAAATCAGTGCAATTAGAAACCCACATTGGATCATTTCACAATTTCTAATTTTTTAAGCCCTGGGCATATTTGAAATTGCTACACTCAGAAACCCACAAATCCATCATTTTATGGTTTGAAAGTTTTTGGCCCAGGGGGTTCATTTTAGGGTTATGGTAATGTAGTGTCAAAATGAAGTGCATATTTCAAATGAGTGCTATCAGAAACCCGAAAATGCATCATTTCTCAAATTGAAAGTATTTGGCCCCATGGGTTCATTTTTAGGGTTATGGTAATGTAGTGTCAAAATGGCGTGCATATATCAAATTGGTGCAATCAGAGACCCAAATTTGAAATCAGTGCAATCAGAAACCCAAAAATGAATGATTTCACAAATTGAAAGTTTTTGGCTCCAGAGGTTCATTTTCAGGGTTATGGTTATGTAGTTTTCAGGGTTATGTAGTGTCAAAACAGAGTGCATATTTCAAATCAGTGCAATTAGAAACCCACATTGAATCATTTCACAATTTCTAATTCTTTAAGCCCTGGGCATATTTGAAATCGCTACACTCAGAAACCCACAAATCCATCATTTTATGGTTTGAAAGTTTTTGGCCCAGGGGGTTCATTTTAGGGTTATGGTAATGTAGTGTCAAAATGAAGTGCATATTTCAAATGAGTGCAATCAGAAACCTGAAAATGCATCATTTCTCAAATTGAAAGTATTTAACCCCATGGGTCCATTTTGAGGGTTATGGTAATGTAGTGTCAAAATGGAGTGCATGTATCAAATCAGTGCAATCAGAAACCCAAATTTGAAATCAGTGCAATCAGAAACCCAAAAATGCATCATTTCACAAATTGAAAGTTTTTGGCCCCAGTGGTTCATTTTCAGGGTTATGGTAATGTAGTGTCAAAATGAAGTGCATATTTCAAATGAGTGCAATCAGAAACCCGAAAATGCATCATTTCTCAAATTGAAAGTATTTGGCCCCATGGGTTCATTAACGGGTTATGGTAATGTAGTGTCAAAATGAAGTGCATATTTCAAATGAGTGCAATCAGAAACCTGAAAATGCATCATTTCTCAAATTGAAAGTATTTAACCCCATGGGTCCATTTTGAGGGTTATGGTAATGTAGTGTCAAAATGGAGTGCATGTATCAAATCAGTGCAATCAGAAACCCAAATTTGAAATCAGTGCAATCAGAAACCCAAAAATGCATCATTTCACAAATTGAAAGTTTTTGGCCCCAGTGGTTCATTTTCAGGGTTATGGTAATGTAGTGTCAAAATGAAGTGCATATTTCAAATGAGTGCAATCAGAAACCCGAAAATGCATCATTTCTCAAATTGAAAGTATTTAACCCCATGGGTCCATTTTGAGGGTTATGGTAATGTAGTGTCAATGGAGTGCATATATCAAATCAGTGCAATCAGAAACCTAAATTTGAAATCAGTGCAATCAGAAACCCAAAATTGCATCATTTCACAAATTGAAAGTTTTTGGCCCCAGTGGTTCATTTTCAGGGTTATGGTAATGTAGTGTCAAAATGGAGTGCATTATATATCAAATCAGTGCAATTAGAAACCCACAATGCATCATTTCACAATTTGAAAGTTTTGGCCCCATTTTGGGTTCAATTTCAGGGTTATTGTAATGTACTGTCAGAATGGAGTGCATATTTCAAATCATTGTAATCAGTAACCCACAAATGCATTATATCACAATTTATATTTTTTAGCCCCAGGGGCCTCACTTAAGGATTATGGTAATGTTATTGTTAACTCCCATAAACTCAGCCCCTAATTTGGCAAACACCCATCAACTCAACTCCCATAAACTCGGCCTCTAATTTGTGAACTTGTGTCAACAGCCCCTTATTTTTTAACTTCTGTCAACTCAACCCTAATTTATAAACACCCATCAACTCAACCCTGAATTGTAAACTCAGCCCCTAAAAACTCAAGTCAACCCCCTATACATGTGCAATTGCATTCTTGGGAAGCAACTTTGCCATCTACTAACCCTGTTTGTCAAGATTGTGGATCGTGTTTGTAAAGGGCATTTGTACTAATAAATAGTGACTGCATTGTGTGCAAAAACACACACGAATTGGGCACAATGAGGCCTGCGATTGTGCCTCCTATCTTTTGCATTGAAGCATCCTTAGCGTGCAGTTCTCTCGAAATTGTATAGGTGGAGATATAATAACATGTAACACTGTTCTAACGTAACAATTCATTGTTTTTAACGTGTGTTTTGCGTTGCCCGAATCAAAAACCGCAGTTTTGTCATGTACGTTCTCTGTACACTCAATTGGGGGGGGGGGATTTCGGGGGGGGGCTAATAAATTCATAGTGGCCATTTTGAGGGGGGGGGGGGTATTTCGCGACGGGGGTATTTCGAGGGGGGGTATTTCGAGGAAATATGGTAGAATGATTATTTACACGTTTTTCGGGCAAACCCGATTCATTGTGTCGGAAAGGCAGCCCGAAGAACGTGTCGTTCAGTTTAATTTTGCCACTGAATTTTGTCAATGGCTTCTGACACTTTGTATTTAAGACATTTGACATTTTGCAGGTTCTGTGATGAGGTTTTTATACTAATCCACCTGTGGAATTGACATTTGGTGGCTCTTCAAACACTGTAGGTAAAAAGTTAGGCAAATTGCAACATGACGTGGAAAATGTCAAATATTTGTCAAATTGTAACGCAAAATGTCAAATGTCAATTACAGCAAAAATAGAAAGAATGGAATTATAAGACAAGATTTAAATAGGTAAATCACTTTTATATTCATATAACACTTAACAGATGAAATGGCATGTTACACTGAATTTCACAAGCAAGCCATTTATTATGCAGAGTCGGTGTGTGTCTGGGGTCAATTCCGCAAGTGGCGAAGTAATAAACGATTTTGAAAGTGGGAAGTAAAAATGAGTAGTGAGTGAGAAGTGAAATGCCAATCAAAATGAGATGGATTTAGAAGGGAAAAGTTAACTTCTCTTTTCACTTTGTACTTCTCATTTCATTCCTCTTTTTTCATTCTACTTCTAATTTCACTTCTAGTTCTCACTTCTGATTTCACTTCTCACACCGAAAACGTCCTTTATTACTTCCCCACTTGCGGAATTGGCACCTAGGACCCCCCAAACCCCCCCCCCCCCCTCAAACAGCACTGCCGGGCTGATAGGCTGCCATGGCAGTGTTACTAGTGACGGTGGTGGTGGTCCTGTAAGTGGTGCGCACGGCCGCCCCCGTAATGGGGTCCACTTCCACGTGTTCTCGCTGCTCCGTTTGGGGGCCCGAGTTGTAGCCCATTGAGGTGATGTTCAGGGCGCCTTGGCTGCCTGTCGAGTCCTGTGGGGGGGGGGGGTTGAGGGGGTGTGCTGTGGTAGTGTGGAGATTGTGTATAGGGGGTGGGGGTGGCTATTAGGGCGCCAGATGTCCGGCGGGCACGTAGTTTTAGCGCTGAAATTGTACGCAGACGCACGCAAATTATACACCTGCTTGCCTTTTGCGTGTAACGATGGAACCCATCGGTTTTGCGCCTTTTTCGGAAGTTTCATTCGAAAAAACACTTCAAAAAATTTTATAGAAAAATCGTAAAAGTGCAGCAACGCAATTCAAAATATCAATCTCACAGGACCTATTTTTCACGGCAAACGTGACTGTGCCAGTGTGTCTGCAGTAACAGCTTGGAATAGCTGCAAAACATAACGGTGTATTCAAAATTGAGCAGAAAAATTCAAAAATTCCGAAAAATTCCAATGAGTTCGAAAATTCGGAAACTAAATTCAAACTGTTTTCTGTAAAAATTCAAATTCGAAAATTCATTTTAGCGAAAAACACTAAACAACTGGTTAACACTTTTTCCACGGGGTTTGCCATCATTTCTTATTAATTCACGTGGCTATCCTTCCTCAACACTCCCAACTCGACCAACCCCCCCCCACCCCCCCCCACCCACGGGCGGCAGCTGGTACTGGTGCGAGTAGACGGGGGGCGCGTCGCCGTACGCGTGCATGGACACGGGCGTGTGGCGCGACTGCGCGTCCGCCTGCTGCCAGCTGCCGCGCTGCGACTGCGCCTGCTGCGACTGCGACTGCTGCAGTTGGTGCGGCGTCTGCGCGAACACGGGCGTCTGCGTGGGCGGCGCCTGCTGCCCCATGCCAAAGTTGGCGTTCACCTGAGTGAGGGGGGGTTGGGCTGGTTGTCGTGTTGACTCGGAGTGCCCCCTTGAGTTGACGCTGCCGTCGAAATACCCCACCGGGACCCCCTTTTAGTTTACGCACCCCAAGAAATAAGTTTGATTCTGCCCGCACATATCCTATCTAAATTAAAAAACGAAAATTACATTTTTCTCTTCGTGTTATCTTAATTTAGCTAAGTGAATTTGGTATCAATTTTTTCAGCCGACTTTATTCCTCAAAATACGGTAACATTTTTTGTCTAGCGTGCTGTCAGATCAGTGTACTTTTAATCACATTTTCGTGTTCAGTGTACACACTTTAAGCAGTCCGGATGCAAGCTTCATTTACACGATAATTGTACATCCCCCCCCCCAAAAAAAACACATGAAAAACATGGACCCAAATGCTACGGACCCAAATGAATCTCAGCCCCCACACCAACCCCATACTGTTGCTGCTGTGCATACTGATTATACTTTGCCGGGTCGCTGGGCATGGGCAACCCGTTCTCACTTCCATAGCCCTGCTGCACACCTTGCCCAGGCGTATAATAGTACTGATGGGGCACTCCCAGAGCCTGTAAAATGTCCTGTAAAATGTAAAATGTCATGCAAAGTGTCTAAAGTCATGTAAAATGCCCTGTAGAATGGCAAACGTATGTATGCCACATTGCAGGGCATTTTACATGCCTTCAGACACTGCACGACATTCGACATTTTACAGGGCTTTTTACAGGGTCCGGGAGTGGCACCTGATGGGGCGGCGGCGGCGCGGCCGAACTTCCGCTCCTCCCATATAGTCCACTGGCTGGGCGGGAGTGGATCTTGTCCAAAAAGGGTCGGACGAAAAAGTAGTAAATGAAGAAACAGCCGATGCACAGGCACACGAGGCCGGCGATAAACGTGCCCGCTATGACGAAAAAGGACCACCAGTCGCTGTTGTCCCAACCCATTTTGGGTCCGTGCTAGTTGGTCACACGGTTGCGGTTGGGTTGAGAATATTTGGCTAGATAGTTGGATGGAAACTTCTGGGGGTGGTTGTGTTGGTGGTATTTAGTTGAGAAATTTGTGAAGCTATTTTTTTAGGTGGTTACACTATACGGAGTTGACAGAATACTTTACAGGGAATGTTATCAATTTTGGTGAATAAAGTTGCATTAAAGGTTTGCACAAAATTCAACAATGGAGAAAAGAATGGAATGTGATGAGCGAAATGAATCATCGTTTCTTTATTCAGATGGAATATGGTAGATTTTTCTGTAGCAAAATTCCACAGTACAACAAATCAAAAATATATTAAGGAAAATATAATCCAAATTATTCACAAGAACAACAGTGAAATGCACAAGAAGAAAATGTCATTACGTCAACAATTGACCATTTTCATTACTGTAACTGGAAAATGCAGTAATATTCAAAGTGGAACATAACTGATTGCGGCAGAAATATGCATTATTCCTACATTGATGCCATTTAAAATCGATTCATTGGCAGACAGTCTATGAAATGTGTTTGTCTATTGCCGCACTCTTAAATACTTACTCAGTACTCGGCATTTAAACATCACTGGGTACTTACGTAATGACGAGAGTATAAACTCGTACATTTGCATGTGCAAAATTTAATTTGCAAAACCCTAAGTGTCAATTGGTGCGTTTAACTTTATCCTTGTTTTATGGCGCTCTGCGAACTATTTACCAGACAAGAAATGGAACATCTGCTACAACTTCAAGTACAATTTGAAGTAAATATAGAAATTGAGCTCTACTTTCAAATGAGTTGTACTGCGGTAACTAGTGTCCGTTTGTCCGAACTCACTCACTACTAGTCACCGGAAAAAAACATTGTTTTTTTTTCTCCGTGAATTTCGCACGACCAGTTTTGCATACGTAGGTGTATGCAAATGTACGCTTAGGGGCTCGCACAGAACTAACGATTGCAAGCGAAAATTCGAAAACTTTTTCGAATTTATTGGAGTTTCGGATTTTTTTGCACCAACAGAAAAACACACATATATTTTTCTCGGGAAATTCTGAAAGTGTTGTCAAATTTTTCAGTATTTTCTGTTGAAATGCATGAAAATTCATCAATCAAAAATGCAGAACCACAATACAAAACTTCTGTTTCAGATGGATCTAGGTAGTCATGGCGGTAAAAAATTGCAAATGTTTCTACGGCTATAGATTCGAGGACCGCAAAGATGTTTTCTAAATTTACTAGAAAAATTAGAAAATGCAACAATCCAGTGAAAAATACGGAAACTCGAAAAGTGTTACAAAAGTTTGGAAACCAAATTATTGAGTTTCAAAGTAAAAATTCGAAGAGTCATTTCTGAAAGACACTTAAAAATGTAAACCTTTTTCCCAGAGGGTTTGCCATCGCTAGGGCAAAGTGCATGTGAAGAATTTACACAACATGTGTAATCTGTATTTACATGTGCGCGTTATGTTTCTGCAGTCGGGCACACTTTTCGTTGCAGCGACTGCAGCAGCGGCCGCAGTATGCTGACCTACCGACTTGCTGCAAAATAACCTGTACGACGTGTTTACATGCAACGGTGCAGCATAGTTGTTAAAACGTATTTACGTTTACTCGAAAAATACGTATACTCGCATACTGCGTAAATACGTTTCCGTTTCCTCCCGAAAAAATACCGGTACTCACATACTCGCGTACTTTTAAAAAGTACGCGAGTACAGAAAACGTATTTTAAGGGACAGAAAATATCATTTTGCCAGACGGAAAGTGACAAAGATATTTTCCTCATAAATACTTATTAGGAGAGAAAAACACACATCTTTGATGTATTTCAGAGTAAAAATTGAGAAAAAAACACCAATTTTTACATTATTTTTGTGAGAAAAATACTCACTTTTACGTTTTCTGTGAGGAAAAATACCAATTTTTACGTTTTTCCTGGAAAAAATACTCATTTTTACGTTTTCTCTGGAAAAAAAGTATTTTACTCACCCTTTTGGCAGTGTCAAAGTAAAAATAAAAGACTTTACGTTTTCTGTACGCATGTGTTTTAAAAATACTTTACGTTTACGTTTACTCTAAAAAAACTTCAGTACTTTCAACAACTTTGCGGGGCAGCCTGTTTTAGGTGCTGCGTACATTGTGGCTGCGGGAGGTGTTTACGGGTGCGGTGCCAATTCCAAAGTGGAGGAGTAAAAAAACATTTTAGCGAAGTGAGAAGTGAAATGAGAAGTAGAAAGTTGACTTCACCTTTAACTTTTTTACTTCTCACTCACAAAAATGTTTTTTACTTGTCCATTTGTGTAAGTGACCCAACTAGGACTAGGGTGTCAAAAAATTTGACGAAAAATGGAAAGGTAACAAAGTTTCCCTCGGAAAACTAAAAATTGACACAGTAGGTAGCCTGGACCTGGTGGCAATCCCAAGCCCTGTAAAGTGTAAAGTAAAGTGTCAAATGTAAAGTCAAATGCAAAGTAAACTGTCAAATGTAAAGTCAAATGCAAAGTAAAGTGTCAATTGTCATGCAAAGTTCAGTAATAAAATCTTTTCTTTTTTGTTTTGATTGACACTTTACTTTGCATTTGACTTTACATTTGACACTTTACTTTACACTTTACAGGGCTTGGGATTGCCCCCAGGACGATTGAATTGTCTTATTTCTGCCTACACACCAGTTTTCCAATGAAATTTCAAAAAATTGGAAAATTCGTGTTTACTAAAATGAGTTATCTTTATCTCAGGCCATTGTAGATTGAGTAAAAGCCATGTAAGACGCCATGTAAAACGTAAAATGACACAAAAATTTTACATGACCTTTTGACAAAAGTTTACCTGACATTTTGCAGGATGCGTGACTGCCTTCTGATCAGATCACTACAAACTTTCTACATACGTTATTTATTTTTGCAATGTGGTCGGTGCCTAAAACATACCTATGAATACTCAACTAGAAACATAAAGTATCCTGATGATTTGATTTGTTCGTTCAAAAATTTGATTTTGTCTCGGTCTCTGTTAGTTTTTTAGTAAATGATAAAAACATGGGAGCAATTATTTATGAAAAATTTTGTGCAGCAAAAACGTCAATGTTGAACTCCGAAGTTTTGATGTTTGTATCTTATATTTTATTCAAAACCTTCTGGGTAAACAAATGGGCATGTAAATACCTATATAAAACTGATTGAAACGTGTGAAATATGGAATGAAGCCAGTGCACAAGTGGCGCAGGTGTTGCCGCATATACTCCGGTTACTTTACACCTTGCACGCGTGGTTCCCGCTGGAAGTGTGCCAACGATGGTTAACGCGTGCGAGTTTCATAAAAACATGACAAAGTTGATTGTTGTAACAAAGTTTTTCATTAACATATTCACATCGATAAATTTTTTCATCTTTTTATGGAAATCGCATGATTTAACAATCATTGGCACGCTTCCAACACGAGACATAAATCAGTGTGAGGGCAGAGTATCATGTACGCCGAGTATACCTGCAACTATTTACATCATGTTCGACAAAAAGTGACATTTTGGGAAAAAGTAATAATATAATCACTTATTTATCTATTCTGAATGTGAAAATAGTTGAATTTGAATATGAAAATGTCATCTGAATGGTACAATTTCCGCTTGCCTGATACAATTTTTATCAAAATCATGGGAAACCACAAAAAAATTAAAATAAATGATGGCAAAGTATGTATTTAATTCCAGACACCCTGACCCTTGCAGCATTTATTGCGCTAAATATATTTGTTGATTTGAATCAGAAATGTGCAAACAGGATTTATTGCTCAACGCAGGTGCCCCTACGTGAAACAGAATTCTGAAATCTCCTCATAAAAATCGATTTTCAGCCTAAACATTGTTAAAATTACGTTTTGGCATAAAATAAAACATTTTATCACATTTTTCCTCTGTAAATATGTTCCATATTGATATTTTATTACAATGTAATTTCAACATTGGTTAGTTTGATACATAAAAGTTAAATACATAAAAATAAATGCGCTAAATTTATTCAGTGGAAAAAATGACGTAATGAAATTTTAAGTGCTTTATTCATATGGGATATGGTAGATTTCACTATAAAGCGTGCACTCTACAGTAAACTTTTTGTTTGTATTTGTTCAAAATGTTGTATAAATACTTTTTTTCTGCGCCAGGAGCGCTAGAAAAAAAAAAAAACTATAGAAGAAATTCACAACAATTTTCTCAGCAAATAACACTTGCAGTGCAATGCTTTTGAGCAGGGCGCAATGGTGTATGCGTTTTGAGAACTCAGCCAATGAAAATTTTTTCAAGTTCACAGTTACGGACATTGCTACGCAGCATATAAGCCCTAATAGTGACTAGGGTACAGCCGCCACTGTCTTACAGTCGTTAGGGCGCTCGTCTTCTATACGAGAGGCGCGGGTTCGATTCCCGCCGTCTGCAGTGCACATTTTGCACTCTTTCTTTACAGACAGGCGCAAATATACATATTTACCTAAATAGAAATATTTGACTCAATTCCACTTAATTTAATAATATTTATTATTCGTCACAATGGCTCCATCTAATTTTAAGGAATTCTAAGAAAAGAAGAAAGATCATGTAGAAACCGAAAATCATTTTGAAAAACAATAAACAAAGTCTTAGTAGAAAAAGGAGACAAAGAAATTGGCTCCAGGTTACCTAAATATGCATATCAAATATGGCATGTTTCTACACACGTCAATAGTCTCTAGTAAATATAGCAAAGCAGCAGTACACCTGTGCATATTTTGCGATTGTGCGCGCGTATACACATATACAGGGTGATCCATTGAATGCCCTGATAGAAATTATACCAATGGAGATGTTATTTCAATTTTCTTTCCTTATAATTTGCGGAAGTGTTATGGAAAATTTTCACAATGAATTTTCTAATTCATAAAATTTCGAAAAATATAAACATTGCCAGATCTTACATTTTACAGATACCTGAAATTTTACAGATACCTATATCCCAACGTTTTCAGTCAATCCTTTTTACTCCATCAGGTAATACACACAGTTCCACACAAACAAACAAAAGCAATAAAAATATAGCCAAAAACAACATCCAATAAACACACAGTTTTACAAAGAACCACCCTGTAAATATATAGGAGACAGGGGCAGTGGCAGTGCAGCGATGCCTTTGCCAGCCGCCCAGGTGACTAATACCGCTGTGCAGCGCCGGAAAATTTACCTAGGCTGGCAGTAATGATGTGCATTATATTGAGTGACTGTATACTTTCAAATGAACGAGATGTAAATACTGTATCACATCTGAATAATGGATATGGTGGCATTAAAGTTTCTGCGCACTTTCTGCAAATCTTTCAGAATTTTTTTTTGTTTCTTGAATACTACTCTAACATGGGATTTTATCCATCAAAACAAGGTAACATTCTGTGTCTAGCATGAGATCATTTTTCAAATTAATCTGCAAAAAATACAAATCTGAAAAAACTCACACTACACAGTGGAGTAAAAACTATTAGAAGTAATCTTTGATAATTGTAATTCTATTGGATACCAGTTGAAATTCACTGCTTGCTCACAAAAAATAACCAAAATGCCCAAATATACTGTCAATTTTTGAGAGTTGTGTGCATTAGAAACTGTTGGCATACTGCATGCACATGCATGCACAGTATTCTCGGATGACATTACGCTGTACATTTTCCGGGGAAACACTCCATCATGACGTGATCACTTTTGTCCCGATCATCATCTCTCGCCATCACGTCATCTTCATCACGCCTTCCATAAGTTATTGGCTGGCCATCTGCCAGCCCAAGACATAACTCCTATCTGTTTGTAGAGTATCGTGTCTGCCGAGTATATCATGGATCCAGCATATACATGTAAGTCTTAACAGATTGATATTTCACTAAATACATTGATTGATTTTGAGGAGACTGATATCTTTATCCATAAAAAATTTCCCATTGGTCTACGTGAAAGTGTTGAATGTCACACACTGTTTTTTTAAATGAAATGTTGAAAAACTCATAAATCAGCCTCGAACACATCTGAGTTTACTGGAATTTGTTATTTTCACTCTCCATCAACTGTAGTAATTCCAGTAAACTAAAAGGTTATTTAAAGTTGATTTATGAGTTTACTAAATTTTCAGTTTACCGGCAGTTAACTACTGTCTGTGTGCCGCACCAATACTGTGAAACCGGACCGAAGGTCCAGAAAGAATCCCACTAGTAAATATCATAACATTAAAGGAAATTATTGGCTGACCCGCCAATGCAATGAGATCCAATCGAATGCTCAGTCTGTGTGCCGTGGGCAATAAAACCATTCCGGGGGTGACCTTACCGCAAATGGCACCGTGCCAACTCAAGCGTCGCTGACGCCAGTTGTAGTAGCGTTCTACACACATGAAAGTTTTTAAAGTGAAATTTTTTAAGTCGATTTTTTATTTGGTATGGAAAAGTGCTCGTTATGGGTTCGATAATATTGAATGCAAAATTCGAAATTCGATGTACTATACATTATTTAAAATTTTCGATATGTATTCGATGATATTCCATACAATATTCGATATTGGCCGGAATTTTTAGATATTTGATATCCATATTTACGTAATATTTGCTATGAATATTTCGACTGGGTATTTTATAAATACAAATTCTCTAATTTTATAAATAGGTATGATAAAAGTGGTCGCTAATCGATACTCCAGTCGATAATAGATACTTATACTCGAAATTCTGTTGCGCTGGTAATTTTTTTCTGATTTTCCGTCTCTCAATCAGCCCCCAGACGAGAGGACAACTTCCAATGATTATCGATTTGAATTTGTGGGTAGATAAAATTTGAAATGTGGGAATGCTTCAGAGAACATTGTTTCACACATGGACACAAGATTTCAAGAAACTGCGCGTATTTTTAGATTTTTTAAGCACGCTTAATAAATCTAAAAATACGCGCAGTTTCTTCAAAATTTTGTGTCCATTTTGTCCATCCATGCGTGAAACAATCGAAAAATTAAAAAGGCATCGACAACAACAAGAAAAATTATTCTTCATGGGATTTCCCATCAGTGCTGATCAAATGATGCATGTTTACGGTGTACTCATAACTATATGCATGAAAATATACGGAACGATCTGCACCATAGTTATGAAAATGCGCCAGGAAAAAATGGCGCTTTCAAAAATATGGCGCCTGTATGTAAAATACAGTCGCGAAGTTCGGCACAGAAAAATAGCCAAATTGACCACACGCCTGTCCACATATTTACACTAGTCCTAGTCGACTCGTCAGCAAGCTTTGGATTGGGTCCGGCACCAGTTGACATTTGGTGTCATTGTCAACTCGTGTGTGTTGGGCCATTGCGTTTTGAAATCTTTCAGAAAAAAGGTACCCGGCGCCAGCGCCATGGCGTCATTCCATCACCAGTGAAATGACATTGATGTGTTTGTCCTTATAAATCGCGTGCTATTTTTGAGATAAGATGACAAAATGATGGTTAGAAAGGTGGCAAAAAAGTGTTTAGGTACTACCTAAGTATCACGTGATTTAGGTATATGTATGACGTTTCTCGGATGTAATGTTGGAGGAACTATAGGCCATGCCAGCTTTTGAAATTTGCATAAACGGCTCTGCGAACCCTTAAAACGGTATACTTTGGCATTTTCGGATTAAGATTTAAAAAAGTCCACATCCAAATATTAAGCAAGATAACAATTTGGCACTTGTTACTATGGACACCATCAGATAAGGTATGGCTGTCTAGTGTCTATATATAATACCAGAGTTGTTATAAGTACTGCACTTTTTCAAAAGTACCCGTACTGGTAAATATATTCATTTTTACCCACCCTAAAAATACCTGGGTAAAATTGCTTAAGGTAAGTGACACTGTTTTGACAATATATGCCTGCATTCTAAGAACAAATTACATGTGAAAATATTTATTTACCGTATTTCCTCGAAATACCCCCCGGGGGGTGATGGTTTCATAGTGGTCTCGAGAGGGGGGGGGGTATTACGAGGGGGGGTATTTCGAGGGGGATTATTATTTCACAAGAAAATTTTTTAAATCTCAGTACGAAATTGTCGTCTGAAACGTACGCAGACGTCGAAAAATACAACAAAAACTGCCATTTATAAAGTTATGTAGACTTATATTAGTACGTAGATGGTATAAACACTGTTCTAACGTGATTCCGACATTGTTTTAACGTGTGTTCTGCACTACGCAGAACACAAACGGCAATATTTGGCATGTACGTTCTCTTTACACTCAATCTGGGGGGGGGTATTTCGAGGGGGGGTGATTGTTTCATATTGGCCTCGAGAGGGGGGGGGTCACGAGGGGGGGTGATTGTTTCATATTGGTCTCGAGAGGGGGGGGGGTCACGAGGGGGGGGGGGGTAGGGTTCAAACGATATATCGTATCGAATATCGGATATCGACCATTTTTTAATATCGAATATCGATATCGAAAAGTCATATCGTTGGAACCCTAGGGGGGGGGGTATTTCGAGGGGGGGGGTATATCGAGGAAGTACGGTATGCAAGAATACAGTTAACACATGGTTGTTTTTTGCTTTTGGTGTGCATATTTGAACTTTCTAAAATACCTATGCGTATTTAACCAGTACACAGTTTTACGCGTATTTCAGAGTAAAAGTAAATACCTGTATTTATCAACTCTGTATCAAACAAGTAATGTTTCTGCAAGTCTGACAAAAGCACTTCAACAAAACCACTGCCCAATGAATCAGTCATCCTTCTGAAACCCTTTGTTATAGTGTCCAAAGAATTAAAAGGGCACCTGGGTAAATTTGTGTATGAGCTAAGATACTTTCTATCAGAAAAAGGAACGTAACGTAGCTAATTAATACCATAGTTCCTTCCTAAAGTATATAAATATAAACCAAAAGAAATCTAAAAACGCGCTTTATTTATCTAAATATCAATACATATTCCTACCAATCACACTGTACGACAAGAATCTATGTAAAGCTTGTAAATAAAACTGCAACTGCAGTGAGTCACGGAATGCCGTGTGCAAGGCAAGGTCATTTCTGCAATCTGCATGCATATTATGCACGCATTCCTGAGGTTTGCAAACAACCACGAATTTGCCTCAATAACAACTCACCTGTCATTTGTATATTATAATTTTGGGGGAACTGCGGCGCCAGGGGCCAGATTCTGTCAGGACCTAAGGCGCAGATAAGGCGCCCGATACCCGAATAATGCGTGAAATTTTGGCACAATGCCATGCCACAAATCAGTTGGCGGCAGTTTCAATTGGTGTCTGAGCAGAAACATATTTACGCTAAGCCGCGATTACAGCTCAGCGTGATTTTGACGTAAAATGACGACGTAAAATGACGTCCTAAAATTAATTACATGACTGTGGATGATCCTATAGGTCTACTATTTTTTATGGATAATATAAATGTACCAAGACCTTAATCGTGTTCAATACTGAGTGCTAGCAGTCACAGCTAGAGTGACTTTGAAAATTAAATTTTTTTCATTTTACGTCAGGGAACGAATTTTACATTCCATGTCAATGATTGCATGTAACGATTGACGTAAAATGTAAATTTAGTTCCCTGGCGTAAAATGATGACGTAAAATGAAAAAATTGAATTTTTCAATTCGTTCTAGCTGGCACAACACTGAGTATTGGGCACGATTAAGGTATTGATACATATATTATCCAAAAAAATTGTAGACCTGTAGCATCATCCACACTTATGTAATTAATTTTACGACGTCATTTTACGTCGTCATTTTGCGTCAAATTCACGCTGAGCTGTAATCGCGGCTTTTAGGTCGAGTTTCAGCTCAACGACAAATAGGAGCTGAAGCGACAAATGCAGTGTCGACAAATTGTCGAGAACTCATAGAGATATCCATCCTCAAATTGACATGTTGAAAGTACTAACTAAGGTGTCAAATTTTTTTAAAAGGAAATGGAAACATAATTTTTTTTCAGCGGCTGGAAAACGGAACGAAAAACGGAAAAAAATGGCACTTGGCGGAAAACGGAAATGGAAAAAAAATTTCAGCGGCGGGAAAGCAGAAAAATGGGCCAGAAAAATGGAAACGGAAAATGAAATGTGCACGGAAACAGAAAAATTTGCTGAAATTTTGCTGGAAAACAGATAAAATTTGCTGAAATTTTGCTGGAAGTGGAAACAATTTGCAGAAATTTTGCTGGAAACAGAAAAAAATTACATAATTGATAATCTGCATGAATGTTTACCAGTTTGGCTAGAACATAAAACAGAAAGTTGAGACAGAGAAAGGTAAAATGAGGCAGAAAAATGGAAAATTGAGGCGGAAAACGGAAAAAAGGTGGGAAAAAAAACTGAAAATTTAGCCGGAAAATGGAAAATGAGCTGGAAAAACGGAAACAGAAAGAAGTAGCTGGACAACGGAAAAAAAATTTCAGCAGCCGGAAAACGGAATGGAAAACAGAAAAAATTTGCCTGTGGAAAATGGAAACAGAAAATGGACAACGGAAATTTGACACCCTAGTACTAACCGATATCTACATCGTGTCCAAAGATTATCAAAAAACTCCAGTGGTTTCTAAGATATAAATCAAAATTAAAAATTTCGCTATTCGTTGGCAACATTTCTCATTGGAAATGCGAACAGATGGCGAATTTTTTTCCAACATTTATAATTTGAAAACTACTGGAGTCTTTTGGATAATTTTTGGACACGATGTAGATATCAGTTAGTGTTTTCAACATCTCAATTTGGGGCTTGATATTTCTAAGCGTTCTTGAGTATTTATAATTTGTCGACACTGAATTTGTCGCTTCAGCTCCTATTTGTCGTTGTGCTGTAACTCCGGCTTAGGACGCGATGCACCAAGTATAATTAGAACGTAATGCGCCTTACGTTCTCATTGAACCCCATCTCTGGGCGCCTGCTGATGAACATGTCGATAGCGACAACTCGGTAAACCCACGCGCCTTGCGGCATCGATGGTCGATAAAACCAGCATTTTCTGTCGGTTGAAATGCATTTGGTGCACTGGAATTTTGGAATACGTAAGATATGTACATACCGTATTTCCTCGAAATACCCCCGGGGGGTTTATTTTTTCAGAGTGAGAATTTTGAGGGGGGGGGGGGGGGGGTTAAACGAGGGGGGTGTATTTCGAGGGGTTTTTTTATTTCGCCAGAAATTTTTTGAAAACCAAGTACTAAATTGTCGTCTGAAACGTACGCAGATTTCGAAAATGCAACAAAAATCGCCATTTATAAGACTCTAAAGACTTGTATGAGTGTGTAGACGTATAATCACTGTTCTCACATAAATAACAGAGTCATCGTTTTTAACGTGTGTTTTGCATTACCCAGATGACAAACCGCAGCCTTTGTCATTTACGTTCTCTATACACTAAATTTCGAGGGGGGGGGTTTATAAGTTCATAGTGTCTATTTTGAGGGGGGGGGGGTATTTCGAGGAAATACGGTAGGTATGTAAATTATATACCTAATGTAAATAGGTAGGTTATATGTAACTATGTTCATCATGGCATGGATTTGATTCATCTTTTATTACCGCATTTGATTGAGCATGTGTCATCGCATGTCGAGGTACCTAAATATGTTCGCAATTCACGGTGCCGCTGCACATTGTTGTCTAGTAGATTGGATTCGTGGTAACCCATTCTGAATTACATACCGTATTTCCACGAATTGCCCCCCCGGGGTTTTTTTCAGAGTGAAAATTTTGAGAGAAAAACGTCAAAAATGAAACAATAACCACCATTTATAAGTTTTTACAGCCTTATATAAGGATGTAGATGGTATAAACGATGTTCTAACGTAACACAGTAAGTGTTTTGAACGTCTGTTATGCATTTCCCGGACCACAAATTCATAGTGCCCATTTTGAGAGGGGTATTTCGAGGGGGGGGGGTATTTCGAGGTAATACGGTATATGAAAATGGACAGTCTATGCAAGGTGAAAATTTTATGGAAATTGGAAAGGGGCGAGTCTTCCTAATAAGTTGAGCGGAAAAAAGCGCGAAAAAAAACATTTTAGACTGTGTATTTTCAAATACGTACATCATCTGAGTCATCTCTGGTGGCAATCCCAAGCCCTGTAAAGTGTAAAGTAAAGTGTCAAATGTAAAGTCAAATGCAAAGTAAAGTGTCAAATGTAAAGTCAAATGCAAAGTAAACTGTCAATTGTCATGCAAAGTTCAGTAATAAAATCTTTTCTTTTTTGTTTTGATTGACACTTTACTTTGCATTTGACTTTACTTTGACACTTTACTTTACACTTTACAGGGCTTGGGACTGCCCCCTGAGCAAAAATCGAATTAAAAACGACATTTTCGTTTTATTGTTATCCCTTATGATAGAGTACCGTATTTCCTCGAAATACCCCCCGGGGGGTGATTGTTTCATAGTGGTCCCGAGAGGGGGGGGGGTTAAACGAGGGGGGGGGTATTTCGAGGGGGGGGGGTTATTGTTTCACAAGAAAATTTTTGAAAACGAAGTACGAAATTGTCGTCTGAAACGTACGCAGACGTCGAAAAATGCAACAAAAACCGCCATTTATAAGGTTCTGTAGACTAATATTAGTATGTAGGTGGTATGTACACTGTTCTAACGTGACACCGACATTGTTTTAACGTGTGTTCTGCAGTACACTGAACACAAACTACAGTTATTGTCATGTACGTTCCCTTTACACTCAATTTGGGGGGGGGTATTTCGAGGGGGGGGGGTGATTGTTTCATAGTGGTCTCGAGAGGGGGGGGGTCAAACGAGGGGGGGGTATTTCAAGGGGGGGGGGGGTATTTCGAGGAAATACGGTATGCAAGTATTTACGAACACTACAATATCCGAAATTTTCAAAACTACTGGGTAAATTCTTGTTGAACGCATTTTACTTTACCGGGTGAGTTCAACTACAGTTGACGGAGATCGAAAATGATCAATTCTTTTAAACTCAAATACTATGTCTGAAACAGATTTATAAAATTTGGAAATTTTGGCCGGAAAATACCGTGTATATGAATAATAAAATGTACACACTCTAAAAATATTACATACACCCTCAGACGCACCCGCCTGAAACAGTCAACGGGCACCAGATGGGCACCAGCGGCGCCAGCCAGCTCAACCTCGGCACATACGCTCGCGATGACCACATCTCCGCCTCGAAAGGCAACTAAGTGGCCAACCATGTCGATAATTGAGTTGACATTGTGTATTGAAATGCAGTTTCGGAAAATAACTGTAGCTAAGTAGGTTTGCCCTGGGCACTGAGGTCCATTGTAACTGCGCACTCTCGTTTACTGACACAGTTAACTCAAAATTGAGTGCTCATAAATCAGCTTTGAACGTGGTTGAGATTAATTTTGAGTTTGCCTTTTTTACTGGAGATTTACTGGCAAACTCAAAAGTGAACTCAAGTAGATTTAAAAGCGCTCAATCAAGCAAAGCCAAACACACTACCGTGCAGAATAGTTGAGACTTTTCACACATAGAGAAACAGTAGGCTGGGGGTCCACCACACTTTTTTGCTTCCCAATTTCTTGTCCCTTGACCAATTTTGATGCCATTTAAGTATGTCGGGGTTTGATGCTGGGGCTCCTACGAAAAAATTTTGTTTGCTCAAATAATCCCCCAGGCCCGAGATAAGGGGGGTCTATAAAATGATGGTCAATAAATATACAGAAAGTGGGCAATCTGGATGAGTGTCTTTGAAGCTTAATAACTCAACCATTTCTGGGCTGATTTGAATGATTCAACACTTAAAATGATCGGGATTACCTGCAAGTTCTATTTTTGTGGTAGGTTTAGTGATGTCTAAACTCCGTATGTCAATTTGACCCAGTTTTTGAACATGAAAAATTAATTTTTTTGAACATGCCATCATATATTTTAGATAACGAGGATTCATTTAAAACATAAATGAGTTCAATATCTCTTTCCAATCAAACGTTATGGCACTTCAAAGTTTTCAATGGTGTCTAAATATTTTATGCTTTTCTTACTGGGGTTTGCAGCATGCAAATTTTGTTATTGAACAGTCTATAACATACTTTAGACAGAGAGAATTACTATGACAAAAACGTTTTTTCAATATCTATTTCCACTCAAAAGTTATAGCACTTACAAACTTCCATCTTCATTCCATCAAAAATAATTGCACATTACTCATTCACAGTTGGGCCAACTCTTCTCCCCA
The DNA here is from genome assembly GCA_964036195.1 of Sphaerolaimus hirsutus. Classification (NCBI taxonomy): domain Eukaryota; kingdom Metazoa; phylum Nematoda; class Chromadorea; order Monhysterida; family Sphaerolaimidae; genus Sphaerolaimus; species Sphaerolaimus hirsutus. The sequence continues at coordinate 2,802,768 of OZ038452.1, read as the reverse complement.
ATAGAGCAAAGCCAAAACCTCAAATTTACACACCAAAAAGCCCCACTCAGTAGTATGCCTACCCCCATTTCTGAGTTGCTGGCAATGGATGCAAAACTGCAGCAAAAATAAATAAATGCCACATTTCCATATATGCATTGCCATATGCTGTTCATGCTTAGAATGTTTCTTGCTGCACACAGAGCTCAGCGATGCAGGCAAGCAGTTGCCATGGTGAAAATTTTGTGAAAAAATGAACATAGGGATTGGATATAGACTTTAAAGTGAGAAATTGGTTGGTACTACCCAAAACAAGAAAAGTCTCAACTATTCTGAAACATGAACAAACTGAGTGAATATGTTTGTACACTCGGAATATACGCAGATTTGAACTCAAGGGGCGGTCATCCCAGGCATGTGTAGTCAACCCCCCAGGGTACCCATGTATCCAAATCCAAAAGTATCCAAATGTTTTGCATATCGACCATTTTGAAATTCTGGCAACATTAATCACGCAGCACAAAAAGTCTCAACTATTCTGCACGGTAGTGTATATTTAGGTATCTAAACTGAAGTGACTTGACTCACACTACGTCCTCAACACAGTCATTTTGCAATATCCGCCCACGTCAGTTATCGTTGGCATGCTGCCAATGTAAACAACTGATGCATAGCGTAAAGTCATTGTAATTAACAGTTGACGGGTAGGTACACACTACAGTCTTTTACAGTATCCAAACGGTGAACTCAGTGTCAACTCGTGTCCCAACTGCACACGGTGATTGGTTGTGCCCTTCTAGTCACAGGAATTGTCAACTGCGCATTGGGGCTGTTTCTGGCCATGGCATCCCCCACAGTCTGGATATTTTATTTCGTTTATATGTTTGTGGTTTTGGCCAGTTTTTGCGTCCATTTGGCCATGAATGTTTTTGGGGGTAGGTAAGTTTTGTTAGGTTGTGTTAGTTGATTGAGGTTTGGAGGGGTGATATTTTTTAGTTTTTTTAATAACCATTTGTCAACTGCAACATTCAGGGCCGGTACCGCACCATGTAAAATATTGTTTTTGTAAACTGTAAAATGTGAGAAAATGTAAAATGTCAGGTGAAATTTTGCAGTTTGCATTTTGTATTTTACCGGACATTTTGTGTGATATTTTATACTTTTACATGGAATTGTGAATACGACATGCTGGACTGTCCCCCGGTAAATAATAATGATGTCTTGTTTGAATGTATTTTTTAGTTACTTTTTTAATTTTTGCGGACCTTTCAAACAAATCGTTGTTTACGTGACAGTCTGAAAAATATTTTCCGAATTTTTATTATTTTTTAAATTTTGGATTTTCAGGGTGCTTTTTTGGATAAAAAGGACTGCCAGTTCAATTATATTTATATCCCAATTTCGTTTGTCGCTGTGCTTACTTTGCTGCCGTTCAGTTATCGTTTTCCTAAAATGAAATTCAATTTTCTTTTGCCGTGAGTCTATTTTCCCAAATATAACCAATAACTCTCACACGAAAAAATTCCAAAAAATCCAGAACCATTTGCAATAAAGTGTGCAGAAAATCTACATATATTTAAAGTTCAAAATGATTACCGTATTTCCTCGAAATACCCCCCGGGGGGTGATTGTTTCATAGTGGTCCCGAGAGGGGGGGGGGGTATTTCGAGGGGGGGTTATTATTTCGGCAGAAATTTTTTCAAATCCTAGTACAAAATCGTCGTTTGTGATGTACACTGGGGTTAAAAAATGCATCAATAACTGACACGTATAGACTCTTGTAGACTAATAGTAGTACATAAATAGATGGTATAAACACTGTTCTAACGTGATTCCAACATTGTTTCAATGTGTGTTCTCCACTACGCAGAACACAAACTGCAGTATGTGTCATGTAAATACGTTCTCTTTACACTCAATCTGGGGGGAGGGTATTTCGAGGGCGGGGTGATTGTTTCATAGTGGTCTCGAGAGGGGGGGGGTATTTCGAGGAAATACGGTATGCAATTACGTGTGGCATAAAACCCCTTGTTTTTGACGTGTTTTTTACGTGCTCGCTACAGCTAAAGTGAAGCTAGTGTTGGGCAAAAATTTGATTTTCAAGCTGTCCGATTAAAAAAATCAATTTCCATTTTGAAAATCCTTTTAAATGATACCCACTTTTCATCAAAGGCACCAGCAAAGTTTCTGGCGTCATTTTTTAGAGTGGCGCTACTGGCGCCATTTTTCTGCCGTTTTTTTGTCGCTACTCCCAGTCCCAACCCTATTTGCCGCGGAGACAAAATTCGAAAAATCGTCATCTTGTGTATGTATTTTAGCACTGGAATGCGGTATTTCATTTTCATTACTTTTAGTCACTTAAATTTGGCTTTCGGTGCCACATGTCGCCTGTTTGAGAATAGAGAATGCCTTAAGAGAGGGATTTTTGAGATGTGGTCTGTTCCGGAATTAATGGACCAGTTTTTATCCGCGTCATCTGTTTACTCAATACTCAGTGAAGAACCCCCCTCGAAAAATCCCCATCTGAGTGAGCTGGGGTTAATATTAAAATTTTGTGCCCCTGATAATGATTACAGAGTTGTGACAAAATTTTGAAATTTATTTGTAAACAAAGTAGGTATTCACTCCCAAAGACTGGAAATGTAAAGGTGTGTTCACGTACATGACACCTTTCATAAAGATATCCAATGTACACCAATTTATGCAATATAAATAGGTATTTGTAACGTGAAAACAAATCCAACCCTCGAATTTTACGGGCATAAGACAGAGTTGTTAAATTACCGGTATTTTTGGAAAGCGCAGGCGTAAATACATTTTACAAATTACGAGTATTTATACTAAAGCGAAAGGTATTTTTAATAAAATACATAGGAAAGTACAAAAAAGCTGAGTAAAAAAGTAAGTTCTAAAAGCGTAAAACTGGACCATGTGAAAAGTTTTTTACGCTTTGTGTATCCGGGTATTTCAGCCGGGAAAGTGTAATAAAGCGTAAGGGTATTTTACGAAAATGTAAGCGCAAGCGTAGGTAGAAATACCGATTTACCCAGGTATTTCAGGTAAGCGTAAATACGCTTTTGCAACTGTGGCATAAGATCCCCCGGGCTTGAAACCTGAGAATGGGACACAAAATTTGTAAAATTGATTCTGCCCGATTTTTTTATATCCACAAAACTACCGTCACACAGATTTTAGAACACCCACATGATTACTCGGAGTACTTGGACGAATTCACAAGTAATGGCGCTTTCGAGTGTATAACTATTGACTTTTGTAGCTGAATATTTTGAAGGTGTTTTGCTCCAGAAACAGCTGGTTGAGTATATTTTTCACCACCATTTTGTCTTAGATATGTACTTTTACGTAGGTGAAACATCTTCAGTTTATGTGACTTGTTGTCCATTTGCACAATATTGAACCAAATTTGTCTCATTTTGTGTATGCTTGATCTCTAATATATATTTTTATTATATAGCAAGAAGGTGGGTTGACTTTTTAAATTGTTATGTAGATTCTAAAGATGGAAGCTAAATGTGTATTTAGTAGTTTTTAACTTTATACTGCTGCAAAGATGCTTATCATCTGCCACAAATCGAACACCATATATTACCCGTTCATGGGATCATTGTGTTTTTATTCAAAACTACCTGAATATACCGTATTTCTCCTAATAGAACAGTATACATCGTATAGAAGACACCTCCAATTGAACGGTAGTCTCTAAATAGAACGTTAAGTAGAAATTATGTTGGAAGGGTGCCAATACACAAAAATATAAAAAAAACATGGATGGCGAGAAGAGAATGTTCAAAGCATTCAGATAAACATTAAACTTTTAATTGGTGCTGTGATATTTGCATATTATTCAAGTTTCATAGGAAATCAAATGAAAAATCTGTGAAAAATTAGAATGGCACCTCCAATTGAATGTCAGCTAAAAAAGTTAGACAAAAAATAGAACAACGCCTTTCAATTACAAGAAATACGGTATTATATCCAAATTTCTCACAAACATTCCACCCCCCAACCCCCCCCCCCAGGGAGCGTCACCATGCCGGTGATCATGGGCGTGCAAGTGGACAGGGAGTTGGTGAGCATGGCCATCAACTTCTTCGTGCTCATCATCCTCCTGCTGCTGCTCAAGACCGTCCTCGACGTGCTCGACATCAAGGAGAAGCTAGAGGGCGGACGTTGAGAGGTTGGGTTGGAGGTGCGTTTTGGATACAGTGGTGGGTTTTGGATACTATTTTGGAGTGGGTTAAAATTCGTTTTTCGAAATGAACGAGTTTGAGTTGGTGGGTTTAAGATTTTTCCTAGTAAAATTCAGTAAATTTTGAATTTATGTCCAGAAACAGTTTTCGTAAACTCGGCAGACATGAAAGGAATCAGTGATTCGGCCCTTACGTACCAATTTTTAATTTCGTTAAAATTGTTAAGTTAATTTTGAATTTTAATGAATGCATTCCAATCGATTCATGGTAAATCTTATTCAATCCGACGTTTTATGCGAGAACAGGATAAACTGGACACGCATATTGTCATATGAAAGCAGATAACAAGGTATTTTATTGTAACAGTCCGGACAAATTCCAACAAAAAAGTACGTATGTGTGCGTGCGATAGAACAAGGGAAGAACGACCCTGTACACTGTACACCACTAGCGAAATCTGGATCGTTTTGAAAATCTAAAAATTGCTCTGAATAACAAAAAATGCTCACTAAGTTCGTAATAATAAGAAATTATCGTATATATATATATAAAGTGTAGATCTTAAATTCAAATTTCGACGGTGACGTTCACTTATCTAATTGAAAAATTTGTTGATGGTCATCCCTACGCATGAAATACGAGTGTCAATAACAATGAAATTGGGTTAGAATGGCACTTGTACAAAAATTCGTTAGACCATTGACTCGCATAATGTCTGCCGAGTTTATTTTGAAATTTAGTTTTTGAATTTTGTGAAATACTTATCGAATTTTTGGTTGCAAATGCGTAAAAGTGCAGAAACATAATGGAATACATAAATTTTACATGTATCTATCTACCGTATTTCCACGAAATACCCCCCCTCGTTTGACCCCCCCCCCCCCCACCTCTCGAGACCACTACGAAACTATCACCCCCCCCTCGAAATACCCCCCCCAGAAGAGAACGTACATGACAAATACTGCAGTTTGTGTTCTGCGTAGTGCAGAACACACGTTAAAACAATGTCGGATCGGAATCATGTTAGAACAGTGTTTATACCATCTACGTACTACTATTAATCTACAGGAGTCTTTACATGTCAGTTATTGATGCATTTTTCTACCCCAGCGCACATCACAAACAACGATTTTGTACTAGGATTTTAAAAAAGTTCTTGTGAAATAATAACCCCCCCCCTCGAAATACCCCCCCTCGTTTAACTCCCCCCCCCTCTCGGGACCACTATGAAACAATCACCCCCCGGGGGGTATTTCGAGGAAATACGGTATTCATAGCCGAAAAACACAAATATGTCTGCGTCTGCGGTATCAGCGTCAAAGCCCACAAAACAAAGTAGGTATTCAAAATTGAGGGGAGAAATGTTAAAATGAAAATATTCAGTGGAAAAATTTCTTAAATTCGAAAATCATTCCAAAAATTACGAAGTTATTCATGCAAACGCGTAATTGTCACTTTTCCACCACCTAGCTTTACCACCAATTACGCAAGCGCCCGCTGATTTCCTTATGGGCATAGCGAATTGGTGGCGGGCGTGCACGCATTTAGGCATGCAGCTGCGAAAAGAAAATCAGAAACAAAAACTGAAAAAATCCCGTTTGAACGATATCACACAGTGGTGGACAGGGGACAATTACGCGTTTGCATGAATAACTTGAGAACGAGTGGAGTTATCGCTGCCATATTTTCAGGGATCATTTTCTAATTGGTTGTTAATGTTGATTAAAAATTTGACGTAAATCCGACCACCCAGTGACAAGTTATTTGAAATCTAGTGCGCAGGTCTGAATTGGCGCACCCTGTATATAAGTCTACAGATGCTCATATTTACATGTCAGTTATTGTTGCAATTTTCTACGTTACAAACGACGAATTAGTACGGGAGTTAAAAATTTTTTTGGCGAAATGAATAACCCCCTCGAAATATCTCACCCTCGTTTAACCCCCCCCCCCCCCTCAAAATTCACACTCTGAAAAAAAAACCACGGGGGTAATTCTGGGAAATACGGTAGCTTATCCCTAGGTACACACACTAGTTTCGTAACAAAATGAAAAAATATGAACACTATAAGATCAGGCTTGAATGCAATTGAGTTTACCTGTACTGTACGTATGTAAATAACCCTAATAAAAGTACAAAATCGCAGAGGAGAGACATAGCTGGAGCACGAATGCAATTAGCCGCGCAATGAGCTATCTACTTTGACTGAGATCGAATCGCCATCCACCATGATATCGCATTTTATGTTCATTATTTTCACAACTCACCGAGCAGAGAGCAAATGAATACCAATTATATGGTTGACGTTGGATTGGTTTGAGTGTTGAGTGTTCCTAATTTGTTTGCTTATTGCGGCGGACATAATTACCGTATTACCTCGAAATACCCCCAGGGGGTTTATTATTTCGCCAGCAAAATTTGAGGGGGGGGGGATAATTCGAGGGGGGTTTATTCGAGGGGGGTGGTCTATTATTTCGCCAGAAATTATCGGAAATTCCCCATACGCAAACGTAGAAAAATCGAACAATCACATAGATTTATGTGTGTTTATAGGCATATATTACTGTATATACACAAAAACCCTTCCCTAACGTCACTTAATCATCAGTTTTAACGTGTGTTCTGCATTGTACAGATCACAAACTGCGGTATTTGTCATGTACGTTCATGTTACACTCAATTATAGGGGGGTATTTCGAGGGGGGGGGGGGTTATTATTTCCTCAGCTGAAATTTAGGGGGGTATTTCGAGGGGGGGGGGGGTTTAATTCGAGGGGGGATAATTCGAGGTAATACGGTAGTGCGGCTGGGAAAACTACAACTCGACGTGAAAATGAAGCGTGAAATTTCACCTTAAAAGTGAGTACCTATACTCGATGAAACCGCATGTTATACAGTTTTATGAAGGAAACACTCCATCATGACATGATAAAAAGGATAAGATCGCTGATAAAAAAGCTTATTCCAGCGCAAAAAAAACCCAGGAAACTGAAAAAGTTTCAGGGAAAAAACGCTAGATTCTACTTTCCGTCCGGCTTGGCACGCCGCCCGCTTGCGCTTGGGAAGGTTTTTAGGCATTGACCCCGCCTTGATGATGAACTCAGGTAGGGGTCAGCGGCGGAATGGATCAAAGGTTGAATGTCATGGGATTAACTCTGGACTCACTCGTGATTATTGCTCAGATTGGGTGTGGTGGCTTTAATTGGTGTGTGTAAATACTTATATTTGGCAATATTTGATGTGCTCTGCTGTGATGACAAAGTTTCAGCACTATAACCTCACCATAGCCCGAGAGATAGCTTCGGAAGTGAAATTAAAAAATGCATGGCTAACTTGACCGGGAAAATGTTTATGATAAGAACAAGTTTACCTACTTCGTTTTTTACATGCAATTTTAATTCTCACTCTTCAAATGTTTTTTTATACATATCCACTCATGTCAAAATTTTGTAGATGTATTTATAAAATGTATTTTTGTAAAAGTCTGAATTCACCACTGTCAACTATCTATTCTGATGTAAACTTTGAATGATGTAACAAAAAACGGGAATGATCTACGCTAAATGTACGCTAATCCGATCGCATTCAGCCTTTGATCCATTCCGCACAAAATTGTTGGCATGAAAAGTGTCAATTCAATCGGCGCAATTAAATACGCGTGCAGTGTGGGGGTCGTGTTTTTCATTAGAAGTCAAACACATGCGTGCAATTTGGTCAGCAGACGCGACTCTTTATAAAAAACTTCCCGCGTGCAACCCAAGCCAAGCCATAGGCCGGACGGAAAATACAGTCAATCGAAAAAACATCCCCTGCTTGTACTCTGCTTTTTCCTTTTAAGAATATTTTTCTTTTTGTTCAAGTGCGCACATAAGTATCCTGCTCGCGCGTTATGAACTAAAACATAAGTAATTTTGGGCGCATACTTCACGGTCCGCCGAGTAAATATACCGTATTTACTCGAATAATTCCCCCGGGGAATTATTTTTTCATCGGACATTTTTGAGGGGGGAACTATTCAAGGGGGGGAATTTTTCAAGTGGGGGAATTATTATTTCCTCAAAATTTTCAAGTATGTTTCAGTCACACAACATAAACATGTACGTCCAATTTCCATTCGTAGTGCACATTCCTTTGCATCCTTACACACCGAATGTGCTGCATCTGCAATCAAACGAGGCACTGCTATTTTGCTTGGTTTGATTTCATTGATTGTCTTTTTAATAAATGTGCATTATTTATTCTCCATCATTGTGGGGGGGGGGATTATTCAAGTGGGGGAATTATTTTTTCCTCACTCGTCTAGCAGGGGGAATTATTCGAGGGGGGGGATTATTCAAGTGGGGGGAATTATTCGAGTAAATACGGTACATGGACTTGGACACAATACTGATCCATCCCTTAATCGTTTCCAGAAGTCAACGTTCACGGTGAACCGTTTCTGGAAGTTTCAGTGATTTCAGTGATCGTATTCTCTGTGATTTTTACGTCGAAATTTTACGTCAACTTAAATTTCGACATAAAATCATTGAAAAATCGATATTTCCAGAAAAAGTTGACCGTTCACGCTGAATTTTGGAAACGATTGAGAGATGGACACGATTAAAAGAGATTACCTAGTACTTCTCCCATAACAAATTGATGACCCATGTCATCATCCACCTCTATTGTATGTATGGGGACTTTCATTCCAAAAGTTAACATATCCAGATTTTTCGATTTTTCAAAATCGCATTTTAAAGTTTGGCGCTGGCCCGGCAGCGCCATGTTTGGGCGACAAAGCTTGCCCTGCACTTTTCAGATATCTCGGACATTTGTCTACAATTTTTGTGTCCCTAAATTTTGTCGGCTGGTAAATATTTTGGGAGTTATGTCATATTTTGTAAACCAGCCAACATAAGGAGTAAATTTGAAAATTTGAACTTGAAATGTAAATAACTTCCGAACTGTGCATCGCAGGGCAAAACCAATTACACCACTGAGAAGCCCTTTTCGAGAAGTACACAAACCTAAATTTTCAGATCTATATTTATACCCGTACTCGATTTATAGAGCAAAATAAATTTGGAAATTCACGTATGCACATTTGGAAATGAAACTATTTTTTGGATATGTGCACTTACGAAATGAAAGTTCTGTTTTTCATAGGGGATCTGAGATGGATATGTGCACTTTCGATATGAAAATTGTGATTTTTCTGAAAAACGGTACCACTGTATCTCGGGAACAAAATGGACTATAACACTGATTTTTTTTACCAAAATGAGCAGAATTATACGTGGATGTCGAATCCACAGCTAACTCGATGTTTCTGGATTTGGCGCTTGTGAACTTTTGGAACAGAAGTCCCCGTATATACCTAATAAATTTTGCTGTGAAATTTTATGATTGAATATTATGTCGAGCTGTAATCGCAGCTTAAAGTCCATTTTGACGCTGTGCACACTAGTTTGCTTCAAAAAAGGATATTGCGTCCAAATTGTTCTGCTTAGCTTTCACCTAGTCAGTGTTTTCAGGAAAAGTTTGCGTGGACAAAGATTGACCATTCAAATTTTCATTTCCATCCAATCCAGGTGGATTCCATTCATCTCACAGATGATTTTATTTAGCCTCACCTGTTTATGTGAAATAGGTAGGTGTTTTGGCTCAGTGCCAACGTTTTGTTCGGCCAGTCCGCAAGTGGTAAAGTAAAAAGGAAAACTTTGCTCTTCTCTCGTCACTTTCCTATTTACTTTACTCTGTACTTTTTACTTTATTCTTTTATTTTCTACTTGTGGAACCAGGACCAGGGGGCAGTTCCAAAGTGTCAACTGAGTATCCAAATTTTATCCAGGTCTTTGTATACAGGTCTTATGTTTTTGCATCCGAATCTTATTATCAAACATTATCCTTTTTTTAACCTTACCACTTGCGCAAATGGCCCCTGGGGCCAGATTTAATTCGCCCTACAGATTTTTAGGGTAGGGCGTACGCCCGATAGATTTTTTAAAGTTCAGCCGCATCGACGCACATGCACCGAGAGCAAGGCGGTATGTAAAATATACGAAACCATCCATGAAGGTCGCCAATATTGCAATATGACGTATATCGCTTCGATTTTGGCCCGGAAATCACTATTTCGTCATTTCTTGGCCGTCTGCCAATTCGCTTTTTATTTTTTTTTGTCGGGCGGGTTACTCGCATAAGTCGCGCTTTTGTACGCTCGTGCATGCATTTCTTTCTTGTCGCTGACTTCATGGTTTCGGTTGCAGACAGTGAACACTAAAAAAGTGACCACCTGACCACCTACAAATCTGTAGGGAGAATTAAATCTGGCCCCAGGGTTTGAGGTGGCGCGCAGCAAAAATGACGTGCGCACTTCCCCAGACCGCGAGACGTTTGTCGAGAAAGCTTGGGAATTTTTTTGCGAATTGGCTCCGCCTCCGATCAGTCGGTCGGGCGCCCCCTGGGTTAATTCAAATGGGGGGGGGGGTATTTTGAGGAAAAACGGGACATGTAAAATATGTACTTTACACTTGTTTTTCATGCTGGATATACAGGGGTGGGCATCTTCAGTTACCGCTGGAAAAACTATCGCATTTTCCCAGCGGTAACTGAAGATGCCCACCCCTGTATGTACGTTTGATATGAAATTCACAATTGTTGTTGAAAAATCGGTACTATCACATCTCCGGAAAGACATTGAATAGGTTATAATATTACTCTACCGTATTTCCACGAAATGCCCTCAGGGGGTTTATTGCTTCGCCAGGAAATTTTGAGGGGGTTAACTCGGGGGTGGGCTAATTCGAGTGGGGGTTTATTATTTCATCAGAAATTTTCGCGAAGGATAAAAGTAAAGATTAGGCTGTTACATACTTAAAACTTGTAACTCGAAGTAAAACGCCAATTTTTTTCCAAAATGTGCAATGGCCGCTTATTTATGCAATTTACGTAGATGTCAAATGCCCGCTTAACTAAAAAATTTTATTTGGCCTATACCTGGGTATTTTTGGAACGAGACCTTTCAATTGTCCCGTCAAGTGTTAGAATTCATTCTGGAGTTAATCAAAGGAACAAAGAAACAAAGAAACAACTCCCCTTGGGACTTATTCGAGGATTTAGGGTACTTGTATGTGTTGACTCATATACTCGGCGGACATGATGCTCTGCCCTCGCACTGATTTATGTCTCACGTTGGAAGCGTGCCAATGATGACAAAAGCATGCGATTTTTTGTTGTGAATAAGTTAACGTATAGCGTTATAACAGAGACGAATTTTCTCAACTTTTTATGAACATCGCATGCGTAAAAAAGTAGTTGGCACGCTTCCAGCGGGAACCACGCGTGCAGGGTGTAAAGTGACTCGAGTATAGTGATGGAATGGCGCCATGGCGCTGGCACCATTTGAGGGCGCCAAAAGGCGCCGCGCCATGGCGCCATTGGCGCTTGGCGCCATTTTTCTGTGGCGCCATTGGCGCCTGGCGCCCACTTTCTGAAAGGCGCCATGGCGCCCCTGGCGCTTGGCGCCCTCTCTCCGTGGCGCCCTTGGCGCCTGGCGCCCTGCCCAAAAAGGGCGCCAGAATGGCGCCAGCAAGGTTTCAAGGAGAATACGGCGTAAATGAATAAAATTTAATAAAAAAGGAAGATGCGCATGCGCGGATAATAGAAATTCGCCGCAGAGAAGGGATGAAGTGGTGCGATTGGGCTAAAATCTTTCGTCCAACGGTAGATCAGACACATCTGACGGATCAGAAGCTGGGAATGATGGGCCCTTGAACTCGCAAACTCGTGTATCAACTTATTCAAATCATCGCAATTCAGTTTTTGTCCATTTCAAGAAAACATCTATGGGAAAAGGGGTGTAGGTATATGTTGTTTACCATTTTACAGGGTATTTTACATAACTATTCATACCTTGCATGACATTTGACACTTTACAGGGCATTTTAAACGAAAGAACAAGTGAAATGTGTGCAGTACGGTGCTGAAGTAATAATTAAGGCAAAGGCAGGGTATTGTATATAAGTATCTATTCTGGCGCCCTTGGCGCCTGGCGCCCTATTTTCCAAATGGCGCCCTGGCGCCCTTGGCGCTTGGCGCCCTCTTTCTGTGGCGCCATTGGCGCCTGGCGCCCACTTTCTGAAAGACGCCATGGCGCCCTTGGCGCTTGGCGCCCTTTTCCTGTGGCGCCCTTGGCGCCTGGCGCCCAGTTTCCTTTTTTCTGGCGCTTTTCCATCACTACTCGAGTATAACAATACCGTATTTCTTCTAATAGAACGGCATACTCGAATAGAACAGTACCTCGAATAGAGCGGCAGGTAAAAGTTGCCTAAAAAATAGAACGGCGCTCTTGCGGCTCTTCTATTAGAAGAAATACGGTAATTTGGAAGCTTTAAAAACAATTTAATAGGATTGGGTTTGAATGATTGACACGTTTTTTCATGCACCGCGGAGTCAGGGACCCGAGATCACGGAAAAGCTAAAATACTTACAGACCAGCTTTAATTATCCCAAACATAAAAGAATTAACATTCATCAGGATACTTAGAAAACTTTACAGTTTTATCTTAAGAAAATGTTTTTCCATCCCTAGTAAACACCTTCCCGGACAAGTTCACCACCCATTTTTTTATTTCACTTCGGAAGCTATATCTATGGCTATGGTGGGGTTATAGAGGTGAAACTTTGTGAATATATACTTGTAACATCCCTCTACTCTGTATCAGTGGGGGGAGGCATGGCGACTAACTACAGGGTGGGTCGCCCTATAAGCAAAAAAATTTTGCCGGGTTTTCCGTGTCCCAAACAAGTACACCACCCCCTTGATTAGCTACACTAAAGGGGCTGTATCTCCAGTTGTGGGGGTGGTAGAAAGCTAAAATTTTTGGGGTACTTTGGCAACAGCCACCCCTACTAAATGCCAGTGGGGCAGCTCCCGACGACCCACTTCAGTTTGTGCCGCTGTAAATAAAATTGTTGTTTTTAAAAAAACCGACCCAAGTGTCCCAAGCAAGTTCACCACCTAAACGAATTAAAAATTTTTTTTGAGAACATACCTTATATAAAAACTGAATCAGGTTTTAACCCTACTTCTGCTAATTAAATTTTTTTCCTTTGTTTAGCCACCCCCATTGTAAATGGCAGACCGAAAATTTCACTTTAAACCAATGTTTTGTTTCACACTTTCAAAGTTGGTTTACAACATTCACTAGAGAATGGTCTAAGGTTCAAAGTTATGTAAACAACATATCCTCTAAAATGCTTCCATAAGGAAATTTATTTGGGGTGAATGAAAAAATGAAAATTTTGTCAAATTTTGTTCCTGCAATGACATCATTTTGACATCATAGGATTCACCCCAAGTAAATTTCCTTATGGAGGCATATTAGAGGTTATGTTGTTTACATAACTTTGAACCTTAGACCATTCTCTAGTGAACTTTGTAAACCAACTTTTTAAGTGTGAAACAAAAAATTGGTTTAAAGTGAAATTTTCGGTCTACCGTTTATGGGACAGGGTGGGTGCCCTACTGAAAAAAAATTTTGGTGGCTGAACTAGGCTTCCAACCCGATTCAGTTTTATGTTAGGTATGTTGTTGCAACATTTTTTTTAATGCAGTTGGGTGATGAACTTGTTTTGGGACACTTGGGCTGTTTTTAGAAAATGGTCAACTTTATATGCAGTGACCCATGCTTTAGTGGGTCGTCGGCAGCCGCCCCGCTGGTGTATTGTGAGGGGGGTTGTTGGCAAGACATCCCCCAAATTTCAGCTTTATACCGCCATCACAGCTGGAGATATGGCTCTTGTAGTGTAGCCAATCAAGTGGGTGGTGAACTTGATTGGGACACCAAAAACGCCAAAAAAAATGTTGCATGTAGGGCGACTCACCCTGTAGTGAGTCGCCGCACCTCCCCCATTGTTGGGGAGTAGAGGGGTCTTACAACTTTATATTTACAAAGTTTCAGCTTTATAACACCCCCATGGACGGAGATATTGCAGTCGAAGTGAAATAAAAAAATGGGTGGTGAACTTGTCCGGGAAGGTGTTTACATGTCAATTGAGGCAGCTACGCCCACAATTCATTTATTGTCAGCTCAATTATCTATTGAATTTTTGATTGATGGTGACGTGTCAAATACTAATTGCGTGCGGTTGCATGAATAATTTAGAAAATTTGAATTATTAAAATAATAAACTTGATCGCAATTGATGTTGACACATTTTGAATAAAAAATTGAATGAAAAATGACGTCAATACGTACCGCTTCAATGAATCTGAGTAGGAGTATAAAGTATCTTATGTAACCTAGGATTTATTTTTCCTGAGCTGCTATTTATCATGGCTTTGCCAGTGGAACTTTATGTGAGATCGAGTCTTGCACGTGAGCTTGCATGGGTACATTTTATCTCAATAAAAATAAATTCACATGACCACGTATTTGATGAGCATTTTGTATGACAAAAATGTCACATTGAAGAAATAAATACCACATTTCTTCGCAATACCCCCTTGAATTGTTGTCACTTCGAAGTACTCCCTCCCAGGTCTGCGCGAGCTGAGGAAAAATATCCCCTCGAAATACCCCCATCTGGAATGCATGAATCATACAATGAACATCACATTTTTTTGCTGTCAATGATGATTGCAGTCAATGTGCATAGACTTGTTTGTGCAGCAATCTACCGTACATTGACATGTCCAAATATATCACGTTTGATCACAGCTATAAACAGTCACTCATGTCATAACCTATTGTTTACTAAGCTCCTTCAAGAATTTTTTATGTGACATTATACCCCCTGCGGCCCTGCCCCCTCTAATTAACCCTCAAAAGTTGCTGGCAGAAAAATATACCGCTGAGGGTATTATGACGAAATATGGTAGGTGCAGTGCAAATAAAAGGCTCGCGAAGTATTTACACTTAAGTGGTTTGAAGCGCCTTCAAAGCCTGAACCTGAGCCCATGGCAGAACTGCATGTGTGACCTGCTGCCAGTTCCGCAAGTGGAGAAGTGAGAAGTGTAAAGCGAAGTGAAAAGTGAACTTAGATTGTTTTCTGAATAAGGTAACATTTTCAATTCCAAAGTTCGGACGCAAGCGAAATATCGGCACATTTCCAACTAAATCATCATTACAGTCATCAGAAACAATGCTTTCCAAGTCAGAATTGATCCTACTGGTATACACTTTTTATTTTTTCCATTTTTATTTTACATGACTTTTGACACTTTGCATGACATTTGACATTCTAAATGACTTTTTACACTTTGCATAATGTTTGACATTTTAAACGACTTTTGACACTTTGCATGACATTATTAACGTTACCAGGGTATGGTGGTGAAACCACATAAAACATTAAAGTCAAACATTTTAGCTACCAAATTGACTTACCACTAGTGATGTAAAAAGCGCCAGACTATTGGCGCCAAGCGCCAAAAGCGCCATGGCGCTTTTCTAGAACACGGCGCCAAGCGCCAATGGCGCCAGAGGATCTTGGCGCCAAGTGCCAATAGCGCCAGCGCCAAATTTTTTGCTGCTCACAAAGTGCTGATGTGGTTATTGGTTAGGCTCTATCGGTTATGTTTTGGTAATAGGTTAAGTAGGTTATTTAGGCTAAGGGTGCTGACTGCTGAGCACTGATGAGACCCTGGCACCCGCCCCAAAATCAACCCCTGCCTGTTCGAAAGGGTCGAAACAGGCTTTTCTGTCCGGAGGTGCTTGGGAGTGCACCATGTGATTCTTCCAGATAGCTTTTGGACATCATTCGATTCACCCAACCGTAAATCAGAGTTGTTAAAAGTACCGAACTTTTTCAAAGTATATGTAAACGTAAAGTATTTATTTTTTAGTCATTCCTTGAGTACAGAAAACGTAAAGTAATTTTTTCAACTTTTACTCATGAGTAAAGGTGAGTAAACGTACTTTTCCCTGCAGAAAACCTAAACGTGAGTACTTTTGAGAAATGTCACCAAAATTTTCGAGAAATGTCGCTCAAAATTAACTATTTTCATAACTTTTTGCCTATTTTACGCTATTTTTGACTATGCTCTATGCCTCTTGACTAATTTTCTCCGTTTTTTCACTTCTATGCCTCTAAAAAGCTATATAAAAAGCTATCTAAAATACGTTTTCTGTATTCGAGTACTTTCAAAAAGTATACATAAAAGCGAGTACCAGAACTTTTTTTCAGAGGAAACGTAAACGTATTTACTCTGTACTCGAGTATACGTATTTATCCAGTAAAAGTAAATACGTTTTAACAACTATGCTGTAAATGCCCTAGGTAAAATACATGAGATCCGTAGCTCCTCTGGCATCAATTATTTTTGTGGCAAATTCACATAAGCACATGCTTATAATAACAACATTCATATCAAAGATCCCTTAGGGTTACCTCTTGGTTACGTGGCAATAATAATTGGAAAAATGTATTCGCTTTTACTTAAATATTATTTATACATAATCAAGTCTTGCGTAGAGTTGTTAAAAATACTGAACTTGTTTCACAGTATACTCCGGTTACTTTACACCTTGCACGCGTGGTTCCCGCTGGAAGTGCGCCAATGATGGTTAACGCGTGCGAGTTTCATAAAAAGATGACAAAAATGATTCTTGTTATACTGTTATTCATTAATATATTCACATCAATAAATTTTTTAAATCGTTTTACGGAAATCGCATGATTTGATAATCATTGGCACGCTTCCAACACGAGACAAAAATCAGTGCGAGGGCAGAGTATCATGTACGCCGAGTATACTGTAAACTTAACATAATTTTTTTTATTCACCCTGTGTTTTGTACAGAACATTTACACTATTTTTTCTTGCTTTTTACTCAGTAAAATAGGTCACGTTCACGTGGGTATCTTATAAAAGACTTATCACCATGAAAATGTAAATGTGTGTATTTTTCAATTTTCTGCTCAGGAAAATGCAAAAGCTAGTAGAGTAGTTTTTCCTGAACAAAACAGAAGAGCATTTCAACAACTAGGTAGTTCTAATTGTTTGAGTCAATGTTGTTGAAATGTTTGAAAATATTTGATATGTATTTACAGAGAACATGTTTGCATTGTTTCACTAGATCTTTTGAAAAAAAACCTGCTAGGTATTTAGACACAAAATATTCACTTTATGCACAGCACAAACGCATAAGTAAATACCTATATGCAGTAAAAAATGTCTTGAAGTAAAGTTTGTAAAACGAGTAAAAAATCAGCGTGAATTTTCTCTACTGGGGCAATGAATAAATTTTAAATACCTTACATTTACATATACTTTTGAAAAAGTTACTGTAGTTTTAACAACAGTGTTAGCAATAAAATAAACTCACTTGCATGATTTCAGCGCCCACGCAACTCTACTTAAAAATTACAATTAAATAAATATCTTACCTAAATAAATAATAAATAAATAATAAATATACCGTATTACCTCGAATACCCCCATGGGGGTTATTATTTCGCCAGCAAATTTGAGGGGGGGTTAATTCGAGGGGGGGGTTTATTCGAGGGGGGGGTTTATTATTTCGTCAGAAATTTTCGTAAGGATCGTAGTAAATAGTAGGCATTTGCGTACCCAAAATAGGTAATAAATGTGTCCAAACAGGATATATTTGGACATAAATCGGTAGATAGCTACACAAACTACTCTATGTGTAGCTGCAATGCAAATTAACAGTAATATACATCATGTACATTGCGTACATGACGTATTTATTATGTACATGACGTACATCATTCCGAAGGGGGGGGGGTATTTCGAAGGGGGGGTTTTATTACCCCAGCCCATTTTGAGGGGGGGTTAATTCGAGGGGGGGGGGGGGGGGGGTAATTCAAGGGGGGGGGGATAATTCGAGGTAATACGGTAGGTAAATGTAATATCCATGGTTTGAAGTTATGACGATATGCTACAATTTTAATGACCCCATTTTCTAAATACTATGTATTTAATAGGTCCCAAATACTAAAAACCTATAAGCCAACAATAGGTTTATGCAGTACTACTTACTGATGTTCTATTTACTGAAATAATACCCCCCTTGAAATAACCCCCGCCTCTCGTTTAACCCCCCCCCCCTCAATATTCCCACTCTGAAAAAATAACCCCCCGGGGGGTTTTCGAGGAAATACGGTAATTCGAACCTGGTTTAAAAGTTTACTAAATTTTCAGAAGTTTGTTAGTAAACTACTGTGCAGCGACATTATGCGTTAATTCTATCTTTATTGTTCATTTCTGATTAATCATTCTTTTTAGCATTTGGCACCGTCCCGGCATGAGAAAAATGAAATCAATGTGCCAATTTCAAACCCTGCGAAATGCCGTGTAAAATGTGAAATGTCATGCAAAGTGTCAAATGTCGTGTAAAATGCCCTGCAAAATGGCAAAGGTACGTTCGCCATTTTCCAGGGCATTTTACATGAGTTTTGACACTTTGCATTTCATTTGACACCCTGCAGGGCATTTTCCAGGGTCTGGGACTGCCCACAGTACTAATCTATCTCTCGGAATAATATTTATTGTCCATATTTTGTCCAGTTTCTATTTTGATTGTGTAATGGGAATGCCGCAAAAGAAGCACACACCCGAGTTTTTTGGAGGGGACAAGAGGGGCGTCAATCACATTTTTGGTGAGTTTCTGGTATTAATTTTTGATTTGGGGACTTCTGTTTTTATGAAACTGGATGTGTGCAGGTGCCGGTTCCGCAAGTGGACAAGTTAAGAGTTAAAAGT
This sequence comes from Sphaerolaimus hirsutus, assembly GCA_964036195.1. NCBI lineage: Eukaryota > Metazoa > Nematoda > Chromadorea > Monhysterida > Sphaerolaimidae > Sphaerolaimus > Sphaerolaimus hirsutus. Next base: position 2,783,865 of record OZ038452.1, on the reverse strand, counting down.
TATGAGTTGAGTAAAAAGACAAATGGCGAGTTAAGAGTAAAGTTAAAGTTTAAGAGAAAAGTTAAAGTTTAAGAGAAAAGTTAAAATTTAAGAGAAAAGTTAAAAGTTGAGTTAAAGGTTAAGAGTTGAGTTAAAGGTTAAAAGTTGAGTTAAGAGTTAATTGAGTTAAGAGTTGAGTTAAGATTTGAGAGTTAAGAGACAAGTGGAAAATGATGGTAAAAAAATATAAAAAAATAAAAATATGAAATTGGTATCGATACGGCTGTTCGCTGGCATGGTGCCAATGTTGTATGCACGTCATTTGAAAATAACGTATCCAAAAAAATTATCGCTAAAAAAAGAAA
>OZ038452.1:2722042-2783321 GCA_964036195.1 Sphaerolaimus hirsutus | reverse complement strand
GGGGGTTTATTATTTCCCAGCCCATTTTGAGGGAGGGTTAATTCGAGGGAGGGGGGGGTTAATTCAAGGGGTGGGGGATAATTCGAGGTAATACGGTATCACTAAAAAAAAATCGCAGAACGTTGTTTTAAAATGGCCGTGCGGGGACAAAATATGATTGAAGATCAGCGTATCGCGCTTCTGCAACCAAACGACCCATTTGTGTTTTAAATCAACTTTTAACTCACCTTTTAACCTTTAACTCTACTTTTAACATTTAACTCAACTTTTGACTCAACTTTTAACCTTTAACTCAACTCTTAACTTTTCACTCTTAACTTGTCTACTTGCGGAACTGGCCCCTGTAATACCCCAAACAATTCGAACTTAGTTCATTCAGAAACTTCTAATTTTCTTCAATCATTTCTAAGGTTTTCCCACGGCGAACGTTTTTGACAACAAATAATTTGGACAATAAAAAAAATTGGTAATGCTTCAGAATATTTATAAAGCATAAAGGTCTAACCATCATTCAAAAATAGCAGAACAATTCGAAAATGCAATAATATAGTAGCAAAATTTGATAAGTACCCTAAAAATTCGAAAATGCAAACACCTAAAAATTTAAACACTTTTTTAGATGGTTTGTCATCGTGAGCTAACACACATTTTTTATTTGTTACAGTTTTATGTATTCAACATGTTGGTGCAGCGCACACTGAAGTAGGATAACTAGGTGTTACCAATAAGAAATCCTAATTGAGAGCAGTGTTATTAGAAGTATTGAAATGTTTTCAAAGTATACGTAAACATTAAGTATTTATTTTTACTCACCCCTTAAGTACAGAAAATGTAAGGACATAATGTTTTTACTTTTACTCATGAGTAAATGTGAGTAAAAAAACTTTTTCCTCTGAAAAAAACATAAAGACGAGTATTTTTGATGAATTTTGCTCCCATTTTCACTCAAATTCCCTAAGTTTAATACTTTTGCCCATTTCACCTTCAAATACACCTATTTATAGCTTTTTTGGCTACGTATCATCTTAAATATCCATTTTTGGCTATTTTTAGTATTTTTTCATCATTTTCTCCCTTCCATGCTTTGAAAAAATCTGTATAAACAACTATCAGAAATATGTTTTCTGTACTCAAGTACTTTCAAAAGTATACACAAAAGCGAGTACAGAAACCTTTTTATAGGAAATGTAAACGTTTTTCTGTGTAGTTGAGTATACATATTTATCGAGTAAAAGTAAATATGTTTTTACAACTATGGGCATGGGGCACTGTTTCCCAGACACTGTCAAATGTTATGATGTGTACAATGTACAAAAGTTAAGTCTTGAAAGTGGGGTAGGTATAATGACATGTAAGATGTAATCTTTATACATTTTTCTATACATTTTACATTCATAATTTACATGTCACTTCACATTTTAAATGACATTTATTACTTTATATGACATTAGTCGATGTAAGTATATCTAGCAAACTCAGTGGACATTATTGGGGTCAATATCTGGAATGAAACACTCCAGCGTCCAGCATGTGCATGACTAGGGTTCAAACGATATCACTTTTCGATATCGATATTCGATATTCGATATTTTTTCAAAATTTTCGATATTGATATTCGATATTCGATATTTTTTCAAAATTTTCGATATCGATATTTGATATTCGATAGTTTTTCAAAATTTTCGATATCGATATTCGATACGATATGGACCCTCGATATCGATATTCGATACTAAAAAATGGTCGATATTCGATATCGATATTTCTATATTTTCGATATTCGATATTTAGCTTTTGGTATAGCAAGGCATATTTCAAGCAGCATGTTGTATTTTCATATGGTTGCAAACATGGTTGATTATCTCTTTACTGAAAAGTACAATTAATTTTAACAAGGTTTACAATGGTCAGAATGAAAAAATCGAAGAAAAAACATGACGAGACAAATTGTATCAGACAAACAATAATTGGTAGATACAACAATTCATACTTATAACCCAATTGTTTAAGGGCATGTTGCAAAAAAGCAGCATATCAGCATTTTCTGGCTTCAAATATGAGGTAGGTAGTTCAGTAGGTATGTGGCCAAACCAAATACAAGAAATGTGGAGTAAGCACTCCAACAAAGATAACATTAAATACTTTACTTTTACTCATCAACTTAGATACTATAAGCAAATCAAATTAATCACAAATATCTCAAAACAAAAAAAATAACTCAATTAAGGACATTATACAGGTTCGATATATCGAAAATATGGTCGATATTCAATATCGATATTCGATATTTTTTCAAAATTTTCGATATCGATATTCGATATTTGATATTTTTTCAAAATTTTCGATATCGATATTCGATATTCGATATTTTTTCAAAATTTTCGATATCGATATTCGATATTCGATATTAAAAAATGGTCGATATCCGATATTCGATACGATATATTGTTTGAACCCTATGCATGACATCATAAAGCAAAGATAAAACATTTATTTATTTATATTTTAGATCATGCAAAAAGTCACTCACCCACCAGACAACAATATGTACATCCCTCACAAGTGTGCATGGGGCCTCAGTATGTGTTTCAGATGCCTTGCTCTGGTGAAATGTCCATTTTCCTGTAAAAACACAAATCACTTGAAAATGTATGGTATGGTGCAATGTGCAAAGCAAATGTGTTGCAAAATGACACACCTACATCCTGTTTGGGTTGAAAAATGTGTTGCCACATATTTATTCAAGTATGCAATTGATGAGTTAATTTTGTTCCTTTCCATAATACAAACAAATTCATATGACATGTAAAAATGAAATAAATAAAAATGCGAGAAATCTGTATGGGTGGGAATGTTGGGTACCTATATCAATTTGGGCTATACTTTAGCGTTAGGTAGTCTACTGTTCCATAAAAACATTATGTGGCAAAAATTGGAAAATACATGCATTTACTGATTTACTGGATTCGATTGTGTGCAAAAAGTGGTAGGTTTTTAAAACAGTGGACATAAAATTGCCAAAATTTTATTTATAATTCAGATGGAATGCGGTAGAGCACAATAGAAATTGTTTTTATCTACCGTATTTCCTCGAAATACCCCCGGGGGGTTTATTGTTTCAGAGTGAGAATTTTGAGGGGGGTTAAACGAGGGGGGGGGGTATTTCGAGGGGGGGGTTTATTATTTCGCCAGAAATTTTTTGAAAACCAAGTACTAAATTGTCGTCTGAAACGTACGCAGACGTCGAAAATGCAACAAAAATCGCCATTTATAAGACTCTAAAGACTTGTATAAGTGTGTAGACGTATAATCACTGTTCTCACATAACAGAGTCATCGTTTTTAACGTGTGTTTTGCATTACCCAGATGACAAACCGCAGCCTTTGTCATTTACGTTCTCTATACACTAAATTTGGGGGGGGGGGTATTTCGAGGGGGGGGGTTTATAAATTCATAGTGTCCATTTTGAGGGGGGTATTTCGAGGGGGGGTATTTCGAGGGGGGGGGGGGTATTTCGAGGAAATATGGTATTTAAATGCAGACACTCCAAATACTTAATCGAATAAGTATATCTAATATGCCATCAATGAAATAATCAGCTAACATCTGTTTGGAACTGTGCCAAACTTACCAAAAATTCACAGGGGTGTAATGTCTGCATTTGATGTGACTTTCAAATCAACGTTTTTCTGTGTTTCTGTTATCCGATCGACGGATCAAATTAATCGGGTGTTTTTCAATCGATAAAACAAAAATCCATGTCCCTGATTCCTGAAAATTCCTGATGAGCAATGGAAATCAAAAAAAATAAGCGCCAAATTCAAATTGAAAGTAATTGAAACTTCCACACTCGTGCTGGACCGTAATTAGAGAAAATAATTAATGATTTATTAGTCAAACGTTGGCATTTTGATGCGTAATAACGGATAGGAAGGTGAAACGAAGAATGGATTTTATTCAGAAACGATTATCATTTTAAAATGTCTTTTTGTTTCAACGATTGTGCACATTTTTCGAATTTTCCCTGAACGGAATAAAAAGAAAAAAAACATGTTTTTCTTTCGTGCATCCTCCCTACGTTCTAAATATACTAAGCCAGAATAAAGCTATCATTTGAATCACATCTGTCCAGACTTGGTCCAGATAGACGCTATGAAATCTGTGGATCTGAACCTTCAAAAAATGTACGTTATGCATGCGATTTTTTTGTAAGCAACAGTTTCTATTTTTTTCGTGTAGGTTACAAATGATTGATATTATACGCTGCCCGTTAAAAATGAATCGTCCTTCATTATTTGGATTTTACGCGCACACAAAACAATACTTCATTCGGAATTTTTCAAACCTCTTCTCTTAGTTCGTAGTAAATTTTTTACATGGGGTTCGATCTGTCGGGACCCGGGGTTGAAATCTGGGTTGAAATCCATTTTATCCGACGGTCATTTCCAGGCGGCTGGATGAGTTCAACGCTGCTCGATTCACTTTGTAATGTATCTAATTTATGCCGCCGGCTGTGGGGCTGAAGCGTTTCTGAGTTCGCAATTTTTGGCACTGGGCCAACAATTATGTATTGATGATCTACCTCGTTCAGGTGAGTGTTATGTGATTGAGATCGGTGGATTAACGTTTGCAACTTCTGCCCGCAGCTTGGATTGAGGTCATTTCGTAATTCCCACTTGTAGAAAGTCTATCTTAGGCGCTTCGCCCGCTTTTACTCCGCCGAGATTCGGGAAACTCATAAATTTGCTTTGAACACATTTGAGTTCCCCACATTTTTTGATTTTCTGATCAGTCAACGGTAGTTACAGACTCATTCTGGTAAACTAGAATGTGTTCTATACAGATGTACGAGTCCCCGGGTTCCGGTGGTGAACAAGTGTGTATGGCCACATAGTGAGTATATAATCAACGCTGCAAATGATGGTACCGTATTTTGACAAATAAGGTCACTTAGAAAATTGCACTGGATTCACGATTCATTCTCGTTGAAGCAATCTACTTTGGTTACAGGAAATGAATATACCAATTTTTACTGTGGATCACATCGCAAAGTGTGCATCAGTGGACTCGATCGAATATCATTTCCATGCAGGTGCCGAGTGTCGATGTTTGTTGGTCGACTTCCGTGAGCACCGTGTTCGTCCAGTTTCCCGCATGCACCGTGGTTGGTTTCTTTGAACTTGCTCGATAGTTGGCCCCTGTGCAGTAGTTGACATCAGCACTAAATGTCAACTGGTTCCGATGCCAATTCGAAGTTTGCATTTGGACGTCGATTGGTGGCTCGACAGCAATCTTTGAATTGGGATCCGAAGTTCTGATTCGGAACCAGTTGACATTTGCTGTCGATGTCAACTAGTGTGTGTGGGGCGAAAAAATCTGGCGACTCTCCCTGGGGTCGATTTCGCAAGTTGGTTTCAGATGTGCATTCTACTTCTCAATTCTAAAATTGAATTTACGGCCCCCATTTCCGTTTTCAGTTTGTGTGTGCGGAGTGGCAGCGGTGCTGTGTCTTGGCACCTTGCCAACGGCAACTTACCTGTGCCTATGCCGGTCCGACCTTTCACTGTTTCTGCACGTCGCGCCGTGAATAATTTGCCGCTATACCAACCTCAATCGCAGTCTGTGGGGACGAATGGGTCTCAGTGGTTGGGCTTTCATTTAGTTTACACTGCTTTCGGAGTGTGTTCTGAGTGTGTAGTCTTTTACGTTGCCATTTATGGAGATGGAAATGGAGAGTAAGATGTGGAAAAGGGAATCGGGTTTTGCTTACGGTTCAAATGAAACTGCCTGTGATTTGTCTTGGTTTGAAAAATATCATTGTCTTAACAAGACTTCTCAGTCTGAAAAAGAAGGATATCGATCTCGGACTCTCAATTAAATGTTAATCAGTCTTGTTAGAACCTACCTAATTCAGGTCACTTTTTGCCTTGGTACATGAAGATGTTAAGAGGTAAAATGGTAAATAATTTTTTTGAAATTTCATACGCAATATCACTGGATGGATAGCATACCTGTGTTGGAGACCATGGGATGCATTTTTGTGTATTTGTGCATACTTCACGCTGCTGGTCACATGAGACATAATTATCTGGGTTTGCTCACCATGCTTAAATTTGATCTCGTTTGATTTTGTATTTTCTATCGTGTATTTACTAGGGATGGTCGGTGTTTTTTAGACCGTTTTTTTAAAACGTTTTTTAAACAGTGGCATCGAAACCGCCAAATTTTTTCGTACTATGTGCGAGGTATTTTGCAATTTTTTGCGCGCAAGCTCGCAATTTCACATACACTTTACCATTTGTGATTGTTTTCATTGGTTTTGAGACATGTTTTAAAGTGAAAGCTTCCATTTGTTCATGCCATTGACATTGTGTCATAATAAGCTGTGATATGTTAGTGTATACTCCAGTGACATTACACCGTACAATTAAATCTACCATATCCCATCTGAATAAAAGAACAAACATAATTTTTATTTCATTATATTTATCAAATTGCTACTTCTTTGGGGGAATTTGGTACAGTTTTTCATGTGAGCTTGTTCATCAAAATATGGTAACATTCATTGTAAGGCGATCAGTCTGTCCAGTTTAGCATATAATATCCAGCCAATGTGCTCCCACATACTTCTACAGTGTGATCCATCACTGTCAATGGATTAGCCTTATATTATAACTTTGCATAAGTGCTATTCCATGCAACACTTGACTTGAAGTCATGAACATTCCACAAAAGGCGATATACGTGACAAGTTGACAAAAAATGGATATTTTTGACAAATCACCACTTATAATCCTATCCCATGGCTCCACAGCCATTCTGTGGGTATATGTGGCCATTCTGTGGCTAACATCACAAAGTACTGGCAATTGTTTGATATATGTGTATATGTTGACCCATAACCATATGTGGGAGCTTTTAAAAAAACCTGTTTAAATTTTTAAAAAAAGTTGTTTTTTAAAGAAACAGGGTTGTTAAAAAAACGTTTTTTGGCCTTTACTACTGTAAATATTTTTTCACCATTTTCTGTAGTTTAGCATTCATTTTGGAATGTTGACCATTACAGTTAGTGAGATATTATTGCAGTTGCTGTTGAAGTATGCTTAACCCATTTTTGAGATAGCTGCTCTATTACTGTTCTTTGTCATTTAGACGCTATCCTCGGGTGACATTAAGCCGTGCATTTTTCTGGACTAAACACTCCATCATGATGGTATCACTTTCATCACCATCATTACCTCTCGCCATACGCTGTCTTCATGACGTCATCACTTCATCGTCATCACGTCTTCCATAAGTTCTCGGCTGGCTGTCTGCCAGCTGAAGGCATAACTCCTATGTGTTTGTAGAGTATCGTGTCTGCCGAGTATGCTAGGGTTGGCCGATGTTCTTTTTAAATAAAAAAACGTGATGTCTAAAACCTTTTTTTATTTAAAAAACATTGGCTGAAATTTATAGTACTAGGTATTTTACAAAAATTTTGAGCGCAAGCGCGCAATTTCACACACAAATTGACATTGGTGGTTGTTTTCTAGTTTTTGGCATTTTTAGTATCAACACATCCATTTCTATGTGCTACCATGGGTTAATCAGCCATCATATGTTGCTGTAGTATATAATATTCAGGTATATTCAGTATTAGGGATTGCCAAAAAACGTTTTTTTGATGACCCTGTTTAAAAAAAAAACTTTAAAAAAATTTAAAACAGTTTTTTAAAAGCTCCCAGATATGGTTATAGGTCAACATATACCGGATATATCAAACAATTCCCAGTACTTTGTGATGTTATATATATAGCCACAGAATGGCTGTGGAGCCATGGGATAGCATTATAAGTGGTGGTTTCTGTCAAAAATATCCATTTTTGTTGACTTGTTATCTATATCACCTTTTCTGTTGTGTTTTGTACCTTTTGTAAGGCTAATCCATTGACAGTGATGGATGATAAGCTACACTAACTTATATGCTACACTAATGTGTCATGGGTTATTATATCTACATGTAGACAAACAATGGACATTTTTGACACAAATCATCACTTGTAATGCTATCCCATGGCTCTACATCCATTATATGGTCATAAATAACTATCACCACTTGTCTGATATACCTATATATGTTGACACAAGGCCATATCTGGGAGGTTTTAAAAAAACGTTTTTTTTCTTTAAAATGTTTAGAATAAATAATAAAAACGTAGTTTTGAACATTGGCATTAGAAAAAAACGTGTTTTTTTCCAACCCTAAATGCCACACACAGAATGTCAAATGGTATCCATGTTAATCAGGGACATATCCAGGATTTTTGAGTGGGGCTGTTTTTTACGGAGCCTGGTGAACGAGGGGGAGGCTCAGCCCCTAGGGTTCAAATGGTATATCATATTGAAATCGATATTGAAAATTTTGAAAAATATCAAATATCAATATCGAGGGTTGATATTGTATCGATATCAAATATCAACCATTTTTTCAATATATCGAACCTGTATCATGTCCCTAAATTAAGTTTTTATTTTCATTTTGAGGTATTTGTGATTGATGTGATGTGCTTATTATGGTATATTAGTTATGAGTAAAAGTGAGGTATTCTTTTATAATGACATTTTTGCTGTAGTGCCTACTACATAAGGGACCTCTGTTTGTGTAATGTAAATATTAGGGATGGCTGGGTTTTTTTCAAAGGTTATTTTTTTAAACGTGGGTTTTTGTTAAAAACCTTTCAATTGAAACTGTTTTTATTTTTAAAAAACGTTGGCCAAATTTTTTTGTACTAAGCACTAGGTGTTTTGCAATTTTTCATATTTCATATACCGTTTTACCTCGAATTATCTCCCCCTCGAATTACCTCCCCTTGAATTAACCCCCCCCCCTCAAAATGGGGTGGGGAAATAATAACACCCCTCGAAATACCCCCCCCCCCCCTTCAGAATGATGTACATCATGTATGTAATAAATACGTCATGTATACAAGTTACATGATGTATAAATATTACTGCTAATTTGCATTGCAGCTAATGTAGACTACCTAGTTTGTGTAGCTATCTACGTTTTTATGTCCCAATCCCAATGTGCCTGCGCACACTAGTTTTCACACGAAATTTCTAAAACTCACAAATCAGCTTAGAGGGCATTTGAGTTTTCTACAATGAGGTGGCCATCAACTACTGTTGATGGAGATTAAAAATGACTCATTGTGGAAAACTCAAACACGTTCAAAGCCGATTTATGAATTTTTGAAAATTCATGTGAAAACTAGTGTGCGCAGGGCCAATATATCCTGTTTGGATACATTTATTACCTGTTTTGGGTACGGAAATGCCTACTATTTACTATGATCCTTAAGGAAATTTCTGACGAAATAATAAAACCCCCTTGAATTAACCCCCCCTCAAATTTTTTTTTTTTTGGGGGGGGGGGTTTAGGGGATAGAAGCCCAAAATAGTAGTCTCCTGGATGGATAGATAGATAGATACATAGATAGTTGAGAGGCCTCTGGGATAGATAGATAGCAGAAAAAAATTTTTTTTTTTTGGGGGGGGGTTACCCCCCAACCCCGCTCTTTCCTACCCCTGATATAGCCACAGAATGGCTGCGGACCCATGGAATAGCATTATAAGTGGTGATTTATGTCAAAAATATCTCATAAAAAATACATCACTTATTGTTTATATTGGCTTTTGTCAAACGTTCGTTACTTCAAGTGAAATTGGGCATGGAATAGTGTTAATAAATTATCCAAATAACATTTGGAAATTAAGTTACAACAGAAGGTTAATACATTGGCAGTGATTTTCCACACTGTACAAGTACATATAGGGGCACATTGACCAGATATTATATATGGCTTATGATGACACAATAGCACAAACAAATGGATGCTTTTACACTACAAATGCCTCAAAACCATTGTTTCAATGGTAGGATTTGATGTCAGCAAGAAAGTGTTAATGTACCATGTCTGTCCATATCTAAATACTTTCAAGGCTTCATCTGCCCTCCAATTTGTATCTAATTAGAAATTCAGTGACAGCCAACTGGTTGCCTTGGAGTCATGCATTGTTTCTGTAACTTGGTCACAGCACAATGGCTTTGTTTTTTCCATGCTGCTTTCAAGTAACTCAGGCACGTCTCATGGATTGAAAACAACAGTCTCCAGTTATGTTCATGGTGAGATTTGGCAGCAGGAGAAAATATTAAAACTTTTCTTTAAGAAATCTTAACAATTGGATGTGGAAATCAAACATGAAGTTTTTCGTTTTTATTGGTGTCACAATTGCTTTCATTTTGATTCAGGTGGGTGTTTTTCATTCAATGCTGATTGACTAGTGTTCTAGCTTTGAATATGGGTGGAAAAATATTTAAATGACACCATTCTAAAAATCAATTGTTTTGCCAAAAACTGTTTTTCAAAAGCTCCCAATGATACATAGTTATGATTTAAGATATACAACTAGGTGGCTTTTTGGCAAATTTTGAGCAAAATGACAAAAATTGGCATAAATGGATTTCAAGCAAAATGATTTAAATCAGCATACCGTATTACCTCGAAACACCCCCAGGGGGTTTATTATTTTACCAGCAAAATTTGATGGGAGGATAATTTGAGGGGGGTCTATTGTTTCGCCAGAAATTTTTGGAAATTCCCCATACTCAGATTAGGTATAGAAAAATCAAACAATTACATAGTTGTGTATGTGTTTATAGGCATATATAACTGTATTTACACACATCAACCCTTCCCTAACGTCACTCAATCATCAGTTTTAACATGTGTTCTGCATTGTACAGATCACAAACTACAGTATTTGTCATGTACGTTCTCTTTACACTCAATTTTAGGGGGGGCGGGTAATTCATTGTAATACAGTAAATTGTTTTTGAGTGATTTCAGTCATCTATCTTTACATTGTTTAGTAAGGGTAATGATCTATTTAAAATTGACATCAACTGTTATTGATATCAAAGCAACCAATATCAAAATGTGAACCATTTATGCTGATTTTTAGACATGATGAAGTTAATGGTTGCCATAGCTAATTTCATGGTCATACTTTATCCGCTCTGATGTTATCAATTTTAGGTGATATTCAATATCAATTTTAGGTGAAGTTCAATTTGTGGCCTTATTTTTGACCGAGCTCTTAGTGCCGTTGAAATACATTTTATGTACTTGCATACTTTCAAAAAGTGTGAGTAATGACTGAGGGAAAAATGAGCACAGGTATTTTTTGTCTGAGGCAACTAAAACATATTTGCTCAGGGGTGAATCCACTCTGACATATTGTCTACTTTAACATTGTGAAAACTGACATGCCACCATGGGAATCTGACATGTTGTGGAAACTGACATGCCCAAAGGTGCTGCGTGAAACTGACATGTCCATGTAAATACATGTGGTCAAGGATTACAATAATCGAAAATTCTACTTAGATTAGAAGATTAGATTAGAATAAGTTTTAGTTAGCACACCAAACATTCAATGTAAAATTCAAAGCAAGAAATGCAAATAACAATAAATTTTGACAACTGTGTACAAAAATGTCCGGTTCAAAGAAAAATTCTGCATAATATTAATGAGGTGAATGGAAAACTTCAATAATGGGTAGATAGATAATTATGTAAAAAATTTTGATTATTGTAGATCGTGACTGCAAGTATTTACATGGGCATGCCAGTTTCACACTGTTCATGTTTCATGTTAGGTTCACCTTTGAGCATGTCAGTTTCCAAAACATGTCAGATTCCCCTGGCGGCATGCCAGTTTCCACAATATGTTAGAGTAGACAACATGTCAAAATGACCACAGTCTTTGTTCAGTACTCAAGTATATCTATTATGTAGTAAATGTATACTCCGGTTACTTTACACCTTGCACGCGTGGTTCCCGCTGGAAGTGTGCCAACGATGGTTAATGTGTGCGAGTTTCATAAAAAGATGATAAAATTGATTGTTGTTATAATGTTATTCATTAACATATTCACACCGATGAATTTTTTCATCTTTTTACAGAAAATGGCATGATTTAATAATCATTGGCACGCTTCCAACACGAGACATAAATCAGTGCGAGGGCAGAGTATCATGTCCGTTGGGTATACATATGTTTTAACAGCTATAAAAACTGATCAGGAAGACTGAATCTGTTGGTAATTCATCAGACAATTTTTTCAGATTTTACAATCTTTTGCCAGTTTTCACCTACATTTTTTTACATTTCCCTGGGTAATTTGCAATTAAGGCAAATATGTCTATAGGATGGGGCATATTTATTATCTGCACATGTTTTATTCTGCTCACCCACTTTGACAGCATGCACATCACTCACTGGGCCAAATTGTTGAATGGGCTGAAATGAACAACTGCAGTGAGCCCTGCAATGTGACCAGTGCATTCTGTGCCAATGACACTGGTGAAGCTGCCCAGCCCCACTGCATGTGCATCTATGGCTTGGTGCCTGTTGATGGCAATGAAACTACTGCATCATTTTGTGCTGGTGGGTGGGTTGTCTGAAGTTGGATGGTTTGAGCATTCTGTGGGTAGCTGGTAAGGTTTGAACAGAATCATGATCCTGAATACTCATAATTTTCAGGAATTCAGTTGTCCCCAATCCTGTTCCTAAAATTTTTGATGTAAATTCTGATAAAAAATATTCCTCAATCATGACATGCCACTTTACTTGAAATATCAAAAACTCAAATCAACTTTGAATGCATTTGAGTTTGAGAATGATCCATTTTCTTATCTCCTTGTTAATTGTAGACATTTCATTCCAGACATTTCATTCCAGTCCAACTTCAAAATGCATTCAAAGCATTTTTGAAAGTTCAGTAGTAAACCCAAAATGATGGTACCTAACTGTTTTCCTTGGGTTAGCTGACCAGCGTATGAGATATAAATAGCTTAAGTGTTTGTGGATTGTGTCCAATAAGACCTGTGAATATAGGCATTGAGGCAAATAAATAGGTTGCTGGAGATGGAGAGTGCTCAGATGGTAAATATTCCCCTGATGTGAACAGCACTATCAGAGACAAAACAAGTACCGTATTTCCTTGAAATACCCCCTGGGGGTATTTCAAGAAAACATGGTATACTATCCTCGCAGAAGAGTCTTCATTGCCTCCAACAACCACAATTGCATCCAATGTGACTGCACTAATTGTGACAAATCCCATGAACTGCACTTCATACAAAAGCACAACTTGGAAAACTGTGGGAAATATTCTTCGTGTTGTTGGTGGAGTCTGGGTTGCAGTCTGGAACCAATTTCACACATTTTCAAGTGTTTACTTGAGACAGTGATCAATGAAGTCTACCAATTGACTTTTCTGCCAACCAAAAATTCATTATAGCAACTGAAATTTTGGCTGTCAATTTGTGCACAACTTGTAATTTACTTGATCATTGACACTTGATTTTCACTGAATATGTGAAATAGGCTCCTGGTGCATCATACTGCTGGTCATCTTTGCTCTGTTCCGAAGTGCAGTTATGTGCAAAATTCAAAGGCTTATTCATATGCAAGAGGAGATTGTTTTTGCCCTGGGTTGGATTGTTATTGCTGCTCCAACTGAAGACATTTTAGACACACAAGAGGTATTTTACTGGCTACATCGATGTCTTCTTGTTGCATGTGCTCTACTGGTGCCAAAATTTACAATCTTTTTCACAGTTCCCCTGTATTCTGCTGTCATTCTTCCACAATCTATTTTACCTGTCAGCACTGATTTTCCTTTTTCTGGAGGCTTTGACTTGTTACAGGTTAGTCAAATCATCATGAGTCCCAAATCATCCCTATGAGTTTCTTATCTGAAGCTGGAATTAGACATGATCAATATTCCAAAATCAGGGGAGATTTAGGTATGTGTACAAAATTTCACATTTATATTTTTACCAGGATATTGTGGACAAATTTCATGATAATTTCATTATTAAAATTAAAATAAAACGATTTTTTCTGGGTTTCAGGTTTATATTTCAGAGAAAAAGAAAAATTAGACTTTCTCTGGGTTTCAGATTTATGTTTCAGAAATTTTTTTTTTTTGATAGATTTTCTGAGATCCACATGTAACATTATGCAGTGCGGCCACATTCATCTCGTGCACTGGGCGCCTGTGTGGCAACATGCTCTACCTACTCATTGGCTATGGCCTGCCACTGTTTGTGTCTGCCATCAGTCTGGGATTGACTCTGGGCTTTGAGAATTATGGCTGCAAGTTTGTTTGCTTATGTTTTGAGATGTTGCTGAACTGTCTATTTGGGTGTCCCTGCATGCAAGCTTTCAATGCATGGTTCCATTTTAGTACCACTAGCCAAATCTGTAATCATTTAGTTGCAGGATGCAAACACTCAATACATACTAGGGTCCAAATGAGACTGGTCTCAGTCCTGATGGTTGGTCTTGACTCCCAATAAATCAATGCTATTTAGTTTTAATCTCAATGAACTTTGGTATCAATCCTAATCTGATAACAATAAATGAACTCAGCTGTTTTAACTCGCAATCTGAGTCATATTGGAAATCCTGCTGTCTCATATATTAAATCTTAGTTTGTCTGCCAATTCTCATGATTAGTGATGTGAAAGCGCCATGGCGCTGGCGCCTGGCGCTAGCGCCAAAGCAAAAAGCGCCATGGCACTTTTGGCGCTTGGCGCTAAAATGCTGTGGCGCCATTGGCGCTTGGCGCCGTGTTTCCGAAAAGCGCCATGGCGCTTTTGGCGCTTGGCGCTACTTTCCAGTGGCGCCATTGGCGCTTGGCGCTATCATTTTTTAAAGCGCCAAAAAAGCGCCAGAGAGTGATAATTGCGCCGCGGTTTTCATGTGCCTTATTGCCTATTTTCAGCAATTTTTGGCCATGTATGTAATTATTTTACATACCGTATTTCCTCGAAATACTCCCCCCCCCTTGAAATACCTCCAGGTGTTTTCGAGCTGAGGAAAAAATACCCCCCTCGAAATACCCCCCCCCCTCTGGAAAAAGGCACATCATGTATGCAAGGAACATGATGTATTTATTGCGACCATTTTGCATCGCAGTTATACGTATACGCTAGTTTGTGTAGCGATGTATGTTTACGTCCCTGTATGTCCCTATATACCCTATTTGGTCACGTTTATTACCGGTTTGGGGTATGTAAAAGCGTATTCGTTAGTATGACTTTCCCGAAAATTTCTGACGAAATAATATCCCCCCCCCCCTCGAATAAGCCCCCCTCTCGAAATGCCCCCCTCAAAATTTCCACTTTGAAAAAATAAACCCCCTGGGGGTATTTCGAGGGAATACGGTAGGTATTTTACTCAGATATGTAATTTAGCTATTTTTACCCTGTTATCTCACAGTTTGCACTTTGAATCTTGAAAAATCCAATAGATTGAAACACTGCAACCCCCAACCCCCGGACAATCTTTCAGCTTCTACCACTTCAGAGAGGCAATTTGCTATCTATTTGAACCAGTCTTAGTTAACCTTGTGTGTTGAGCAATAAAACGTTTTGATTTCCATTATTTGACCATTTGTAGGCAATACCAGTAATTGAAAGTGAAGAAAATAGTACATTGTCTCACCTGTATCATTAAAGGCAATATCATTTTGGCGCTGGCGCCATTGGCGCTTGGCGCCATGGCCCCGTGGCGCCTTTGGCGCTTGGCGCTAAGGTCCTGAAAAGCGCCATGGCGCTTGGCGCCATTTTGCTGTGGCGCCATTGGCGCTTGGCGCCGGTTCCGGAAAAGCGCCATGGCGCTTTTTACATCACTACTCATGATGGAAAAAGCACCAGGACTTTGGTGCTAAGCGCCAATGGCACCATGGCGCTTTTCTGAACCCCAGCACCAAGCACCAATGGCGCAAAGCACCATGGCACTTTTTGCTTTGGCACTAGCGCCAAGCATTTTGTTCCTGGCGCCAGGCTGAAATAGTGCCAAGTGCCAAAAGCACCATGGCACTTTTATGGGTGTGGCACCAAGCGCCAATGGCACCACAGCAAAATAGCACCAAAAGCACCATGGCACTTTTTCCTTTGACGCTAGCGCCAGGCGCCAGTTCCATGGCGCTTTTCCATCACTACATAGTTACGGCATCATTTAAATATTTTTGGAAAATCTTTAGTGATAAGTTCGCGCACTACATTTTGAACCTGCAACTGCAAATCAATATGAATATGGCCCATATTTCACAACACATGTAACTAAACACCACAGCTGTTTCTGTGAGATGTCGGGTGCACAAGTGTGGTGTTTCTTTGTGGTGCACATATCCACTGCATTTGTAATTGGCGCCACAGCTGAGGCGGCCATCACAGAGCGCTATCCAGTCACCTCAGATGCCCGAAACCATCTGGCAGAGTTCATGTGGTCACGGCGAGTTTGCTTTTTTGTGTTTTCTTGTGGGCAGAGGTATTTTAGGTTGACTAGGCTAGGACAATGTTTGGGTTGTATCCCTCGTCCCTCCTATCTTGGGTGTCAATCAAGGGATTTGTAGATCCATACCCCTGCAAGGGTCCAGTTAGATATTTAGTAAATTTCCCCTCCGGAGGGATAGATAATTTGAGGGAGGGCGTTCACTGGGGATCAATGACCAGGCTTTTCAAGGTGTTGAGGTAGAAAATAGAAGCAAAATTTCTCAAAAATTGCCCCATGTAGATAGAATTGCTGCCCATTGGGGGGGGGGGGGGTTCAGGGAGAGGAGCCCAAATCTTTTCCCCAGGATAGAGAGATAATTGAGCACTGTCTGGCATAGATATTTATATAGCTGGAGCATTTTGGGGTTAACCTCTGTCCAGCCCCCTACAGATCCCTAGGTGTTAACCTTCCATTCTTGTTCTGTATAATTATTTTTACTACTCCCAACCTTCACATTACCTAGAGATAACATTGTAATCACTTACCTATTGGTATAAATTTGAAAAATGTAATTTCCATGTGACCTGAATGTCAACACAAAAACTAAAGAAATTGAAACAAAATCACTTGCCATGCAGCTTCTGTCGCAAGGGTATTCTGTTCATAATGCCATGTTCTATGGTGGCCTTCTACAGTGCCCTATTTGCAGTGGACACAAGCACTGGTTTTCTGTGGATAATATTTTTTGTTGCCAGTCTATTTCTTGGCCCACTCATTTTCATATTCCATACAGCATCTGATTCAAAGGTATGTAATAAATATAATATTTGAATGGCTTGATTTTCATTATGTATTATCATCCTGATGTGACATGATTTATTGTGAAGGTGTAGCAAATATTCCATTGAATTTGTGGCACTCAATAATGGAACTGTTAAATAAAATTCTGAACTCTTTTGAAAATATTTAAATATTTTAGAAATGTATAATATGGGAAAATGTTAAACCCATTTTTGTCTTTCATAAAAAACATTTCCATAATTTTCCATTCCATAAAAAAACCGTTTTTCCAATTTAGTTCACATCACATAAATACAAGCAGTGTGAGTACTTACACCAAACATCATTAAAACCATGTCAGATTGGACCATGGATAAACAACAAAATGCCTGGCCTGCCAGTGTACAAGCTGTGGGGCAAGCCGCTGCCAAAGTTGAAGCAGCAAGATGAGGAGCCAACCAATGAGGAGCCAGCATTGGAGGAGGAGGAGGAGCCACCAGCCCCCTCTGCACCGGTCTGTAATCTAACACTGCTGAATCCTGGAAATTATTGGAATTCAGGATTTGGATTCCTTTTGAATTCCTTTTGAATTCTAGCTACCTCATAGCCCACCGTCAAAACCCCCTGTATTTATGTATTGGCTGGTCACATGACAATGATAACTCAAATGTGCATAGCTATATGAAGTGTGCAAGCACATTGTCCATAGTTGTTAAAACGTATTTACATTTACTCAAAAAGTACATATACTCAAGTACTGAGTAAATATGTTTACATATACTTTGGAAAAAGTACCTGTACCGCATTTATGTATACTTTTTGAAAATACTCGAGTACAGAAAAAGTGTATAATATTTATGCCACCCCTTAACTCAGGCAACCCAGCGTGGCACAGATATTGGCTCAGACTCAGATGAAGATGGTCTTTTCCGCAACTTCTACCAGTGGGTCATCGATGGAAATGAGGGGGACATGGTCAAGGAAAGTGAAGATGTGCTGTTCAAGAAAGACAAAGTTAAAGTGTGATAAAATGGCATCCCAAAGTAGGCAATTTTTGGAGAAAATAATCAAAACTAAAATCTGTGTCAGACAATGTCCCAGGGTAAAAATAAATTTTATCACTCTGGGAAAAGCGGGAAAATGACATAAACAATAAATCTTAGAAAACCTTCCAATATCAAAATAAATCAATACTCTCTGGAAAAAATCAGGAAAATTTAAAACAAAAACAAAGATTTTCTTATTCTTTCAAATAATTTAAGATATTCCAAGATTTTAGAATGCTAAGTGTGATTATGATACATGGTGTGGGATAAAATTGTATTGAAACAACTGGTTTTGAAAGAACATATTTTGTTAAGTCTGGTGAGGGTACCACAAATGTGACGTATAATTTAGTGTGGCTACTGACAACCCAAATATTCAAAAATGGAAGTTCTCAATTATTTTACAAGCAATTTTATTTGTCTGGCAGTCGATTTACCAAAGCACTGATCAATAAATATATTTGTTGTTGCTATGTTTTTGCACTGTGGCATCAGTTGATGCTAGATGACATCTTTTAATCAAAAAATCTTTAGAGAATTTTCTTATTTAAAATTTTAATGTGCTGTTTTTAAGATACAAGCAGTAAGCAAATTGATGCATTCATGTGACAAGCAAATTTTGAATGTGATATTCATTTTTATATAAAATTCACATGCCACATGTAAATTTACTTATCAAGTTATTTTTATTTTTTATTTACTCGTCAATTTTAAGGTAAAATATTTCTGAAAATTACTTGTCAGATATATTTTAAGGTAAAAAATTTATAAAAAAATTTATGCTAAATTTAGCATAATTATCATTTAGCAGCAAATCCCATTATGCTAAATTTAGCTTCATAATTAAGATTCATCAGGAGTGAGGGAAAATGTTCCCATATTTTTAGAAGATGCCCATGACAATTCTGCTATTTATACTATTTAAGTCACGTAATGAAAAAATGACCTTATGGTGATTTACAATGAGATTTTTGTATGGTACATACCACGTGGACTTAGGGTTGGCCGATGTTTTTTTTTAAACGTTTTTTTTTTTTAAAACGTTGTTTTTTTTTAAAACATGACCTCCGAAATGTTTTTTTTTTTTTTAAAACATCGGCCGAAATTTTTAGTACTAAGCACTAGGTATTTTGCAAAATTTCGCAATTTCACACAAAATTGACATTGGTGGTTGTTTTCATTGGTTTTGTTGCATTTTTAGTATCAAAACATCCATTTCTATGTGCTACCATGGGTGAATAAGCCGACATATGTTGCTGTAATATATAATATTGAGGTAATGTGCTTCCATGTACCTCCACAGTGTGTAACTTCACTCCCAAAGTAACAACCTCCTTTTATAACCTTGTTTGATCACCATTCCGTGCCAAACTTTACCTGAAGTCACAAACATTCGACTATAAGGCAATATACAAACGATATGTCGACGAAAAATGGATATTTTTGACACAAATCACCACTTAAAATGCTATCCCATGGCTCCACAGCCATTATATGGTCATATTTAACATCACAGAGTATTGCCAGTGTCTGATATACCTATATATGTTGACACTAGGTCATATCTGGGAGCTTTTAAAAAAAACGTTTTTTTTATAAAAAAAACGTTTTTTATATAAAAAAACATCGAGTAAAAAAAAAAACGTTTTTTTTTCCAACCCTACGTGGACTCTTCCCTTTTTTACCGGAAAACTATCCGTATGGGAACTTGGCAGTTCGCCAAAGCAGCAGTTTGGATACACCGCTTTGTACAAATACATCTCCACCTATACAATGTCGAGAGAAATGCACGCTAAGGATGCTTCAATGCAAAAGATAGGAGGCACAATCACAGGCCTCATTGTGCCCGATTCGTGTGTGTTTTTGCACACAATGCAGTCACTATTTATTAGTACAAATGCCCTTTACAAACACGATCCACAATCTTGACAAACAGGGTTAGTAGATGGCAAAGTTGCTTCCCAAGAATGCAATTACACATGTATAGGGGGTTGACTTGAGTTTTTAGGGGCTGAGTTTACAATTCAGGGTTGAGTTGATGGGTGTTGATAAATTAGGGTTGAGTTGACAGAAGTTTAAAGATAAGGGGCTGTTGACACAAGTTTAAAAATTAGAGGCTGAGTTTATGGGAGTTGAGTTGATGGGTGTTTGCCAAATTAGGGGCTGAGTTTATGGGAGTTAACAATAACATTACCATAATCCTTAAGTGAGGCCCCCGGGGCTAAAAAATATAAATTGTGATATAATGCATTTGTGGGTTACTGATTACAATGATTTGAAATATGCACTCCATTCTGACAGTACATTACGATAACCCTGAAATTGAACCCAAAATGGGGCCAAAATTTTCAAATTGTGAAATGATGCATTGTGGGTTTCTAATTGCACTGATTTGATATATAATGCACTCCATTTTGACACTACATTACCATAACCCTGAAAATGAACCACTGGGGCCAAAAACTTTCAATTTGTGAAATGATGCATTTTTGGGTTTCTGGTTGCACTGATTTCAAATTTAGGTTTCTGATTGCACTGATTTGATATATGCACTCCATTGACACTACATTACCATAACCCGAAAAATGAACCCATGGGGCCAAATACTTTCAATTTGAGAAATGATGCATTTTCAGGTTTCTGATTGCACTCATTTGAAATATGCACTTCATTTTGACACTACATTACCATAACCCTGAAAATGAACCACTGGGGCCAAAAAATTTCAATTTGTGAAATGATGCATTTTTGGGTTTCTGATTGCACTGATTTCAAATTTGGGTTTCTGATTGCACTGATTTGATATATGCACTCCATTTTGACACTACATTACCATAACCCTCAAAATGGACCCATGGGGTTAAATACTTTCAATTTGAGAAATGATGCATTTTCGGGTTTCTGATTGCACTCATCTGAAATATGCACTTCATTTTGACACTACATTACCATAACCCTAAAATGAACCCCCTGGGCCAAAAACTTTCAAATCATAAAATGATGGATTTGTGAGTTTCTGAGTGTAGTGATTTCAAATATGCCCAGGGCTTAAAAAATTAGAAATTGTGAAATGATTCAATGTGGGTTTCTAATTGCACTGATTTGAAATATGCACTCCGTTTTGACACTACATAACCCTGAAAACTACATAACCATAACCCTGAAAATGAACCTCTGGAGCCAAAAACTTTCAATTTGTGAAATCATTCATTTTTGGGTTTCTGATTGCACTGATTTCAAATTTGGGTCTATGATTGCACTAATTTGATATATGCACTCCATTTTGACACTACATTACCATAACCCTAAAAATGAACCCATGGGGCCAAATACTTTCAATTTGAGAAATGATGCATTTTCGGGTTTCTGATAGCACTCATTTGAAATATGCACTTCATTTTGACACTACATTACCATAACCCTAAAAATGAACCCCCTGGGCCAAAAACTTTCAAACCATAAAATGATGGATTTGTGGGTTTCAGAGTGTAGCTATTTCAAATATGCCCAGGGCTTAAAAAATTAGAAATTGTGAAATGATTTGATGTGGGTTTCTAATTGCACTGATTTGAAATATGCAATCCATTTTGACACTACATAACCCTGAAAACTACATAACCATAACCCTGAAAATGAACCTCTGGAGCCAAAAACTTTCAATTTGTGAAATCATTCATTTTCAGGTTTCTGATTGCACTCATTTGAAATATGCACTTCATTTTGACACTACATTACCATAACCATAAAAATGAACCCACTAAGCCAAAAACTTTCAAATCATAAAATGATGCATTTGTGGGTTTCTGATTGTAGCGATTTCAAATATGCACTCCATTTTGACACTACATTACTAAAACTCTGAAATTAAAACCCCTAGACCCAAAAATTTCTAATTGTAAAATGATGCATTTTGCAGGTTTCTTATTGCACTGATTTGAAATGACTCAATTTCAACTCTACATTACTGTAAGCCTTAAATTGAACCCATGGGGCTAATAAATTAGAAATTGTGAAATGATGCATTTGTGGCTTTTTGATTGCCTTGATTTGAAATATGCACTTCATTTTGACACTACATTACCATAACCCTGAAAATGAACCCCCAGGGCCAAAAATTTTCAAATCATAAAATGATGTGTTTGTGGGTTTCTGATTGTAGCGATTTCAAATATGCAATCCCTTTTGACACCACATTACTAAAACCCTGATAATGAACCCCTGGGCACAAAAACTTTCAATTTGTGAAATGATGCGTTTGTGGGTTTTATATTGCAGTGATTTGAGATGTGCACTCCATTTCTACTCTACATTACCATAACCTTTTAAGTCTAACCCTTGGGGCTAAAAAATTGAAAATTGTGAATTGATGCATTTGTGGATTGATGATAGTGATTTTTTGAAATATTCATACCATTTTCACACTACATTACCATAAACCTGAAAATGAGTTTACGGGAGTTTTCAAATTAGGGGCTGAGTTTATGGGAGTTTCCAAATTAGGGGCTGATTTTAAGGGAGTTTCCAAATAAGGGGCTGAGTTTATGGGAGTTTCTAAATTAGGGGCTGAGTTTATTGGAGTATCCAAATTAGGGCTGAGTTTACAGCAGTTTCCAAATTATGGGTTGAGTTTACAGGAGTTTCCAAAATTGGGGGCTGAGTTTATGGGAGTTTTCAAATTAGAGGCTGAGTTTATGGGAGCTTACAAATAAGTGGCTGAGTTTATGGGAGTTTGCAAGTTAGGGGCTGAGTTTACAAGAGTTTGCAAGTTAGGGGCTGAGTTTATAGGAGTTTCCAAATTAGGGGCTGAGTTTACAGGAGTTTCCAAACTAGGGGCTGTGTTTACAGGATTTAGAGGGGGTCCCCATGGGGTGCCATTTTTGGGGGGTCTCCAGGGGGTGCCATTTTCTGGAGGTACATATGGGGGTGCCATTTCAAGGGGGTCCACATAGGGTGCCATTTTTTGGGTGGTCCCCAGGGGTGCCATTTTTTGGTGGTCCTCAGGGGGGTGCTATATTTTTTTTTGCAGGGGGGTCCTAAGGGGGTGCCATTTTGGGGTGGTCCCCAGGGGGTGCCATTTTTGGAGAGTCCCCAGGGGGTGCCATTTTGGGGTGGTCCCCAGGGGGTGCCATTTTTGGAGAGTCCCCAGGGGGAGCCAACTTTGGGTGGGTCCCCAGGGGGTGCCATTTTTGTGGGGGTTCCTAGGGGGTGCCATGTTTGGGGGGTCCCCAGGGGGTGCTATTTTGGGGGGTCCCAAGGGGGTGCCATTTTTGGGGGGTCCCTAAGGGGTGCCATTTTTCGGTGGTCCTCAGGGGGTGCCATATTTGTGGGGCCCTAGGGGGTCTCATTTTTGGGCGGTTCCCAGGGGGTGCCACTTTTGGGGGGTTCCCCGGGGGGTGCCATTTGGAGGGGGGTCCCCATTGGGGTGTCAGTTTTTGCAAGCCTCTGAGTAGTGGGTACCTATAGCAGGATTTTCTCCAACCTTCAGTTGGGTTTTGTGGTTCTCTACAATTAATACCACAAGGATTTACAAACACAAAAAGAACAGCAAAGCACAAATGTAACCAATTGAAGATTACAACAAAGTTTGACACCTTGCAAAAACCACACTATCATATCACAAAACCTATACCACACAGAATGCACACTGCACACCATCATACCAAATCGCAAACTGTCCACATTTTACTACCGAGTTTCATGCCCAACCATTTTACAGTTAACAGTTTTACATTTTACCAACCAAGTTTACAAAAATCCATTCCAAAACATTGCATCTTTGGTATTGGTCTTGTTATTGTTGGTACATTACATACTGCATTTCAAAACACATGCCGAGCATGTGGGCAAACTTAACTAAAGTATCATATTTTCTCCAATGGTATTAATTGTAGAGAACCACAAAACCCGACCGAAGGTCGGAGAGAATCCTGCTAGTCACATACATGTGTCAACTAGTGCGTGGACCGCCATGAGCAACCATCTCCGGTCGATTAATCGTATTCCACGGCCATTATCGGTGACGCGGACAGAAATCCTGCGTCTTTTACTCTCGCTCATACAATTTCCAATTGTATCCAACGGGCAACGGCACCCGATACAAATTTGGAGTTGGTTGATTTTTACAGTTCTTTGATCTGCGCCGTTCCGACCCCTCAAATTACAACAGTCACGACACGCAGCGTAAACCATTCCAAGTCAAGGTAGTAGATTACGGTAGTAAAACAAACAAATCAAAAGGTTCTCAAGCTACCTTCTTGGCTTGGCATTTTCTGGGGTGAATAAATACCGTATACGGGGTTATTGTAAGTTCCCATACGTGACCCGATCCTTTTTACCGAATACTGATGTCACATTTGTGCTGAGATCCGGAAAAGAGCCGTAAATACGGAGACATAAGAATATAATTCGACGGACATCAGAATTCACATATATTTGTTATATATAAAATTCGACCAAAATATCAAATGTACTCACTTCAAGAAATACGTTCTCGATAAACATCTCACAATCAAAAAGTTATCCAAAAAGAACGAGTGTCTCCATCTAATAAAAAAATTTCAATTAAAAGAAAAACACAAATGTTTCGAAACCGGCGGCCGGGCGACATGTGGCGTCACGGCGGCGCTGCAGCGGTTCTGCTGCTCGGCTCGCTGCACTGCGCCGCTGCGGAGGTAGTCAGTGCCACAGTTGGATTGGGTGGGTTGCTTTTTGCACAGCGGGATCTGCACATTTGCATGTACAGATTTGTGTTTGCCGTTTTTTGGAGAATCTTTTTGTTGATTCGGTGTGTGCGCTGGGAATATTTCTGTTCGTCGATTTTTTTACGCTTTCTCCGAAATTTCACGGATTTTTCGTCGCCGAGAGTTTTTTGGAACATTGCCAATTCCCCAAAAATTCATCGTGAGCGGGCGAACAGTTAGAAACGCGGG
Source organism: Sphaerolaimus hirsutus (assembly GCA_964036195.1). NCBI lineage: Eukaryota > Metazoa > Nematoda > Chromadorea > Monhysterida > Sphaerolaimidae > Sphaerolaimus > Sphaerolaimus hirsutus. The sequence continues at coordinate 2,758,228 of OZ038452.1, read as the reverse complement.
TAGAAATTTCCAGCGGGCCATGCACCAAAGTTCCATAGCATTCGAGCATCCAAAATCCAAAATTTTCTGACTGGAGACTAATTCACTTTTTTAATTATTCAGGTTTCGCTGCCGCCGCGGCCGGTTTAATGGGCGCCTACAACTACGCAAAATGCAACCATTTCTACGAGTGCTGCGATGATCGCTCCCTTGTCAATGATGTATTTAGTGCGTTTATGCCGCCAGATAATGTTTGGGATTGGGCGTAACCAAACGCAAGGATCAAAACCGTTTTTACCTTTTAAAAGTCAGCGGAACTCTTGAGTACTGATTCAGTAGGTTCAGTAGGCAATTTGTTCAGTAGGCAACTTCTGATGTGTGTCAAAGTCCGCTCGCAGGTTTGCGATTAGATCTGGAGAGGCACCTGTATGGGCAACATCTGGTCACGGAAACTGTGGTCCATGCGCTCAGGTCACACCTGAATAATGACAAGCCCGCGTGAGTTTTTTATATTATTTTCTCTATTACCTGTTCCGGTATACTTGTTTTTTTATTCACGTTAGTCATTCACGACGTGTCTTCTTACCGCGTTTATAGAATGGCCTTGTAGATTTGGATTTGGTGGTTCAGATAAAAATAGCGATTTCGAGTAAAAATTGTGTTCGAAAATTGTTTGAAGGTTGCACCACATTGGCGGATATGAGATTGGGGGGGGGTCATGTGGGATAAATAGATTTCCGGACCATTGAGGGGGCCTTTACCTAGGGTTCAAACGGGATTGACTTTTCGGGATCGGGATCGGGATTCACTTTTTGAGATTTCGGGACCGGGATCGGGATCGGGATTGGGGTTTCGGGATCGGGATCGGGATCGGGATTGGTTTTTTGAGATTTCGGGATCGGGATCGGGATTGGCCGGGATTGGGGTCACGGGATCGGGATCGGGATTGGGATAGGCATTTTTCCGGGATCGGGATTGGGTTCTAGGGATAGAGATTTTGGCCATTTTTCTGGCATTCACAGTTGTTCATAAAGGTCTCAAAACACTGTTGGATGCCAGAAAAGTGGCATAAAATTGACGCTGGGGGTTTGCATCCACTTTTTTGCATGCAAAAACGTCATTATTTCACTTTTTATAATTTCCACTCATTTTTCCGGGATCGGGATCCCGGACTTGGGAGTTTCTCGGGATCGGGATCGGGATTTGAAAACTTTCGGGATCGGGATCGGGATCGGGATTGGTATTTTTGAGATTTCGGGATCGGGATCGGGATCGGGATTGGGGTTTCGGGATCGGGATCGGGACTGGTAAATCCCGGAATTTCACGGGATCCGGGATCGGGATCGGGATCCCGTTTGAACCCTACCTTTACCTTTGCCTGATTGGGAAACGTGAATGTTCCGGTTTACATAAAGATTGATTCAAATGTTCCATCCCAAGATAAATAAAAGTTTGATAATTTTTTTACCATTTACAGCAAAGCGCTGGTGCTGTCATTCCATGGATGCACGGGTTGCGGAAAAAATTACGTCGCCGATTTTATCACCAAACATTTGTACAGACTCGGGAGAAAGTCGGCTTTTGTGAAGAAGTTCATTGGGCCGAAACACTTTCCGTACACGGAAAATTTGGAACAACAAATTGTTAGTTCGTTTGAAAAACGCCTGTATTTATTTAAGCGGCTTTAGTTCGGATTTGGTGCGTTGACAACTTTTGAATTGAAAACATCCATAAAATTTACAAATTTTATTTGTGATAAAAATGTAAATACCGTATTTCCTCGAAATACCCCCCGGGGGTGATTATTTCAGAATGAGATTTTTGAGGAGGTTATTTCGAGGGGGGGGCTTATTATTTCGTCAGAAATAGACGAAGAAAAAAACAAAAAATATATATTTTATTCCAACTATATTTGATAGCTCTGAATTCATTCAAACAAATTTTCGATGTGAATTACTTTTTTCCAGCTACGACTGCAAGTGGAAATCTTATTGACAGTTCGACAATGCGAACGGTCGATGTTCATTTTTGATGAAGTCGACAAAACTCCCCGGGAAGTTTTGGAAATGATTCGGGCGTATTTGGATTTCCACCATGAAATCGATGGAGTCGATTTTAGAAAGACTATCTTTATATTTCTGGGGTGAGCGTTTTTTGTATTTGTCTTTTCTGAAAATAACAACTGGAAATTTTTTACTTCTTGACTAAATTATGGAACTAAAATCCTCTCTTAAAAAGTTAATTTATGATTTGCTGACGTCAGAAATTTCATTAGATATTTGATAAAATTCGGATTTGTTTAAATTTTTGGCAAATTTTAATTTTGGAAAACATATTATTTTGGGACGTTTTAGCCCCTCCAGTTTCCAAACTCATTTTTGTGTTTAATAGCGGTATTCGGACACAGGGCCAAACCGCTATTCCACATTGTCGACATTCTATATCAAAAACAGTCGATATTCGATAAATCCCCCCCCCCAACCACTCGCAGCAACACGGGCGAGTCTGCCATCAACGCAGTTGCGCTGCGGCACCGAGAAGCTGGCCGTGCCCGGGATGACCTCACCCTGCAAATGGTAGAGAAGAGTGTGCAGGACGCCGCTTTTAATGAACCTGGTTTGGTGTACTTTCTGCTTTTTACATTGCTTCTTTTTGCGTTAGCAGGTTGATAAATGGTGTAGGTTTTAGTTTAGCACAAATCCATGGCAGTATGCCGTTATTTATATGTTATTTATATCTTGGGTGGGTGGTCCCGCACCCTGTAAAATAAATTTGTGTAACGTAGAATGTGAAATGTTCAGTAAAATAGACGAAATTTCACATGTCGTTAGGGTTCAAACGATATGAATTTTCGATATCGATATTCGATATTCAATATTTTTTTCTGAAACTTGATATTCGATATCGATACGATATGGAACCTCGATATCGATATTCGATATTCAATATTTTTTTCTGAAACTCGATATTCGATATCGATACGATATGGAACCTCGATATCGATATTCGATATTAAAAAATGGTCGATATTCGATATTTTCGATATTCGATTTTGCGATTTGCTTTTGGTATAGCAAGGCATATTTCAAGTGACATTTGTATTTTCATGTGGTTGCACGCATGGTTAATCATCTCTTTAGTTAAATGTGAATGGTACAAGTGATTTTAACAAGGTTTACATCACTCAAAAGTAGAACATGTAGAACAAAACATGATAAATCAATGTGTATCAGACAAATAACAATTTGTAGATATTACAGTTCATACTGATAACCTGATTGCTTAAGGGCATGTTGCAAAAAATAGAATATCAGCATTTTCTGGCTTCAAATTTAGCACTCCAACAAAAATGACATTATAAGTACAGTACTTTTACTCATCTAATACAATTCTCAGATCAGATCAAGCACATCAGATCAATTATAAATATCTCAAAATGAAAATGATAACTTTTTTTAGGGACACAATATAGGTTCGATATATCGAAAAAATGGTCGATATTCGATATCGATATTCGATATTTTTTCAAAATTTTCGATATCGATATTCGATATTTTTCAAAATTTTCGATATCGATATTCGATATTCGATATTAAAAAATGGTCGATATCCGATATTCGATACGATATATCGTTTGAACCCTACATGTCGTGTAAAAAGATTGTGTGGCGTTTTACATTTGACTAGGGCTGCTGGGGTTTAACGGTTTAAAAACCACGTTTTTCCACCCCCACATTAAATGAAGATTTCCAAGTCCACTCACTCACCCCCTCCTAACCAACCCCCTCCTAACCAACCCCCCCCCCCCAACCCCAGGCGGCCTGCAAGACAACCTGCTAATCGACAAGTACCTAATCTCTCACTTCGTGCCCTTCCTGCCGCTGGAGCGCGAGCACGTGTCGGGCTGCATCGCGGACCGGCTCCGGGCCGCCCGACAGCCCGTCACCACGCAGCTCGTCGATAGGATAGCTGATGCGTTGGAGTTCCATCAGGTGGGGGGGGGGGTTGCTGTGGGGTTTGTTGTTTGTGTGAGGGTGGTTTTTTTTTGGGGGGGGGGTGGGTGAGATAGAATGGGTTTTGGGGTGGAGAATCTTGAAATTTGCTAGGTTTCGGGACGTTGATCGGAATCTACTTTGAACGGGATCAGGGTTGGGGGGGGGGTTTCGGCTTCCAGATAGGCAGTGACGTAGCCAGGATTTTTGAGCGGGGGGCGGATTGTATACGGAGCCCGGCCCCTAAAATTTTACCTCTGTAGTAGGGGAATGGAGCCATGGCGTTGGCGCCATTCGCAGGCGCCACGCCATGGCGCCACTGGCGTTGGTATTGGCGCCAAAACAGCACTATACGTCTCATTTTACAGGCATATAAAGCGACATAGACAGGAATTGAGTCGATTTTCACTGGTTTTGAAGCCGCGGAGACCGGTCAGCCGAATAGACATGTTGTGAAGGGAAAATGCGCGCTTGCGCGCAAAATTTTTTCAAACTGTCTACGAAATCGACTTCTGAAAGTGCCATTTCTGGCACATTTTTTGGTCCGGCCCGGAAAGGGGGGGGGCGGCCACCCCCCCCCCCCCCGCCCCTCCCTGGCTACGTCCTTGCAGATAGGGATTTTTTAATTTCGGGAATGGGATCAGGATGTATTTTTAAACCCTGGTAGTCCACTGAAAAATTGGCCCCTGTAAATCTGCATGACCTACCCCGCATCTAAATTTTTCATTTATACACGCCGCAGGTGTACTCAGTGAGCGGGTGCAAACGCGTGGCCCAGAAAACAGACATCGTGCTGGAACAAGAGCGGGATGCCAAGATGAAAGCAGCCCGCAGCCAAACCGAATTGTGATGTTCGTTTTTGCATATATTTGGATGTTCCAAGCGGGTCGTTTGTTTCCCCGGGCAGTTACGCACCGTGTGAGGTGTAAAGTAAAGCAAATGTCATGTAAAATGTCAATTTAGGTTTAAAAGATTTTTACTGGAGTTTTGACAATATCTATGACAATTGACACATTTATATGACATTTGACATGAAATTGAACACCTTACAAGGTGCGTGACTGGCACCAGTTTTTGCATTTTTCTTTGATTTTCCAGATTTTTTATACGCATGTAAATGACTGCCAGGCTATTTTCCACATTTTACGGCAAGTGTTTAGCTTTACTGCATTGGATAGTATTTACTTCACCACGCTGCAATGGTAAAAATTCCGCGGTGCAAATACAGTGGTGGGCATCTTCAGTTACCGCTGGAAAAACGCGATAGCTTGAGCTACAGTTGAGCTATCACAATGAAATTTTAACACAATAGAGTAGACTCCATAGGACACCTATGCTGAAGTTTGCAACCCAAACGGCCACAGTTTGGAGGAGTTGTGGAACACACAGTTTTTAGTGTAATTTTGTGACTTCACCCCCCTTATCTCGGGACTGGGGGACTATTCGAGTAAAAAAAGAATTTGGTAGTAGGCGCGACCACAACATACTCAAAGGGCATCAAAATCGGCCGATGTACGACAGAATGGGACGACACCAACGACCGATGACCCCCCCCCCCTCAAATGCCACCCTCGATTTATCCTATGGGTGACGCCAAGTCACAAAATTACACTAAAAACCGTGTGCTCCACAACTCACCCAAAATGTGGCCGTTTGGGTTGCAAACTTCAGAATAGGTGTCCTATGGAGTCTACTCCATTGTGTTAAAATGTCATTCTGATAGCTCAACCGTAGCTCAATCTATCGCATTTTCCCAGCGGTAACTGAAGATGCCCACCCCTGTATGTATAAAACGTGACGCTTAAAAATGAAAGTGTTTTAAATATGCTCAAATGTCGTTAACCAACGTCTCAAAACGTTGCACGTTGCAACGTTGATTACTTCTCGTGAATACGGTGGGTGCTGGAACAGACTAACTTCTGGGAAACCACGCTTAGATCGACAAAAAAAAGCGATTCTCTAGGACAGATCAGGGTTTTTTCAAAGGTCAATTTTTTTATCTCAGCATGAAATACACACAACAGCGTTTACATAGAAATATTGTCCAGTGAAGCAAACCAACTTACATGCCTTTTCATGCCTTTCATTAATCGCGCTAAAATCTGAGGAAAATAATTGCCTTTTCATGCCTTTCCTTAATCGCGCTAAAATCTGAGGAAAATAATTAAAACCCTAGGACGGAGAGCCCAACGTTTGCAATTTTGGCTAATATGTGGCCAACATCTCCTCAGTTAGAAAGATAGCGCATGCTTTTGTAAACACCTTCCCGATCAAGTCCGGCCGCCTAATTTTTTTTTCACTTCGCAGGCCATATCTCCGGTTGTGGGAGGGGTGGAAAGCTAAAACTCGGGTGGTATATAGGCGCAACCCCCCACTACCCCTCATGAATAAATGGGGCAGCGGCGACTGATTATAGAGAGGGTCGCCGTATATGTGAAAAAAATTTGCAGCGTTTTCACTGTCCCGCACAGGTCCGGCCCCCACTTGATTTCTTACACTACGGCTTCAAAAAGGTTTATTTCTTACACTACGTTAGGCGCCAATAATGCTACATAAAAGTGACGCTAAGCGCTAATGATCTTCTCAAATGGCGCCAGTGCCATTTCGCTATTCCATCACTAATCCCGACGCCTGAATTTTTTCCCTATCCCAAACCCTAAATTTTGAAAGGCACTTTTCGCTTTTATTTTGTGCCAAACTTGACACGCTGGTTTAGGGTGTTTTATAGAGGAATGTTTAAGGTGTCAAGTTTCGTAAAGAACTATGCCCCAAAAATGCCTCCATTAGAAAATTTACTTGGGGTTAATTTAAAATTGAACTTTTTTATTAGGTTGTCAACTAAATAACCTTAATTTTTGCGTATGTGTGATCGCAAAAAATTAATGTTACTTAGTTGACAACCTAATACAATTTTTGTTCCTGTGATGGCGTAATTTTCATAATCATAAAGTTCACCCCAAGTAAATTTTTTAATGGAGGCGTTTTTAGGGTAAAGTTTTTTACGCAGCTTGGAACCTTACACCCCCCTCTTAAAAACATTGTAAACCAGCGTGTGAAGTGTGTAAAAAAATAAAAGCAAAAAATGCATTTTAAAATTTGCAAAAGTTCCTTTTCTTGTCTGCTGCTTAGGGGGTGGGTTTTTGTGGAATGTTAGTAATGGAATGGCGCCATGGCACTGGCGCCATTTGAGGTAGCCAAGCGGTGCCGCGCCATAGCACCTTTTTCCTGTGGCATTATTGGCGCCTGACGCCCATTTTTCAAGCCGTAGCGTAAGAAATAAACTGGGGGCCGGACCTGTGTGGGACAGTGAAAACGCCGCGAAATTTTTTCACATATACGGCGACCCCCTCTATAGTGAGTCGCCGCTGCCCTATATATTCATGAGGGGTAGTGGGGGGTTGCACCTATATACCCCACAAGTATTAGCTTTCCATCCCTCCCACAACCAGAGATAGGGCACATGAGGAGAAAATAAAAATAGGGGGCCGGACTTGATCAGGAAGGTGTTTATTTTTACCTATATCTATGCTGCTGCCTCCTCTTAGTATTGTACAACTGCAAAGAAACCTTGATAACTTGGCTTATAACTACGAAAATGTACAGTCACCTAAATAATTAAACCATGATTAGATACTCACTTTTACAATTGAACATACTTTTTGACTAGACTGATTAAATTCCATATCACATCAAAATTTTCAATAGATAATATAAATAGTGCAAAAAATTCCAAACAAAAGTTTTTATTAAAAAAATCACCCTCATCTAGCACAGGTGCAAAATCGCTCCAAATTTCTATCAATGTGACTAATGCAGTCGCCATTGTGTCCATAGGCGTTGATGCGCGACACATCACCCATGGATGTGCTCAGAAGTGCGTCTGTTGCCTGTGAGTCCTCCAGGGGAAGTGTGACTCGTACCAGGGCCTGTGGTAGATGTGCTGGTGTTGGGTAGTGATTTGGAACTGTGCCAACAATATAGGCGCACAGTGGAGTTTTATTTTTGTTCATTTTTTTTTGGGGGGGGAGGGGGTTGAAGTTTTATTTAGTTTCTCTTACTCTTAATCTCGGCGAAGTCAGAGTGTCAACTTTCGGTCTTCCGTAATTTTGCCGCAATATTTTTACGTCTGATTTCGTCTGAAATCAATTTCCGAAGAAATTCAGACTTAACGACGTCGACGCCTCAATCCTGAAATAATTTTTTTTATGAATAGCATTGAATGTCCTTGAACAAAGACTTCAAACATAATTTCCATCATAACTTCGTATTCTTCCTTTGGATGTCTGGACCCAACAAACATGTCAAATGCCAAGCCTAAATTTATAACTTGTCAGGATGCGAGAATATCTCTCTGATACTTTTCATCAACATCAAGAAATATTCCGGCACTTAATTTGTGGCACTTTATTGCACTAATTTCAAAAACTCACTTCAAACAAAGCATCATTCGGCTGTGCCTTGAATGTGACCCTCAATGTTTGCACAATATTTGTCACATTAGTGTCACCCATCAGTTTGTCCCAGTGCCATCGGTTATTGTGAGTTACATTGACATTGGCGCCGAAGCGTTGGGCGCTTAATACATTCTCTAATGTGACCTGAGATGGATTTATAATCAATAGTAAATTTTGAATAATCCCCCAAGGGGTAGTCCCGCTCGCTGTAAAGTGTCAAATGTCGTGCAAAATGTCATGAAAAAATTAACTAAAATACTATTTTGACTGGACTCTTGACTATTTGCATGAGATTTGAAGAATTTGTATGAAATTTTAGATTATTTATCTCTTGCGAAAGCGTGTGCATATTTATCTTTTGTGAAAGCGCGTGCATAAGTACCTATCCTGCTTAGGGTGTCAAATTTCCGTTTTCCGAAGGTAAATTTTGTCGTTTTCCGTTCCGTTTTCCGGCCGCTGAATTTTGAACAAAAATTACCATACCTGCTGGCATATGTGTGAATAATTAGCCAAAAATTGGTCATTCATCCGCTGTACAACATGACTAGCTGCCAGCTGCACGATTTCGTCGTCAATTGAAACTGGCTCGTCAACTTGACAAACGCAAAAATGTTCTGGGATGTCTACGTCTGCGCACGAGCGCTCTTTCGGAATTGTTCGGAACAGCGACGTGCCCCTGCGATTTAGGGATAAAAAAACGCTTTTTCTATGCCCCACTTAAAGAACCTGCTTTGTTGATTTAAAAAAACACCTTTTTCAAAAAATATGTCATGACATTTCTCAATTTGCCCAGTTCACACTGAGGTGTCTCGAGAAAACTTGGCCAGGCGCCAAAGCGCCATGGTGCTTCTGATGTCTGGCGCCAGTGCCAGCGCCATGGTGCTTTTACAACACTGGCCAGGGACGTATCCAGGATTTTCGAGCGGGGGGGGCTGCTTGTTTACGGAGCCCGGCGAACGGGGGGGGGCTCAGCCCCCCCCCCTTGAAATTTCGCCTACATAGTGACGGAATGACGCCATGGCGCTGGCGCCATTCATAGGCGCCACGCCATGGCGCCATTGGCGCTGGCGCCAGCGCCATAAACCGCTGTATATGTATGAAATACACGTTCATACACAGCGGAGGGCACACAATTTCATGGATTTGTGTCACCGGGGACCGATCCGCTGACAATAATGTGTTGGAGGGGAGGTCGCGCGCCAGCGCGCGAAATTTTTTGCACCTACCATGAAAAATGTATAGGAAAAGTTGCTTTTCCCGGGATTTTTTAGGTCTCACCCCGGGAGCAGGGGGGGCTGCAGCCCCCCCCCGCCCCCCCCCCCCTGGATACGTCCTTGACACTGGCGCTGCGCATACTAGTACACCACCGAAATTTGGGAAACTCACATCTGTTTCAAACACATTTGAGTTTACCATAATGAGGAGTCATTCGACTACTGTTGATAGCGTTCAAATATCATTCATTCGTTAAACTCAAAAGTGTCCCAATATTCAGTGCTGGTGGCAGTCCCAAGCCCTGTTAAAGTTTAAAGTAAAGTGTCAAATGTAAAGTCAAATGCAAAGTTAACTGTCAATTGTCATGCAAATTTCAGTAATAATACCTTTTCCTTTTTGTTTTGATTGACACTTTACTTTGCATTGCTTTGCTTTGCAGTGACTTTACATTTGACACTTTATTTTACACTTTACAGGGCTTGGGACTGCCCCCTGTAGTAGTGTGCGTGGACACATAATGGGACACAATCCGTCCACGTCTAATTGATTTTGGGAGCCAGGCGCCTTAATTTCATCAGACACAGCCATTGTCGAGCCAGAAATTTTGTACAGCTATTTATTTACCTGTTGTATAGTGTTTCCCTGTCTTGTCCATAGTCCCTGTGCAGAATGTCCACCAGTGTCTCATACACGTCATATTGGCAAGATAATTTCCACACGTTTTCATCTAATGCTGCTTCAACCTTAAATTAATTTTAAGGTGGCAAGTGGCAACATAAGGCGCTAAATGCCAAAGGCCCTGCACACACTAGTTGACAATGGCACCAAATGTCAACTGGTTTCGATCCCAATCTCAAAACTTGCTGAGAGCCGGTGAACAAATGCAAAGGTGTCACAGATGAAGCTGCTAGTTGGGACGGGAACCAGTTGACATTTGGTATCGCTGTCAACTGGCCTAACCAACTCACATGTGCATTGTCACGCCTGAACCAGTCTGGCAAGTGTACGTAAAGGAAGGGCATGCGCTCTTCATATCGACCAATCAGCGTCGAGCGGATAGTGTCGAATCGATTCCCGTGGTCACCCATCACAAATACGGCTGTGTGCGCCAGCATGCCGCTGGTGAACCTGCGATTGAATTCAGCCCTTGCCGCGTTTGAAGGGGTGATTTTTGTTATTGGACTGAGTTTACCACCCCCCAGCGCCGTGTTGTTGCTATCAAATTGGCGCTGAAATGTAGTAAAAAAAGCTTGCACCTCCATAATTATGGATAGAAAGTAATCATGGCGCTCTGCAAATCCGCTCCCCCAGCAAGTATCATCGGGTCTCCGGGGGCGGGGGGGCTGCCCCCCCCCCCAAATCCGCCAGCTATTTATCCCAGAGGCCGCTCAGCTATTTATCTATCTATCCCTCAAATCGACCAGCTATCTACCTATCTACAGCGATTTTTGAGAATTTTTGCCCCAATTTTCACTCAAAATCGCTAATTTTCGTAAGTTTTTATATTTTTTTCACCTTCAAAATCGCGGCTCTCGCCTATACTCATGTTTATATATTTATTTTTAGCCGTTTATATGCCTATTTTTAGCCATTTTTGACCTGTTTTACCTACTTTTAACCTGTTAGCGATTTTTTCCCCTTTCTGCCTTCTATGCATTGGAAAAGCCTATATAGTTTGCCCCCTTGTGCCCCCCACAGGGGTAAAATATCTTGAATTTCGACCCTCTGAGTGGTTGGATAGATAGCAAATCGCTCCTACGGAAGGATACATAGCTGAAAAATTTTCTGGGGGGGGTTGTGGTGTTCGATATATATTCTTCTTTGAGCATAGAAGGAAGAAAAGGGAGAAAAATCGCTAAAAATAGGTGTAAAATTGCTCAAAAATGGTATACAAGAGCATTTAGTACTAAAAATAGTTGAAAATAGGCAAATAGGAACCAGAACTATGATTTCGGAAGTGAAAATCTATAAAAAGGTATGAAAAATAGCGATTTTGAGCAAAAATTGGGGTATAGTTTCTCAAAAATCGCTCCAGATAGGTAGATAGCTGGGCGATTTGGGGGGTTGGGTTAGGGGGTAGTAGGCCAAAATTTTGCCTCCGGGATAGATAGACAGCTGAGCATCCTCCGGATAGATAGATAGCTGGGCGGTTTGGGGGTGGGGTAACCCCCAAACCCTCCGGAGGAGCGATTTGCTATCTATCCAGCCCCCGCGAGGGCCAAAATCTTGAGGACCCCTTAGTATCATGCAACCCAGCGAAATGCCGCATGTGTGGGCAAGCGGGGGGGGGGGGGGGGTAGGGTTCAAACGGGATCCCGATCCCGGATCCCGTGAAATTCCGGGATTTACCAGTCCCGATCCCGATCCCGAAACCCCAATCCCGATCCCGAAATCCAAAAATACCGATCCCGATCCCGATCCCGAAAATTTTCAAATCCCGATCCCGAGAACCTCCCAAGTCCGGGATCCCGATCCCTGAAAAATTAGTGGAAATTATAAAAAGTGAAATAATGACGTTGTTGCATGCAAAAAAGTGGATGCAAACCGCCAGTGTCAATTTTATGCCACTTTTCTGGCATCCAACAGTGTTTTGAGACCTTTATGAACAACTGTGAATGCCAGAAAAATGGCCAAAATCTCTATCCCTAGAACCCAATCCCGATCCCGGAAAAATGCCAATCCCAATCCCGATCCCGTGACCCCAATCCCGGCCAATCCCGATCCCGATCCCGAAATCTCAAAAAAAACAATCCCGATCCCGATCCCGAAACCCCAATCCCGATCCCGATCCCGAAATCTCAAAAAGTGAATCCCGATCTCGATCCCGAAAAGTCAATCCCGTTTGAACCCTAGGGGGGGGGGGGGGGGGTACGGTGTAAAAATATAACCAGATTACAATTCCAAATCTCATTGCCCACCAACAATTTGTCAAACCACTGCGCGATGTGCGGGTCGATCTTTTCAATCAGGTGCGATTTGTCATGTGACAGCTTCCATAGAAAGCTGAAAATCATGTGCGGCCGTTCGCGGTGCACTTGCATGAACCGCTCCAGGGTTTCCATGAAACGCATCTGGGAAATTTAAAATTTAATTTTTTTTTAATATTTACATTATATTTAAATGCCTATGCAGGCTAGTAAATATATTTGCTTTTGCAAAATGACATTTGCAGAATAGAAAACTCTATGGAGAAGCTTTTTCCGCCTCAAAACTCACATTCCTTTGCAAAGGCGCAGTTTTTTGTTACGAGTCGTGAATATTGTAAATGCATGGATCCAGTATACCGTATTTCCTCGAAATACTTCCCCCCTTGAATTAACGACTTGAATATTACCAGTTTTAAGTATGTAAATGCATGTTCTTTACTACGGTACTTACTTCTGGCGAAATAATACCCCCCCCCTCGAATGAGCCCCCCCTCGAAATACCCCCCTCTGAAAAATAGACCCCCCTGGGTGTATTTCGAGGAAATACGGTATTCTTGAATACCCCCCTGCGAGAACCCCTTTCGACAGTCTCCCATGTAAGTGACAGGGGGGTATAATAACAGTGTCTAACTACGTGACCACAAAAAAGTGCGTTGTACGGTCGACATTAAAAAGTGCTGTGTAAATATAGTCCACTGATGGTACAGTTTACAATGAAATCTACCATATTCCATCTGAATAGCACACCCAAAATAATTCTTGGGTGAATTGAATTTGTTCCACAATTTTCCACGTGACATTATTCATCAAAATATGGTAACATTTATTGTAAAGCGATCAGCTCAGTCAGTATTGTAGGACGAGTATGCTATAGTATTTATTTGATAATGGTTGTATGTTCAGTCTTTTCCATTGATTGAAAGCGAGTCTTAAATACTGGCAACATGCCAAAAAGACAAGAACGAACCGCTTCTGGCACGCTGCCAATACAGTGCGGGGACGACATGCGTGACAAGTCCATATTGTTCATTACTGAACCATATGGTCGCATATAGACATCCGTGGGCGCTTTGCGGAACCCTGCTCGAAAATCAATTGGGTATGTTTCATCCCTGAAACTTATCATAATATGGCCAAAAATTATCATCGGAAATATGATAATTTTTCTGTCATTATTTTGTGCTGCTAGAAATCGAGCTTCATCGAACTATACGTCAACACCAAGAATGGTAAATAAACACCAGGTGCCTATCCCGCACCCTGTACAGTGTCATGCATGTGTCAAATGTAATGCAAAGTGTTAATCAAAATAAAAAGCCAAATTTATAACTGAAGGTTTGACATTTTGCATAACCTTTGACACGTTACACTTTACACAATTCTGGACCCCCCCCCCCCCTAGTCAGCAATTTTGTTGTCAATCCCACAAATGGACCTTTCGCTTTGTAGCTGAAGACTCCAGGCTGTTCCTCAGACAGCATTGTTACATAGCCGTGGTCAGAAAAATTGCGCCAAATTAATGGCCAGTCATCAACGTAGTCATTCTGAATGTCCACATCTAGCTCTTTGTCGTGAATTGTCACCCTGAAAGATTAAAGATCGTTGCTATGTAAAGCAATGTAAAATGTGAGGTAAAATGTAAGTGTAGTCATGAAAAGTGTCATATGCCAATAAAAAATATAGAAAATTGTAAAATGTAATGAAAATGTAAAATTCCAGTTACTGGTAATATGCCATCAAAGACACTGTCAGGTATCTTACAGTTTATATTAAAGATGACAAATTTGTGTGACATTTTACATTTTTCATGACATTTTACAAGATGCAGAACTGACCCTAAAACTGAATGAAATCATGCACATAAAGAATGAATCAATATTTCAAAAACATCTCCCATTCAAATAAGACTTGGCACATTCTGTCTGCACTAACCTGTGTCCACTTAAAAGAGCCATCATATTCGGGAAAGTATTGTCATCAATTTTGGAATACCCTCGCATAATCCACCCTCCCATCTTTTGTGTCAGAACTCGATGAGTGAGTGGCAAATTTCGGAAAAAGTTTGATCTTGAGATTGAGTCCAGGCCGAAAATGAGCACATTCAATGGTTTGTACGTTTTGGCGCTTGGTCGGCGTTCGGCGAATACCCGCTGTTGAGGTTGAAATGTGCTGCTTTGTGCAGTAAAAAGACTTGACATTGTGAGCACGCAGTTCACGTTGGCAGCGTGCCAACTTTAATCGTAGTAGTTATAATAGTGAAATTTGAGTTAAATTTACCTATATGATGCATGCAACAAGTGTAATTAAAAAAATTTCATTTTACAAGAGTCGCATCAGTCGCCTAGTTATCTTTGGCACACTGCCAACGTCGGAATTGCAAGCAACCGTTGACGTGAAATGTAAAGTTAGTTCCCTGACGTAAAATGATGACGTGAAATGATAAAAATTGAATTTTTCAATTCGCTCTAGTTGTGGCTGATAACACTCAGTATTGGACACGATTAAGGTATTGATTCATATATTATCCTTAGAAAATTGTAGACCCGTAGCATGATCCACACTCGTGTAATTAATTTCACGACGTCATTTCACGTCGTCATTTCACGTCGAATCGACGCTGAGCTCTAATTCCGGCTTAATGTGTTTCCATAGTGTCCAGTCACTGCGGCTTTTTTCCAGGTCTAGAAAATAACTTCTGGGCTAACTTTTTTAGTATTGCCAGTGGCACTCGGAGCTACGCTGGCGTAGATTTCCGTATAAATCCGCCGCCTGCCGTCGGTACCGTGATACGTCCCTTTGATTTCTGCGCCGGCTCTGTCCAACTGCGGAAAAATTTGATGTGTCGAAGTGAATATTGTAAAGTGTTGAAAGTCAAGTGCCAAATTTCTGATAAAGTTATAAGTTCCCTGCCAAAAAGTTAAAGTAGGTAGGTACCTATTTAGTTTCCCAAATGTCAAATGATATGTCAAATGTCATTTAAAATACAGTGAAAAATGGCGAACTAAATACGTTTGACACTTGACATTTTACAGGGTCTGGGACTGCCCCTCGGCGGGCGCTTGACAAAGTGTGTGAATGTGTTTTACCTGGAAACGCGTCGGTTCGTAAGGCTCCAAGTCCGACCCCGGCTGCACCCAAGTAATGTCTGACCATTCACCAAATTGAAGCGCCGAGTCACTGCCAGTTGGGCGCCAGAAATACCTGCATAGCGTATTTAAGTGCCACATTTCTGCACTAGATACCCATGAAGTGCATTTTTCTGGTGCAGACTTGTATTTTTTCTTAGAAAGAAACAAATTTTTTGTATTTCTTATTCCCAGGATTTCCCAGGGAGATTTTATTTTTTGAGAGACTTTCTGGGACGTTTAAAAATATAAAAATATAATTCATACCTTATACATTAAGGTATTTACATTTTTCACTCATTCCCAAAAAGATTCTACTTTCTTCGAACTTTTTTCTTTCCCAAATTGTTACTTTATTTTAAGCGATTTCCTGATTCTGAACAAAAAAAACAATCTCAATCACCCACCTAAATCCAAACTTTGACGCATTGTGTCTCAACATCAAAGTGGCATTGACATAAACCGCATTAGCGCGCACGTAAGTCAGCTTGGGGTGGACCGGCTCGCAGCGCAGCGGGGACGGGTGCTGCACGAACTTCTCGATGGACGCGTCGAAGGGGTCCAGGATGGGGAACTGGCACGTCTGGGGCGGAGTTGTGTAAGTTGTTGAACTTTTTTCTAAGTATAGGTGTATGAAAAACAGTTTTTTACTCAACCTTGAGTTCAGACATTTTTTTTTTAACCCATACTCATGAGTACATCAGTGAGATACCTTTTTATAAGAAAATGAAAAAGCGAGTACTTTCCTGGAAAATGTAATTTCACTTTTTCAATAGGCATTTTATCCAGGAAAGATTGACAAAGCGTAACGGTATTTTACGAAAGCATAAACCTAAATACCCAAATACCCGGGTATTTTGGGTAAGCGTAAATACACTTTCGCAACTCTGCATCCAACCAGCTTCCACCCGCTTCACGCATTCATTCTTTTATGGTTCGTGATGTAAAAGCGCCATGGCGCTGGCTCCTGGCGCTAGCGACAAAGCAAAACGCGCCATGGCGCTTTTGGCGCTTGGCGCTACCATGCTGTGGCGCTTTTGGCGCTTGGCGCTATTTTCGGCCCGCCCAGGAACAAAATGCCTGGCGCTGGCGCTTGGCGCTGGCGCTTGGCGCTGGCGCCAAGGCAAAAAGCGCCACGGCGCTTCTGGCGCTTGGCGCCAAAGCCCTATCGTATTCACGTCTCTAGTCCAGTGCGCTCACCTGCAGCTTGTCGTAGCCGCGCAGGCGTTCAATGGGCTTGGGCAACGGCTTGGTGGCCGGCTCGTAGGTGATCGGCGGCGGCGTCTTCTCGTAGTGCTTTGGCTTGCCCTTCGCTGGCCCGCTGGCAGTGATTTCTAGATGGATTTATGAGTGAGCAAACCTTGGTTGAATATTATGTCCAGTTGAACGATGAAATGCAACGGTAAGTGTCGATTGGGTGGGGAATGCAGTATTTTGATTAATTCGACAAACTCGCTGCTCAAAGTCCTATCCTGGGGACTATCCGAGAGCCTGTAACATGCCCGTCATGCAAGTGGCAAAAGCCATGTAAAATGCAAACTCGTTTGCCATTCTAATTCTACTGGACATTTTACATGACTTTTGACACTTTGCATGACATTTCGCCATTTCCAGGCATTTTACATGACTTTTGACATTTTACATGGCACTTGTTTGATACCGTATTTCCTCGAAATACCCCCCCCCCTCGTAATACCCCCCCCTCGTTTGACCCCCCCCCTCTCGGGACCACTATGAAACAATCACCCCCCCCCCCTCGAAATACCCCCCCCCCCAAATTGAGTGTAAAGGGAACGTACATGACAATAACTGTAGTTTGTGTTCCGTGTACTGCAGAACACACGTTAAAACAATGTCGGTGTCACATTAGAACAGTGTACATACCATCTACATAAATACTAATATTAGTCTACAGAACCTTAAAAATGGCGGTTTTTGTTGCATTTTTCGACGTCTGCGTACGTTTCAGACGACAATTTCGAACTTGGTTTTCAAAAATTTTCTTGTGAAACAATAACCCCCCCCCCTCGAAATACCCCCCCTCGTTTAACCCCCCCCCCCCTCTCGGGACCACTATGAAACAATCACCCCCGGGGGGTATTTCGAGGAAATACGGTAAGTTGAATATTTACGTGAATATATTTTTCCCTCGCGGTGGAATTATTCGAGGGCGTACTATTCCTTAATATATGTCAAAACCAATTTGCACAGTGAACTGACCGTTGAGGCCGCCATCATAGCGTGACCGGTGTATGGAGACTAGCGCCAGGAAAAACAGCAGACCACCGGCCAGCCCGCGCCCGTAACGCCGCAATAACGCTGCGGCTGCACCACGAAACACTTTTTATGTACGGATGCAAAGCGAGGCTAATAATGTTTAGGTATAAATACATACTGTATTTCTTCTAATAGAAGAGCGGGTCTCCAATAGAAGGGCGTCTCCAATAGAAGGGCGTCTCCAATAGAAGGTACACTTTTTCGACTTAATTTGGGCCACGCAATAAATAGAAGGGCGCCCTTCTATTAGAAGAAATTCGGTATCATGACTTTTCTGCACCTAGGTACTTAAAGTCACCACCGGCGCCAACTAGGTACTTGAAGTCACTTAAGACACACACTAAATACATGGTCCGGCTGAAAAGTCCCCGGGCAGTGCTCGCCATTCGCGCTTGGGGTGAGCTACGGTCATAAAATTTTGACAGGTTAAGATATCAGGCGTTTTGAGTTCTCACCCAAAATTTCACCCCTTTAGCTCCACCCACTGCGGAATTGTGGGGGTTACAATTTCGGTCATTTTGCACTGATGTACAAATGGTGCTCTAGCTCAATGCTGCTTTGTGATCATGAAACTTTGGCTAGTGTAAGCCACCAGTGTTGGAAATGTGCCCGCACTAACCAACATTAGCTATGATATCATCATAAGCCTAGTCCATATTGTCATTACTGTCACTACTCCCACTACCAAATACATCATTCTGCCTATCCTTCTCAAAATAGCCCCCTTTGGAGTCAACTCACTGCTGTTGAACACAGGTAATGTGTCCACTACAGATAAGTAATGAAAACCAATTGAAATTAAATTGACATAAGCATTTACTGCACATTACAAAACAACATAAAAATCACTGCAATACAACATGATCTCAGATGATCACCAAAAACATCCATCACAGTTCCCACGTTTCTTGCACATCACCCTGATCTGCATATCAATTTTACCTTGATACCTAGAAATGATGTTGATAAAAGTGTTGAATATTATCAGCACATTGCCAACACTGGTGGCTTACACTAGCCAAAGTTTCATGATCACAACTTAAAGCAGCATTGGGCTAGGGCACCATTTGTACATTAGTACAAAATGACCGAAATTGTAACCCCCACAGTTCCGCAGTGGGTGGAGCTAGAGGGGTGAAATTTTGGGTGAAAACTCAAAACACCTGTCATCTTAACCTGTCAAAATTTCATGACCGTAGCTTACTCCTAGCGCGAATGGCGAGCACTGCCCGGGGACTTTTCAGCCGGACCATGTACATAAATACCTATACCTTGCGCAGAATGCTACCATAGTTTAATGAAAAAAATACTTGTGATAAATTTTGTGATTATTTTTCCATATTGGAAAAGAAATATTATGATGAAAAAACTGTGTAAATTTTGGTTCATATATTCAGATGGATCATGGCGGGTTGATTGATGTCCGCCGAGTCAAGTAGATAATTCACTGTCTGCTGAAAAGTTCTGTTTGAATACCTTTATGTCGAAAATTTGAAAATATTCGAAAATTATTTTATTTTGTAAATGGTCCTGGGGAATAATTCGAGTATACCGTAGGCTGTTGGTATTTTATATAGCAGCGTGTCATCCAGACTGAAATGTTTAGTTCCACCCATTTGCATTCCAAAATAATTACAAATTTGTTGAAAAAAACTGAAATTGACCCACCTTTGAATACGAGAACGCGCGGGAGCATCCTGATAAAAGTGATAGAAATTAAAGTATCCTATCAGCTGACCATTTTTAAAATTGACAATTTCACTTTCCTTTACACATTTGACAACTAGGTAATTTCACTTGAAAATTCCGTTAAGTAAAATCAAGCGCCGCCTCGCGAAATCTGCAAAACGTCCAGTCAAATAATGCAGCGCGCATCGATTTTGCAGTGAAAATTTGGATGACCTTTCTTCGTTTGCAATCGCGCGCGCACTTTTAGCTCCCAGATTTTAGTGATTGATAAAATGTTGAACACAGTGGAAAGCGAGTGCATGATAATAAATGTGTGGGAAGTATTCAGTCGATTCAACAGAGAAATGTAATGAGAGACTTTTTATAATTATTCTAAACTCAATTACCTAATTAAAATTTTATGAAAAATCGAGAAAGGGACAAAATACCGAGTATTCTACAGGAACTGATGTTATCTAATCGGCCAACACACACTGGTTTACCAACATGAAATGCTCGACCATTTTGGTAAGCTGTTTTGACAAAACAGTACGAAACACCGTACAACTCTGTACAGTGCTTTGTACTGCTTTGTCAAAACAGTTTACCAAAATAGTCGAGCATTTCATGTTGGTAAACTAGTGTGTGTTGGCATTACCACACCTATTATATCAGATAAAAGTACATATCTAGATACGTTGTCAGGACAAATATTAAGATGCCATATTACCTCGAAATACCCCCATGGGGGTTTATTATTTCGCCAGCAAAATTTGAGGGGGGTTAATTCGAGGGGGGGTTTATTCGAGGGGGGGCTTATTCGAGGGGTTGTTTATTATTTCGTTAAAATTTTCGTAAGGGTCGTAGTAAATAGAAGGCATTTGTGTACCCAAAACAGGTAATAAATGTGTCCAAACAGGATATATTTGGACATAAAAACGTAGATAGCTACACAAACTAGTCTATGTGTAGCTGCAATGCAAATTAGCAGTAATAAATACATCATGTACATTGCATACATGATGTACATCATTCCGGGGGGTGGGGGGGGGTGTTTCAAGGGGGGTTGATTATTTCCCCAGTCCATTTTGAGGGAGAGTTAATTCAAGGGTGGGATAATTCGAGGTAATACGGTACTTATTTATCAGTGCATCGGTCGATTCCACGCACCGAAAATATCAACGTAATTTTAATCAACAAGTACCCAAATATGATAAATAATAAATATGATACACTAAAAAAGCTGCCAAACCAATCATGTGTGGAGGCGTCAATTTCAATGTTGTTTACTTTACATGCATCGAAAAATGCATTTCCAGGAAATTTCCATCAACATTTCATCTGCTAAGCTTACATATTCTGCAGGATATCAAATCAATCAGATCAATCTACCTGATAAAATGTAAATGTTGAACGGGAAATGCATACTCATAGTCTGCGTGTTTTGAGTTCAAAGAGTTCCTATGCTTGAAACATACTTCTGGTGGCAGTCCCAAGCCCCGTAAAGTGTAAAGTAAAGTGTCAAATGTAAAGTCAAATGCAAAGTAAATTGTCAATTGTCATGCAAAGTCCAGTATTAAAATCTTTTCTTTTTTTGTTTCGATTGACACTTTACTTTGCATTTGACATTACATTTGACACATTACTTTACACTTTACATGGCTTGGGACTGCCCCTGAATTATGAACACGAGTTGACATACGATAAACGGTCTACTGAGAGCTACGTTTCTCAAGGTGTATACTCGGCGGACAGCACACCTAGTATGACAACCTATCATAATTCACTGAATAAAATCTTGTGATAAATTTCGTAATTATGTACTTATTCCATAGTAAAAACGAAATAACATGATGAAAAAATGTCTAATTTTTGGTTCATATTCAGATGGGTTATGGTAGGTTTTCATACTAAGTGTGAATTGTGATGTCCGCCGCGTATACATAAATATTTGGCCTCCTGCAAGTAAAACGCTTTTGAAGCCTATTTTTCAGTTGACGGCAAATAAATTGTCAACTAGTGTGTGTGCATTTGAGCGCGAAACATTGAAAAATAATGGCTGAGCAACACCGCCGTGAAATGCGGCATGAGGCGATGTTTTTCAACACGACAAAACACCTGCATAAATTCGCTGAAGTCTGGATGCTAAGTGCTGGTCGCTCATTGCGAATGTGCACATTTTGTGATTACCGTATTACCTCGAAATACCCCCATGGGGGTTTATTATTTCGCCAGCAAAATTTGTGGGGGGGTTAATTCGAGGGGGGGGGGGTTATTCGAGGGTTTTTTTATTATTATTTCGTCAGAAATTTTCGTAAGGATCGTAGGAAATAGTAGGCATTTGCGCACCCAAAATAGGTAATAAATGTGTCCAAACAGGATATATTTGGACATAAAAACGTAGATAGCTACACAAACTAGTCTATGTGTAGCTGCAATGCAAATAACCAGTAATATACATCATGTACATTGCGTACATAACGTATTTATTATGTACATGACGTAACATCATTCCGAAGGGGGGGGGGTATTTCGAGGGGGGGGGTGTTATTATTTCCCCAGCCCATTTCGAGGGGGGTTAATTCGAGGGGGGGTTAATTCAAGGGGGGATAATTCGAGGTAATACGGTACTTTTAAAACTCCATCGAATTGGGGATAGAACGCAAAATAATCCATGAAAACGTGGCAAATTGAATGATGATTGGCACTCGAAATTCTCATGCGCATCCAAAAGTTTGCGGCGTGATTTTTATCTGGGCACTAGCAAGTTTTTTTCTATGTATTTAATGTGCGGATGCATGAATATACTGTGTTGCCCGCAGATATGCATTGTGTTCTGAAATGTTTGCTATCCTGTTTCTGATCTTTTCAGAGTATGTTTTTGCAAAAAAAATTAGCGATGTGTGCGTAAAAAGGGGGGGGGGCATTTCCGGTGTATGCACATTTTTTGAAGTATTATTTATCAGTTGAACAGATTTTCAGAAGTATAAAATTTTACCAAGAACATTTTGCGAATTTGCCTGAAATTTCTTTGCTGATAAAGGACTTTTTTATTTCGGTGCAGAATGGCCCCATCTAAATACACCATTTCCTCCAAATACCCCCCAGAATTTACCTCCTCGGAATACCCTCAGGTCTGAGTGATTTGAAGAGAAAATAAACCCCCAACTTCAATCCCCCACCCCCGAATTGAATTTTAAGTGTTTAATGTTTATAAAGGGATCTATTATGAGAACAAGAAAATTATCGCTCAACGCGATTCATAACAATGACATAATAAAATGTCTAGTTTTGCTGGATTTTTCGACGTCTGAGTATGTCAAACAATAAAAAATGGAATTTCATTCAGCCCGAAGTTCCCCAGCCCCCCAATCACACACCAACGACAACTTTAAAAAGCCCGAACGTATCCTATTGCGACTCATCGCGAAAAAGATAAATAAAAAAGAAAAAAAATCGGCCGTCGCAGCAAGTCCCTCACACCACCCTCCAAAACCGCCTTCCCACCCCCCAAAACAACCCCAAAACCGGCAACAATGCGAGAGGTCGCGGGCATGAGCATCCCGGCGGGGGTGCACTCGCTGCTGTCTCAGTTCAGCGTCAAGGACGACGCGTTGGAGCGGATCGCGGCCGACATGCGCAAGGAGTTCGAGCTCGGCCTCAAGTACGGCCGCACGGCCACCTCCAGCATCGCCATGCTGCCCTCGTTCGTGCCCGCGCTGCCAGATGGAACAGGTTTGGCGGGGGGTGTGAATTGTGGAAAATGGCAAAGTGAAAAATATCAGTTGACGGAAAACGGAAAATGGACATGTAAAACCATATTTTCTACCAGAAAATTGAAATGTAAAAAATTTATCTACCGGAAAATGAAATGAAAAAAAATTGAAAACGGAGAAATGAAATGCTGGAAAATGGAAAAAAAGTTGCATGGAAATGGAGGAAAAAAATTCAGAAATTCTGCGGGCAAGTTTGTTCGTTTGGCCCTATGAATAAGCGACTATATAATACTACATGGTGCTACAAAGTAACTGTGCATCAACATACTAGCTACTACCCCAAAAGACCCCCCCCCCCCAAATCGCTCAGCTATCTATCTATCTGGAGTGGTTTTTGAGAAATTTTGCCCCAATTTTCGCTCCTACTCGATTCGCTCCTAATTCGCACCCTACTTTTAACTGATTATTAGCGATTTTTTCCCCTTTCTGCTTTCTTAACCTTGAAAAAGCCTATATATTGTGCCCCGCCAGCCCCCCCCCCAGAAAATTTTTTCAGCTATCTATCCCTCCGGAGGAGCGATTTGCTATCTATCCAGCCCCCGCGAGGGCCAAAATTTTGGAGACCCCTGCGCAGCTGGTTGTTAAAGAACGTTTTTTTCATCCAAATGCGACACAATCTTTTCTTGATTTCGGTATTTCAAATGAAAAAGTCGACGTTACTCAATAATCACCAATTCCCCAAACCAAATCCTATCCAAACATCCACTAAACCACTAAAAAACCAAATCCCCAAAACACCCTCCCAGAGCGCGGCAAATACGTGGCCATAGATCTGAGCGGGAAGAACCTGCGAATAATGCTGCTCACGTTGTACGGCAAGGAGAGGGAGCCGGACGTGGTGTCGAGCAACTACATGGTGCACGCGACCGTCATGAAGGGCACCGGCGACCAGGTGAACTGGGCTGGGATTGGTTGGATTGAGTTGACGGAAAGGAGTTTGAATGGATTTGAATTGGAATTTGAAGTTTGGTGAATCTGTTTTGTACAAGTTTGAGTTCACCGATCTTCCCCTCTCCGGCTGAAATTATCAAATGTTTAACGGCTGAAATTATCATAGCTAATCTGTCAGTTTGAACGCATTTTAGATAACTGGGATATGGAGGATAGGGATAACTACTGTTTATGGAGATCAAAAAGGATCCTGGTAAACTAAAATGTTATCTAAAAAGATTGATCTGTTTTAGAAATCTCTTTTTACCTAGTGTCTGGCCGATGTGTGCAATGACCCCCCTCACCGCAGCGAAGCAGGGGAAGGTATGGCCGCTTTGACCCAAACGACGCCACAATGTTTACGAAAACACCTTCCAAAGTAAATATAATATATGTAAACACGTGAAAATATTTGTAAAATTGCTCGCTTGCACCTCAAAATTTTTGCAACCCGCCGAGTGAATAAATACTAAAATTTTGGCTATCAATTTTTTTAAAATCCCGATTCCACCTTTTAAAAAAACACAATTTCTTAAAAACCCCTCAGCTATTCAACTTCATCGTGAACTGCCTGTCCAAGTTCTTGGAGGCGCACAACCTGCAGTCGGCCGACGTGCCCATCGGCTTCGTGTTCAGCTACCCCTGCGAGCTGAACAGCATCCGGTCGGCCCGCCTCCTTTGGTGGACCAAGGGATTCGATATACAGGACTGTTTGCATAAGGATGTTGTGAGGCTATTGGAGGACGCTTTGAGTTTGAATATGGTTGGATTTTGGGCGGGATTTTTTATGCGATTTCGGGTGTGTTGTTTTGACGTTGTGGTTCCGTTTTGATGCTCGACGGACATTTTTGTCGGGACATTTTTTACATTAGACATACGAATACTTGTGTCTTCAATCCGAATTTAACCGGATGGATTCCATTCGTTTCACATTTGCTTTCGTCGCTCCGACCCTTTATGTTCAATAAAGCACACTATACAAGCGCGTGTTTTGGCTCAGTGCCAACGTTTCATTTCGTGTTTAAAGCGGCGCGCACTAAGATAGGCATGTCAATCATTTCAGCCGACTTCTGCGAAATCGCCCGGTGTGTGGTTTCTTACTTGATGAAAATACAATCTCTAATGTATCCTTACTTCGCCAATAGGCAGCAGATTTTATTTATTCAAAAAACTTACGGACGAGACACGCCAAGTTTTCAATCTACTTGACAGGCATTCGACCTGATTCGAAAAAAACCCAGTTGAAAACAGTTTAACCGCATATACCCCCCCCCCCCCTCCACAGACAATAAAAGCTCGCGTAAAAGCGGTGATGAACGACACAGTGGGTCAACTGGCGGCGGCGGCGCACAAACTGGGCACCGACTGCATGATCGGCGTGGTGATCGGCTACGGCTGCAACGCGTCCTACCTGGAACGGGTGGAGAATATTAGCAAACTGGACCCCGTCAAGGCGGGTTATAATCACGAGAATATGGTAGTTGTGACAGAGTGGGAGGAGTTTGGGGAGAAGGGCGAGTTGGACGCCATTTTGACCCAGTTTGATAAGGAGATTGACGGCAATTCGGTGCACAAGGGGAGACAGATGTTAGTGATGGGGTGGAGTTTTTTTTACTTTTATTTTTTGGCTCGTTTTTATTGCCCTTCTTTTAGTGCTTTTTGCACAATCAGTTTGTTTTATCAGCTTTTTATCTTGGAAAATTGAGGGATTCTGCTTATGTACTTAGCGTATCATGACAAAAATTTATATGCTTAATTTTTATGAATAATTCCACCTATTGTACAATTGTTTACTGTTAATAATATGTCTAAAATAATTCTCCCGCTGAGGTATATAATCAGTTTCTTGTTAGATTTGAACAAAATGGTTTGTTATCTTGTTTATAGCATATTCTGTGCCAAAACAAACTAGAAAATTTCGACGAAATAGTCATACTCCCTTGAATATTTCCCCCTGAAAAAAGGTCTGACGAAAAATTCATTCCCCAGGGGAATTTTTCGAGCAAATGCGGTATATATTTTTGGTTCATTATTCAGATGCATATCATGCATATCGGTTTAAGGCGTACATTAGTAGACTACACAAGTATTACCCATCATTGCAAATGTATTCACATTTCCTACTAGGTAAGCTGATTTTGGCGCCTTTCCCCATAGAAGTGTTTAATTTCCGTCAGGAGAGTTGCTTGTGTTCGATCTATGCAACCAGCTAACATCTGTTAACTCCGCGGTTCTTTTTTATTTGTGATGCACATATGTACATATATTTACAATTACAAATATGTAAATATTTAGAATTACCGTATTACCTCGAAATACCCCCATGGGGGTTTATTATTTCGCCAGCAAAATTTGAGGGGGGGTTAATTCGAGGGGGGGGTTTATTCGAGGGGGGGTTTTATTATTTCCTCAGAAATTTTCGTAAGGACCGTAGTAAATAGTAGGCATTTTCATACCCAAAACAGGTAAAAAATGTGTCCAAACAGGATATATTTGGACATAAAAACGTAGATAGCTACACAAACTAGTCTATGTGTAGCTGCAATGTAAATTAACAGTAATATACATCATGTACATTGCATACATGACTTATTTATTATGTACATGACGTACATCATTCCGAAGGGGGGGGGGTATTTCGAGGGGGGGGTTTATTATTTCCCCAGCCCATTTTGAGGGGGGGTTTATTCGAGGGGGGGGTCAATTCAAGGGGGGGGATAATTCGAGGTAATACGGTAGTTAAAACTGTTCAGAACAGCACCGACACCGGTGCTATTGTGAAAAAATGGCACCGGCACCGGTAGGTAACCTCTGAAGATTGCAATGGCGCTGCACCAGCACCGGTGCCCCGGGCTTTTGACTAGTTGACAGTTGAGGCGTCCAATTCTAAAAGTCGACAAGTCACATGCCCATATGGCAAAGTGCCAAATTTGACATTTTTTGGTAAAAATGCAAAAAGTTTGGGCAAGAAGTCGACAAGTCCACTTAGTTTTGGGCTAAAAGGCGACAAGTCCATCCTCCGCTTCCTTTTTTATGGGAAAAAAGCAAGAAATGTGATAAGTCCACTATGGAAACCGATTTCTAAAAGGCGACATGTCCATAATTTTCCCATAAGGCAGCCTCGGCTTCCCCGGGAACAAAAATGGGCGCAGGACCGGTGCACAAGTAAACCCGGTGCACAAGTAACAATGTCCTGTACCAATGTAGACCCGGTGCTTAGGTACAGCCCCCATACTTGAGCACTGGGTCTTCATGGGCATTGCAGGTGTTCAGTACAGGGGGTTGGAGGGGGTTTGGTTACCCCTCAAACGCTCCAGCTATCTACATATGTATCTAGCGATTTTTCTCCCTTTTTTCCTTCTAAAGCTTGAAAAACCTTATAATTTTGAACCCCTTCAACCCCCACCTCCAAATACAACAACTATACACATGTTGGTGATGGAATGGCGCCATTTGAGCGCGCCAAAGTACGCCACACCATGGCGCCCTTATACTACTTTTGCTACTTGTGCACCGGGTTTACTTGTGCACCGACCCACGCCCACAAAAATGTTCTCTCGTGCAAGAACGCGACAAGTCCATTTCCCTCTCCGAAACAGTTTTGCTCTAACCGAATGGAATTTTATGGACATCCCATTTTTCACATATACGTTGAGAGCAGGGGCTGAAAATTTGACACTTTATTGTCAACATATGGAACTTGATGAAAAGCATGAGAGAGCCAAATTCGACATGCCCCACGGCCCTGGAATTGGATCGGAAATTTAAAATGCGATTTTGTCAAAATCACATTTTGTGGACTTGTCGACTTTTAGAATTAGACGCCTCAGTTGCAAAATATGTTGACTAAACTAAATAGATGACAGTTCTTTTTGAAGAAACGGCGCTAAAAAAACTCGCTGTCTGCACGCTGCATGTCTACGCACTGCACTGCACCACGTGCGCTTTGCAGTCTGCAGTGCGCTGTGTACGCGAGCGATAGGCAACTGTGCACAAGGTAACCGTAATTTCGATTTCAATTTATTTTCTTGTAACGCACAGTTTCACATAAAATTTGGAATTGCTGGTCGTTTTTTATTGGTTTTGTGGCGATTTTTTGTGTGTTTTTCTTTTTCTGCAGGCCGCCATTTAATAATAAGCTCTGATATGTTAGTCTTATGTTATTATAGTTTTTCTGATATGTTATTATAGTTTTTCATACCTAGAATTGGCATAAGTGTCTGAAATGTATGCAAATAGGCACATTGTGAAACATCATCTGGTATTGAATCTCATCAAATAATTACACCGAATTCATACCTGGCAGTGCTCGGACTTTATGCTACCTACACTTCCATTCATATTTACTTAATTCAACAGTTGCCTCGTGCGCGGTTGCCTAAATCCATACAGCAGTGCACTGCGTGTTTATTGATGTACATAATGTATGTAGGTCTTTATGTATTCTACGTACATATTTACGTAAAGACTGGCCGGCGGCCAGACGGGGGACCACGTGTTTTCGCTGTCTGCCGCGGCGCTGTGAAATGTTGGATTTCCTCGCTGCTTGAAGCCGCCGCGCTCAATAATTGGGCTGACGTAATTGCGGCGTGTATGAAACGTATTTTATATAAATTACGTGCAGTTTCGTGATTTCGCACCGATTTTGTTTTCGCATTTTGCGTTTGAATGTCGTGCGCGAATGCGGCGCCTTTGATCGTATATAGACATTTTGAAATTTTTCATGCGGCATTTGAAACGTATGGGAGTGATTTTAGCTGCGGTACATACATAAATAACCGGTACATAAATGCAAAGGGAAAATGGCTCAATTTCTTATACGCTCACGTTATTGATGATTATGGTCGTGTTTACGCATTGGGGGACGTTTCATTGAGAAATGTACGTGGCACTAAAGTTGTCGACAAATTGTGAAAACAGCTGCCAAGGTGCTAAGCTCCGAACAGCACTGACATTTTGATGTGTCGGGGTGGGTTATCGGGAATTTCGACTGGAAAACCACCACGTAACCCTCTGAATTGACCCCCCCCCCAGGACACTCATCACAGAAATAAATATTGAGGGGATTAGCACGCGAGTCGAATGTTGTACCCTTTAGATTTCTAATTTCAGCGTGCGTTACGGCAATATGCGTCATATCGGCCACGTTGGGCAAGGTTCAAAGTGTCCAATGGGCCCACACACACATACTAGTTGACATCAAAATTAGTGTCAACTAAATTTAGGTCAATTTTGTGATTTCAACTTTCCTATGTGATAGAGCATAGTAATTTTTGTTACTGTGACACTTAATTTACATTGTTTCTGTTAAGCGCGATGCTTTAAAATTTTTTTTTTATAATTTAGTTGACCTTCAGTTGACATTTATTTGCGGTGTCAACAAGTGTATGTGGGGGCCCATTCAATCAAAAACCATCATGTCAACTCCTCCCATTCTCCCTTCATCCCCTCTCACTTGCCCCCCCCCCCCCCTCAGAGTGGACAAGCTGACGGGGGCGCTGTACCTGGGCGAGCTGGTGCGCGTGGTGGCGGCGCAGCTGTGCGTCGACGGCTTGCTGTTCGGCGGCGTGCTTCCCGACAGGTTGCAATTGGCTGATGGTTTTCCCGCCAAGTATATCTCCGAGATACTCGGGTGGGTGATTGGTGTTTTTTTTTTGTTGCTGTTGTTTGTTGTTGTTGTTTTGTTTTTTTTTGGGGGGGGGGTGTTTTTTGGGATTGAGGTATTGGTGAAAAATTTTCGCGAAAATGGATGCTGATATGGAGTGGGGTGAAAAAGTACAAAAATCGGTTGATTTTGAATGAAAGGTTGGTCAAAATCACTCAAAAAAATTCTATGTGTGTGTTTTTGCTCCAATTTTCTTAAATAGCCATTGAATACGGAATTCAAAGCCATTCAAAATCCATTTTATCATTATCAACTGGCGCACACTGGCAGCGACGAGCCTGCGAACAACTACAAGAACAGCCGGCGGATAATGGACGAGATGGAGGTGCCGATCCACGGCAGCGGCGACTACATCATCCTGCAGGAGATTTGCCGCGTTATTTCCGCCCGCTCGGCCGCCATCGCCGCCGCCGGTCCGTGTGCATTCCAGGGGTCTTATAGATTTCGACCCTCCCTGGGGTTGGATAGATGCAAATCGCTCCTCCGGAGGGATAGATAGCTGAAAAATTGTCTGGGGGGGGGTTCGCGGGGGTTCAATAAATAGGCATAGAAGGAAGAAAAGGGAGAAAAATCGCTAAAAGTAGGTGAAAAATGAGTATATAAGCACATATACTACTAAAACTAGGCAGTTAGATGCATGAACTAGTGATTTTGGATTTGAAAATCTATAAAAAGGTATGAAAAATAGCGATTTTGAGCGAAAATTGGGGTCGTGTTTCTCAAAAATCGCTCCAGAAACCCCCCCCCCAACCCCCCTTTCCTTCCCCTGTTGCATTCCCACCTGGGGGTAGTACCGCACCCTGTAAAGTGTAAAGTCAAGTGTCAACTGTCAAATGTCATGTAAGATGTCATAGAAATTTGTCAATTGTCATGCAAAGTGTCAATTGTTGTGCAAAGT
This sequence comes from Sphaerolaimus hirsutus, assembly GCA_964036195.1. Lineage (NCBI taxonomy): Eukaryota > Metazoa > Nematoda > Chromadorea > Monhysterida > Sphaerolaimidae > Sphaerolaimus > Sphaerolaimus hirsutus. Next base: position 2,727,322 of record OZ038452.1, on the reverse strand, counting down.
TGAGTAATAAAATCCTTGTTTATTGATATTTTACATGACATATGATACTCACTGTACACTTTACAGGGCTTGGCGCTGCCCACCAGTTTTCCGGACTGGTAGCTGGATTTTTTTTAATGCATGCTGTGGCACCGATCATTCCAGTCCCGGAAATTTTTTTAACATTGTACTGAGGATTCCACAATCCCCACTTCCAGTCAAAAATTTAGAAAAAAAACATTCCTTTCAGCAATCTGCGCGCTTCTGACGCATTTGAATCGAAAGCGAGTGGTCATCGGGGTGGGCGGAGCTTTGGTCCAGTTCCACCCAACCTACATGAGCCTACTGAGCGAACGGCTGAGCGCTTTGACACCAGAAGGTTTCGATTGGAGGTTGGAAAAGGTTGCCGAGGGGTCGGCCCATGGGGCGGCGCTTATTGCCGCCGTGGCTGATAAATTGCAGTTGTAACTGTAATTCTAGGTTAGTTGGGGCAATTCATAGTTGAAAGCAATGTGATTTGTTAAATGGCCACATAAGAGTAAATGTAAAAGGTACGGGTAAAGTAGAAAATTTTAAGTGAAGAAAAAGTTCTATATCCGAATTCATCTTCACTTTTCTGTCCTTTCCTTTAACTTTTCACTTTACGCTTAAAACTATGCTTTTATTATTTGTCATTTAACTTTGACTGTAGCGGAAACGACACGAGGCCATAGATTTGATTAGGGAATGCAATGCAATGCTCAAATGCAAATGAATCCATATAATGATCGATTTCCATACAAATTTGATGAAATTGAAGAAAAACGATTCAATGCAATAATATGGAAAACATTGTGCTGAATCGTTTTTTTAATTTTATCGATCGAGATCATCAAATGTGTCCGACACGCCTGCCTTCCTATTTAAATCTGGGGCTAGGTCACTCCTTTTTGTTAACCATTTTTGCGAATAGTGTGCCTCCCTTTTTCAGGTGTCGTCTCAACCAAACGACTGGTTTTGTGCGTTGTGTTCACTACCTTGTCTCTGTGTTGTTTTGTCTAATTATTTTTTATATATTTATTTGAAATGTCATTTTTATTTTTTTAGGAGAACTATTTATTTACAATGCTCCACAATGGGTGCTGAGAATGTTTTAAAAAGTTTTCATTTGGTCAGTTCGGTTTTGCTAATGCAGCGTTTACACGCGTTTCGTGTGCCGACAAAAAAATGAAGTGTGAAAGTTCCATAATTCCGGAATATAGTTCCATATCTGCAAAGACTTATAGGCACCTGACAATGAATGTCAGTTGTCAGTTCGGTTTTTGTTTTGAAACCGAACCGACAACTGAAATTCATTTTCAAATTTTAATGAAAGGCACGGATCATCTGCAAATTGGCATGTGTGTATACTCAACTAGTAAGTATACATCACTGCCTTTTGTTGCAAATGTGGAACTTTATTCCGGAATTATGGAACTTTTTCACTTTTTTTAGTCGGCACAAGATGCAGTGTAAACGTGGATTTACGGTCATTTTTTTGGTCGTGTCAGCTTAAGTCATTGTGAAGCAAAAATTTACGTTATAACAGTGATTTGCTCATCATTTCTCTATTTATGTATCCATACATTAGCTAAGAGTTTAGTTTTAGTCATTTTTCATCACTGTACGTGTGATCTTTGCGCTGCGTGCGTGAGATTTTCTTGGCAATTTTATTTGTACGTGTCTGAACATGTGTGTTTAAAAAACATATTTCGCTCTAATCACATCATTTGATGAATGTCGTTTTATTCGGAGAGGTATGATAATCTATAAAACAAATTATCCATGAATGTGGTAGTTCCTGTGGCAGATTCCTGTTCCGTATCTGTGCGTAACATATCCACATAAATACAGGGTGACCCACGTCAGGCGCACCGTTTCAATTTGCTGACGTGGGCCTGACGTGGGCCACCCTGTACATACACTCAAACCGTGCACTAGTTGATAGAGTTCCCTATTTCACTGGGTTAAAGCAAGGGTCGGAAAAAGTCAAAGAAGACCAGAATAAAATAATCCTCCATATGAAGGGTGTGCTTCTAAAAGTACCGATCTACAAAAAAACGATTTTGAGATAATCGCGATTGAAAGTTTGGAGCATGCAATACCCATACATGGGTATTGGGTATGGGAATTTTGGGTAAGGGTACTTCGGCCATATTGTTGGGTATCCACATGCATGGGTATAATCATTGATTATACACATAACACTAGCTATATAAAATTTAGGGAATTGTATTTTTGTAGTACAGTACATTTTAAAGGAACAAATTGGTAATAGCGTGTAGATCGGTATTTTTTAAAGCACAAAATCAGAAAGCTGTAGATCGGTACTTTTACCCATAATAAAAAAGCACAAAATAAGTTTTTGCGCAACAGGACGCCGATCTGACATCGGTACTTTTAGAAGCACAAAAAATAATGTGCAGATCAGTACATTTAAAAGAACAATTTTGAAAAAAGTGTGTAGATCGGTACTTACTTTTAAAGACACAAAAGCTGAAAAAGCTTGTAGATCGGTACTTTTAAAATCTCAAAAACTGTATTTTGCGATTTTTTTGCTTTTTTCGACCCCCCATATCTCAAAATTGAATTTCGCACCCCCCACATATTATATATATTTTTGAAGCGCATTTTTATGGGGACCCCAAAAATGGTCCTAACTCAAATTTGAAAAATTTGTAGATCGGTACTTTTAGAAGCACACCCTTCATATGTAGCAAAATAAAGACTTATGCACTAATGGAATGCACATGCAGCAGTCGCATGCAGCAGTTGAAACATGTGTTGAATGTTGAAATCTATAATGTAATAATTTATGTGCATAAGTAAATATCTACTCACGGTAAATGTACGAGGATACGTTACGCACAGATACGGAACGGTATCCTCCCGTTCCTGTCAGGTATCTAAATACTTGTGCACTTCAATAGGTAAATGTAATATTTGTTGTAACCTCATGTAGCAATGGGAGATTAATTAATTCTCCAGTCTTGTGTGTATTTATGTCCGAGCAAGTAATTGGTCAGTGGACAGTGCAGGGGTCTCCAGGATTTTGGCCTTCGCGGGGGCTGGATAGATAGCAAATCGCTCCTCCGGGGGGATAGATAGCTGCAAATTTTCCTGGGGGGTGCTCCCGGGGGCAGAATATATAGGCCTTTTCAGTGCATTGAAGGCAGAAAGGGGAAAAAATCGCTAAAACAGGTTAGAAGTAGCTAAAAATGGCTATAAATAGGTATATAAACAGGTGTCTAGGCGAAAGCCGCGATTTTGAAGGTGAAGAGGTAACAAAAAGGTACGAAAATTAGCGATTTTGTGCGAAAATTTGGGCAAAATATCTCAAAAATCGCTCCAGATAGGTAGATAGCCGGCCGATTTGGGGGATAGATAACCAAGAATTTGCCTCCGGGATAGATAGATAACTGGCGGATTTGGGGGGGGGGGCAGCCCCCCCCCCTAGGAGACCCCTGGGACAGAGGCTTTCATGAAACTCCTGGCGATAATAAATAATAACCCCACTCGAATAATCTACCCCTGTGAGGTATTAACCCCCCTCAAATTTCGCTGGCATAGAAAAACTGGGTGTATTTCTATGATATTCGGTATATTTATTTATTTTTATTCAACCATGCTGCATCTGGTTTCAGCAAAATATCGTTGCCATAAATAAACATGTGAGCTTGTGTTTGTATTCTTTTAGAGGCAGGTGTCTTTTGTGTAGATTGTCGTGTTACTCAACTCTTGAAATTCAGAAATTTGCAAGATTTCTATGTGTATTTTTTCATGCGTTAAAAGCAGTGTCTATGGAATTATAAATTCATTTTAGACATTTTCTCTAATCTGAGTGATTTGATGGAAAGTAGAATAAACTGGTGGACAATTTAAATGGAAAATTGACTACATAAATTTTCGAAATATTCTCATGTGCAAATGATCAGCCCAATCCAGCTAAAATTTTGTGTGTATGTGGGGCCAACATTTCTTTACATTGTCCCCAAATGGCACCCCCAGCACCCCCCTGGTTAGCCGTGACAGCCTTCTATATATTTTTTCCGATTTTTTTCTGGCCAATATAATTGGAAAATTTTGGAATCCCACACAGAATATTGCTATTCAAAAGGGAAAGAGCCTGCACACTAGTTGACAAATGATATCTTGTGTCAACTGTGTCCACTGGGCCGCTTTTGATTCAGATTTTTTTACTTGGTGGGTTGCGGAAAAATGTTCAAATGTTATTATGTTACCAATATAAATTCCTTGTCAACATTTTCCTCAACTTTTCAACATGTGCACTTGAAACTTGCCTTACGACCCGCCAATTAAAATCTGAGTTGACATGAAAACCAGTTGACACAGTGCCTCAATGCTGGAGTCATCGAAAGCCATCAGTATCTAGGAGTGTGTTCCACTTTTCATCCCTTACGGTTTACATGCTCACGGTTTTCATCTATAATGTTCCGTTTTACTTGCCAAAACATACGGTTTTCAAGCTCCAGACGTGTTTTACATGCCAAGTTGATGTGACACTTTTCATCCCAGTGTATAACAGTTTACGTGCCAAAGTATTATGGTTTACAAGCCACAGACATGCCAAATAAATACCATATTTCTTCTAATAGAATGGCGCCCTTCTATTTGTTTCAACTTTTTTACCCACCCTACTATTGGAGACTGCCCTTCTATTTTTTCGCCATTTCTTCAAACATTTTTTAAGTAAAGCAAACATTTTACATGGTATGTACTTGTCGCACAGCACACTCTATATGGAATCTACCATAATCTTAGGAATAAAAACTTGTAATAAATTTCATGATGAATTATTCCATAGAAAATTTATTTCATGGCCCAAAATGTCGAAAAAGTGTACCTTCTATAGAAGAAATACAGTATGCCACATTTTATGTAAAAGAGTAAATTGTCGCTAAACACACAACTTTGGCTTGAAAAGTGGCATAATTACAGCAAGTAAAGTGACATAGTTAGGATGAAAAGTGGCACATTAGAGTAGCAAGTAAAGTGTCACACTTAGCTAGTAAAGTGACACAGAATAGCATGAAAACCGTGAGCATGTAAACCGTACGGGATGAAAAGTGGAATTCGCTCGTATCTAGCTGGTGCGGTGCCCTTGCGATTCTCAGAGGTGCCTCTCCGGTGCCGGAGCCATTTTTTCACACGCTATTTTTTACTGGTGCGTTGCCTCTGCACACACTAGTTTACTGCCAGTGAACTGAAAATATAGCTAACTCATAAGTCAACTAAATGGTCTTTGAGTGCTGCTGTGAGGTG
>OZ038452.1:2541424-2721842 GCA_964036195.1 Sphaerolaimus hirsutus | reverse complement strand
GAATAAATGGGGCAGCGGCGACTCACTATAGAGGGGGTCGCCATATACGTGAAAAAAATTTGCAGCGTTTTCACTGTCCCGCACAGGTCCGGCCCCCGGTTGATTTCTTACACTGCGGGTCCCGTATCTCCAGCTGTGGGAGGGGTATAGATCTAAAATTTTTGGGGATGTGTCGCCAACACCCCTCCCCTACTATACACTGGCCAGGTGGTTTTTGGCAACTAACCACAGTGTGGGGTGCAAAGTTTAAAACTTATTAAAATGTTACTGTCCCACACAAGTCCAGCATCCAATTGAATTTCGAAAAATGGACACTTTTGTGTTGTTTTAACACTAATGTGGTTGACAATGTGAAATAAGCATGAAATATCCTCTAAAAAATATCTTATCCGACCTAAAACTGCCCACCACATGAACCCTTCCCCCCAAGTGGGTGACAAAAAAATCACTTTTTACAACTTTTTCATCAGACACTTGAACTGCTGGTTTACAATGATTTATAGAGGAGGGTTAAAGGTTTCAAATTGTGTAAAAAACCTTACCTCAAAAATGCCTTCATAAGAAAATTTGCTGGGGCTGAATTTCAAATTGTAAAAATGACACCATTGCAGGAACAAAAATAGGCAAAATTCCCAATTTGAAATTCACCCCCAGCAAATTTTCTTATGAAGGCATTTTTGAGGTAAGGTTTTTTACACAATTTGAAACCTTTAACCCTCCTCTATAAATCATTGTAAACCAGCAGTTCAAGTGTCTGATGAAAAAGTTGTAAAAAGTGATTTTTTTGTCACCCACTTGGGGGGAAGGGTTCATGTGGTGGGCAGTTTTAGGTCAGATAAGATATTTTTTAGAGGATATTTCATGCTTATTTCACATTGTCAACCACATTAGTGTTAAAACAACACAAAAGTGTCCATTTTTCGAAATTCAATTGGATGCTGTACTTGTGTGGGACAGTAACATTTTAATAAATTTTAAACTTTGCACCCCACAGTGCGGTGAGTTGCCAAAGACCGCCTGGCCAGTGTATAGTAGGGGAGGGGTGTTGGCGACACATCCCCAAAATTTTAGATTTATACCCCTCCGACAGGTGGAGGTACGGCACCCGCAATGAAAGAAATCAGTGGGGGCCGGACCTGTGTGGGACACTAAAAAAGCTGCAAATTTTTTTTGCACTCGGCGACCCACCCTGTAGGGGGTCGCCGCGACCCCTTCAATTCATGCGAAGTAGAGGGGGGTTGCGCCAATATCTACCCCAAGTTTCAGCTTCTGGCGCGTCCTAGAACAGGAGATAAGACGTCAGAAGTAAAATAAAAAATGGGGGGCCGGACTTGATCGGGAAGGTGTTTATAACCTGTTTTGGGTATTTACGTAAATGCCTACTATTTTCTATGATCCTTACATAACTTTCTGATGAAATAATAATGCCCATGGGGGTATTTTGAGGTAATATGGTAGTTGTAGTTCAAATCAATTCCGTAGTTTTCCATACAGTGCACATCCATTGAAGAATTTTTGAGTGCTGCGTAAATTGTTGTTTCTGGGCATTTTGTTGCTGGTGTTGTGATGTTGATGTCCTCATTGTGGACATTTTTAAGGACTTTTTTGACACTTGAATGAATACACAATTGTTATGTGGGGTTAAAACATGTGCAAAACCAATATTTTATAAGAAAACCACTGTTTCCAGATTGAAATGCTGTAAATCAAATTTTTTTTGGGGAAAACTGATTTTTTTGGAAAAAAACTTGAGTTTTTTTATAAAAAAACTTAAAAAACTCAAGTTTTTACAAAAAACACAGAAATAAAAACAGAGTTACTCAAGTTTTTTTCAAGAAAAAAACTCAAAACACAGGTATTCATTTTTGAAAAACTCAAAACACAGAAAGTGTTTTTTTTTGAAGAACTTACCCATCGTTGATCTCGACCATTTTTCAGCCGATTTTCGCCAATGAAGACTTAAAATGATCAGAATAACATGGAGATGTTATTCAACCCAGATTATCCGTATATTTCATCAGATTTCCCATACAAGAAAATAATGCGAACTCTAGTGTAAAACGATCCAAATCGGCCCAGAAATGGCTGAGTTGTTAAGCTTTCAATTCAATATGCCTGATTGGAAATGCAAAATAACCACGTTTTTATAGACCCCCCTTCTCTCGGGACTGGGGGATTATTCGAGGAAACAAAAAAATTTGGTCGTAGCCCCAACCTCAAACCCCAACATACTTGAACGGCATCAAAATCGGCCAACGTACAACAGAATGGGATGACATGAAAGTTTGGTGGACTCCAACCCCTAAAATGCCACCCTCGATTTATGCTATGCTTACGACCCGCCAATTAAAATCTGGATTTACATGAAAACCAGTTGACACAGTGCCTCAACGCTGGAGTCATCGAAAGCCATCAGTATCTATGCTGGTGCGGTGCCCTTGCGGTTCTCAGAGGTGCCTCTCCGGTGCCGGAGCCGTTTTTTCACACGCTATTTTTTACTGGTGCGTTACTGCACACACTAGTTTACTGCCAGTGAACTGAAGATACAGCTAACTCATAAGTCAACTGAATGGTCTTTGAGTTTAATGGAATAAGGTCTCCATCAACTATAGTTCCAGTAAACACAAACGCTTTCAAGGCTGGTTTATGAGTTTATCAAATTTTATGATAGTAAACTGGTGTGTGCAACAACATTTATGCGCTATTGGCATATCATCGGTGCCCCTTGTTTGATGCTGTGAAGTGCCAATTTTTTCGGAATGTTGCCGCTGCTGTGAGCATGGTTGGTTTTAGTAAAATTCTTTTTACTAAAATTGTATTTTATTTTTATTAAAATTGTATTTTATTTTTATTTTATTCATGTTTCTGTTTATTTTATTTTATTCTGAAATGTCATTAATAAAATAAAATGAAACCATTTTACAAAAATTTTACAAATATTTTACAAAAATTTTACAAAAAATCGGAAATCTTGGAAGCAAGGACATTAAGCAATGTGCATGCTAGAAGCATGCAGATGAATACAAAAAAAAATTATGTAAACTTTTGACACGAGTTGTGAGGTAGGCATTTTGTATTTTGACCCTCAGGACGTCCTGGATATATGCATCTAATTGCTCCTCCCAAGGGAAGATACCTAAAATTTGGTTGTTTTTTGGATAGGGGAGGGCTTGTGGGGTTCAATATATAGGCTTTTTCAAGGTATGGAACGAAGAAAATGGGTAACAAATCACATAAATTAGTGATCTTGAAGGTGAAAATATTTTAAAACATGTGAAAATTTGCAATTTTGAGCAACAATATGTTTCAGTCACAACAATGAAAGATAGAACAATGCACTAGTTCTGCAAATTGGCAGCTAGGAACTTAAGCAACATGATAGAAAACTTTCTATAGAATTTAACAGACACTCGAGTTTTTGTAAAATTTTACTAAAATCGTACAAAAATTCGAATTATTGTACAATTTTACTAAAATTTTACAAAAATTTGAATTTTAGTAAAATTGTATTTTTATTTTATTAATTTTCCATTTTATTTTATTTTATTTTATTCTCTAATTTTCCATTTTATTTTTATTTTATTTTTATTTTTTTCTGAGATTTTGCCAACCCTGGCTGTGAGGTGCCATTTTTACCGGTGCCTTTTGCATCGCTAATCCCGCGTCGATCAAATCCTTATGTAGGATAATCGCCCAGTCGCGATCGCCCAAAAAATATAATTGAGGCGTCAAATTCTTAAAGTCGACAAGTCCAAAATATTAAAATTTCGAGTTGGGCCTGGAATTTCTGGGGCTACTTCCGCACATTTTTCATTTTTTCCATAAATTTTTGACCTCACATGCCCATATGGCATAGTGCCAAATTTGACATTTTTGGGTAAAAATGAAAAAAAATTTGGGCAAGAAATCGACAAGTACACTTAGTTTTGGGCTAAAAGTGGACAAGTCCATCCTCCGCATCTTTTTTTATTGGAAAAAAACGCAAGAAATGTGATAAGTCCACTGTGGACACCGATTTCTAAAAGTCAACAAAATTTCCCATAAGGCAGCCTCGGCTTCCCCGGTAACAAAAATGTTCTCGCGTGCAAGAAGTCGACAAGTCCATTTCCCCTCCCCCCAACAGTTTTGCTCTGGCCAAATGGAATTTTATGGACACCCAATTTCTAACCATTTTTAACCCCTATATACGTTGAGTGAAGTGGCTGAAATTTTTACACTTTATTGTCAACATATGGAACTTAAAGGAATACATGAGAGAGTCGGATTGGACACGCACCATTGGCCTGGAATTGGGTCTGAACCTTAAAATGCGATTTATTCAAAATAGCATTTTGTGGACTTGTCGACTTTCAGAATTAGACGCCTCAATTATCAATTGTGGTGATGGCATTTTGTATCGGGCCGATGCAATGACAGTGTTTATGGAAATGGAAAATAAATAAAAAATTTATTAAATTATATTAACACTTTATTGGCGTTGGTCGCATTTCTTTACAATGTCTGGGACTGCCACTATGACACGCCAAAATGGCGTTATTGTAATGGCACAACTCTCTCGCTTGTGATTAGAAAAATGTATTTATTTATTGTCTATGTGTGCGTGCGTGTATTTAAATATTACATTCAACATAAATAGTTAGACTATTTATGGAATTCCCATTTGCATACTTACTACATCGATTCATTTCAATATTTTTTAACCGTCATGTCGAACTGAATGAATTCTAAGGCACGGAGACGATTGATATTTGAAAACTACGCAAAACTGTCTAAAAAGGATGCACTTTAAGCTCATTTATTTTATCAATTTATCACCGTTCTATATTTGATTTGAAGTACCATGATCACGGAAATTGTTCGTCGCATAGTCTGCGTGAAATTTTGGCAATGGATAATTGCGTGGGTCTCCCAAGGATGGGATTGGGTGAGTGTGTCACATTTTAATATCTTTGTGCCAATTTCGCCAATACTGGCCTGCTGCCAAGTGGAGAAATAAAAATAAACAATTAAATGTTAATGAAAATTTCAAACGAAATCGCAAGTGACAAGAAAACTTTTTTCTTGCCATTCCACACTCAGAAATTGATATTTCTTTTTACCCCTGATCTCAATAGCTATGCAAGGTTAAAGGGTTTGTCACAACAACCCCCTCAAAAATGTCCTGTTGACCAACATCAATTAGCAGGAAAGTATTTATAGACGGGAGGGTGGTAGAAACTAGAAAGATGTCTTCAATTTTCATGTCAACTCCAACATGAAGCCGCCCGCGCCCTGTAAAGTGTAAAATGTCACTTGAAAAAAGTCGTTACTGAGCTTTCAACACTTTATATGACAATTGACAAATTTGCATGACATTTGACACTTTACAGGGTGCGGGACTGGCGCCAGTTGCCACCCAGCGCGCGCGAGTTGCCAACCTGTAGCACTGCTGCCGTCTGCTTTTGCCTGTCCGCCCCGTTATTACGCCTTTGTCTTCCTTGATTTTATTCGATTGCGTGCTCTGCAAGATTATATTTACGTTTAATCAACGTTGATTGTTTGAATTTAATTTTCGGCTTATTGTGCCCACTAGTTGACAGCCGAAACTCCCAAACTGATTACCGTATTTCCTCTAAGTACCCCCCCCCCTCAAAATGGGCACTATGTATTTGTGGTCCGGGAAATAATGCATAACAGACGTTTAAACATCGGTTATACCATCTACCGTATTACCTCGAATCACCCCCCCCCTTGAATTAACCCTCCCCCTTCGAATTAACCCCCCCCCCTCAAAATGGGCTGGGGAAATAATAACCCTCCCCCCCTCGAAATACCCCATTTCGGAATGATGTACGTCATGTACATAATAAATACGTCATGTACATATTTATGCAATGTACATGATGTATACTACTGTTAATTTGCATTGCAGCTACACATAGGCTAGTTTGTGTAGCTATCTACGTTTTTATGTACAAATATATCCTGTTTGGACACATTTATTACCTGTTTTGTGTATGCAAATGCCTTACGATCCTTACGAAAAATTTTGACGAAATAATAAAACCCCCCCTCGAATAAACCCCCCCCCCTCAATTTTTGCTGGCGAAATAATAAACCCCCATGGGGGTATTTCGAAGTAATACGGTACATACTTATAATAGGCTGAAAAACTTATAAATGGTGATTATTGTTGCATTTTTCACGTTTTCTCTCAAAAATTTCCACTCTGAAAAAATAAACCCCCGGGGAGTAATTCGAGGAAATACGGTAATCTGTTCTGAACGCACGAGTTTACGTGAATTATTTTTTACACCTCCATCAACTCAAATCAAGTAGTTACGAAATCTCATGTTCCGGTAGGCTAAATCGCTTTAAAACAGATTTATCAGTTTTGGAAGTTTTGGCTGTCAACTGGAGTTCCTGAGTATACAAAGAATAGAAACCAAATTTTTTTGGCAACTGCTCCCCGATATTACCGATCTTGTAGCTAAATAGATAATATTTATATGACTGTGATGTGATAACTAGCGAAAAAGTGCGAAAGGGTGTTCTGTGCAATGTGCACGCGTGAAAAGTTGTGATTTTTGAAAAGATGTGAAGTTGTATTTATCTATTTCTAATTCTAACCCTAAATCTAAAGGCAATGTTTTCCTTATACAGTGGAGAAAAGAATGAAAAAATAAAAATCGCGATACTTATGTGAACCAACGATGGAAAACTCTGAAAAAAGTGTTAAAATTTTCATTATGATTGAAAAATGTCTTTCAGAATTACGGATTTTTCCAAAAATAGTTATGAACTTCCCGAGTGCCAGTCCCAGATTTTTTAAAAGACCTTGTAAAATGTCAAATCCCCTGTAAAATGTGATGTAAAAAACACTTTAAAATGTAAAATGTCCTGCAAAGTCTCAAAAGTCAGTAAAATACCCTGGGAAATACCACAGGTGTCCGTTTGCCATTTTGCAGTGCATTTTACATGACATTTTGACACTTTGCATGATATTCCACATTTTACAGGGTCCCTTCCATACCATTTTACACTTTACAAATCATTTTACATTCCTGGGACAGCCCCCAGGCTCGAGCGGCACGAGCTCAGCTCACCTGCGTGGTGGCTTTGTGCAGCTGGCCGGCGCTGTCCCTGGCGACCGCCTGGCGGCGCTTTTTGGACGGGGCGCTCGCCTCTGTCGTTGTACTGGCCGCCTCTTTTACCTGTGCGCCGCCGCGACCGTTTTGCACAAGTAAATATGCTATGATTGGTACAGGTTGCACGACTACCGTATTTGCGTGAATAACCCCCCCCCCCTTGAACAATTCCCCCAGCTAGACGTCACGGAAAAGTAATCCCTCCTGAATACCCCCTTTTTGATATAAAGGTAGATACCTATAATAAATTTGATGTGTTTAATTTGAACCAAAATGTCATGTTATGTTGTTAATAAAGCACGAAATGAGTTGATAGAAAAATGCTTGAAAATTTTGAGGAAATAATAATTCCCGTCATGAATAATTCCCCCTCAAAAAGTCTGATGAGACAATAATTCCCCATGGAAATTATTCGAACAAATACAGTAGAACTGTTAAGAAATGCAGCTGTACTGCTGGAAAATTGTAGCTTCCGTATTTCCTCGAAATGCCCCCTCTCGAAATACCCCCCTCAAAATGGACGCCATGAATTTATAAACTCCCCTCAAAATACCCCCCTCGTTTAACTCCCCCTCAAAATAACCACTCTGAAAAAATAAACACCCAAGGGTAATTCGAGGAAATACGGTAAATACAAAGTGCTTCATGAAAGTTCGTGTCGAGGTGTTTGTGCGTGAGAAATATTCGTGCTATAGTTGTGCTATTTTGCCTACACACGTTGGTTTTCAACCAAAATTTCGAGAGAGAAAAAATCGGCCTTGAATGGATTTGAGCTTACCTGGATGAATTTGTTTTACCTAATTTGCAATGAACTGCGTGATTGATTCCGGACATTTCATTCCGGTAAACGCAAACGCCTTCAAAGCCACTTATCAGATTTCAAAATTTCGGTTGAAAACTAGTGTTTATCGCCACTTTTCTGCCAGACCGCCATAGTGCCACGCAAATCATTCAAATAGGTAAATACGTGTGTAGGCTTCTGCAAAGTTTCTATCCAAAGCCAGGCCCGTAAATATTTTACAGGTTACTAAAGACTGTCTGAAAGTGGGCGGGATGAATAAGTCCCTCTAAAGCTGTGACCGACGATGGTAAACTCTGGAGAAAAAAATATAGATTTTCGAAAAACCGAATTTCTATTTTTCTAAAAAAAAATTGAACAGATTTCCAACATAATTTTTGAACAAAATTTTCGACATGCCCAATTTCTCAAATTACATAGCTTCCAACATCTTCCAACTTTCGTTCGCAGCATCATCTCTACCCCATCAACACCCCCCCCCCCCAAACAACCCCCAACCCACGATCAACTTCAATTCGACCCCTCCATCGTCAGTGCTCCTGCAGTTGTAAGTAGCCAACTGCAGTTCGGCAGTCTGCCCCGGCTCCAGTCTGTCGCCCGACGGCAGTTTGCAAGCCACCGGCTGGATGGTCAGGGCGCCGTCGACTTGGCTGCACGACATCACGTAGTAGCCCGACTGGTCGGCCCACTCGCTGCCCGACTGTCGGGTCGTGCCCTGGTGGTCCCTGGGGGGGGGGGGTGAGGGCATTGACGGCGCAGCGTGTGATCGGCACCCTGCCCTACCCTAATGGTGACCGGAACACCGCGGCCACTGTACCGCGGTATAGATGTTAGGGCGCGCGTGTTCTATATGGAAAGCGCGGGTTCGATTCCCGCTGGCGGCAGTGCACATTTTGCACTATTTCTGTATCATTGAAGATTGAATTGATGCAATGGGTTTTTCAACTTGCTATTTTAGCAAAATCTGAGTGGGTTTGTTTGAGGGCGATTATCTGCGTGGTTCTCCGCGTTTCGGCACCTCGTTCGAACTTTTACACACCGCAACCGACAACTTGGGTTCGAAAACTGGACAAAGGGTCTTGCGACCAATTCGAAACGCTCACCGCACCTGCACGCGACCACCGAGGTGCTCCACTTGTTGTCGCCAATATCGCACTGGAGCACGAAGTGGTCGGTGTTCCAGCGCTGCCCGCTGGCCACCCGGTGAGTTGGCTCGGAGCCAACGCAGGCGACCGCGCGCAGTCGGATCACCATGTTGTCGTCGCGTTCGCACAGGGACACGATGTGCTCGCCCGTGTGCTCGGCGCCGATGTTGATGCGCTCGTCCGACGCGCCCACGCACGCCGTTGGAACTATCCACAGGCCCTGTGGGGGGGGGGGGGGGGGTTGCATTGAATGATGGGTTGTTTTGGGACGATATAATCTGTGAAAACCTTCCGAAAATAAAATTTAAAATTCGTTAAGAACGCTGAAAAATATAAAATATTTCTTTTTTAGATTTTTTTTATATTTTCTGATATTTGTAAAAATGCCACAAAATCTCAGGAACTGAGGAGTGAAAAGTTGAAAGCGAAGGATCATGGTTGCAAAAAACTTACTTGCAGAAAATCACATGAACCATCAAAAATACAAAAAAAAATCCGTAGAATTACCAACCTGCTCCCTGCTCTCACAGCTCATAAAATAATCGCCATCGATCCACTCCTCACCCATATCATGTTCCCTGCCCCCTTCATCGACACATCCCACACTGGGAGCACTTCCAGACACTGTAGAATGCCTTGTCAAATGTCAAATGTCATGCAAAGTGTCAAAAGTCATGGAAAATGCCCTGGAAAATGGCAAACATTTTTACCTATATTTGCTATTTCCCAGGGCATATTACACGACTTAAGACACTTTACATGACATTTGACATTATACAGGGAATTTTACAGGGTCTGGGAGTGGCACCTGGTGGTGAAAAGTAGACCATCGTCCCCTCGCTCGCAGGCCATCACAAAACGACCCTCTTGCCATTTGTCATTTAGGGCGCGGGGGGCTTTTTTGCGGTCTAGGCAAGCTATGGGGGACACTGACCAGGCCCCGTCTGAACTCGCCTTGGGGGGGGGGGGTTTGTTTGTTTGGTTTATGCTTACCGTGATTGCTCGAATAATTCCCATTTGGATTTTTTTGAGCAGACTTTTGTTGAGGGTTATTCAAGGGAGAATTATTATTTGGTCAAAATTTTCAAGCATTTTCTCTCAACTCGTTTCATGAAATATGGTTTTAACAAAATAACATGCCATTTTTATAATAAAATAACTGGTTAAAATTTGGCTACGCGTTTCTGATTTATGCTAAAATTTGAAAGATAAAATTGTTTTCCAACTTTTGCTTTTGAATTTTACCATATTCCCCCCCCCCCTAATAAAAAACAACAACAACAAAAAAACAAACAAACAAACAAACAAAACAAACAACAAACAAAACAAACAACAACAACAACAACAGAAAACAACAACAACAACAACAACAACAAAAACCACTCTACTCACAGTGCACTTCATAACAAAAGCAGCCGACTGCCAAGTATCTCCATTCCTCTTTCCATTGGGACACTTTCCCGCCGCTGTGCCGGGCCTGTTCCCCTTGGGCGAGCTAGTGATGCCCGGCGCCTGGGCTCGACTGCACGCGGCCAAAATAAATATGCAGGTAGTTTTGATTACGTACTGGATCGATTGAGACCGCATTTTTGGTGGGTTGTGATTTGGGGGTCTGGGTGGGTTTTTGGGGTTGTTTTTTTGATTGTGATGTTTTTGGGGTTTTGAGGTTTGGGTTTGAGTGGTTGTGGCGATGGGATTTTATCGACCTAGCGCCAGCCCTGCAGCCTGTAAAGTGAAAAATCAAGTGCCAAATGTCATGTAAAGTGTCATACAAATTTGTCAATTGTCACGCAAAGTGTCAAAATTTCAGTAACAATTTTTTTCTTTTTGATTTTAATTGATATTTTGCATGACATTTTACACTTAACTGTACACTTTATAGGGTTAGGGATTACACCCTTACAGTTTTGGGTTAACGGGAATCGTGATCCGCCTTAGATTATCGGTTTTACATTTTTGTGATTGCGCATTTTATGGCCACAATTTGATAGCAGAGCACGTCGAAATGCGATATATGGAGGCCTGGTTTTGAAATTGTATTTCGGGCCAACCGAAATTGTTCAAAGGGGTTGGACTAATAAAGGTTTTGTAAAAATATTTACATGACGCTGGACAAGTAATGTTATTTGTCACAATCCTTTGTCGGCACTTGGACATTTCTTGTCATTTGTCCACTTGCAGCATTTGCCTCCCGCGAACTGTGGCCGGGTGTAAAGTTAAAGTGACACGATGCATTTACTGTGTTCGCATTTGGGTTCGCCCAGATAAGTGTGACAAATGGGGCGGCACTCTCTGATTGATGATATTTCGACAGTAGAAAAAACTTTGTGGGCAGACAAAAAATCAGTATATGTACATTATATACCTACCGTATTTCTCCGTTTATAGCACCCCCCCGTGCATAACACCCGGGGTGTTATATAGTTTTATAGCACCCCGGGGGTGCTATAAAAGGTTTCAAAAAACGGCTCAAATTTGATGGTTTAAATATTGTGTGTGGCGCCACTCATTGTAATTCCGGCGCGCACGCACATATTTTTCCATTGAATTAGCTGCACGCGGGAACCAAAAAAATATGTAGAGACGTTTGTATTTAGACAATGAAAAACACGGAATTTCCATGCACTTATTTTGCTGTTTTTTGCTGTTTGAAATTTGTCCATGTATAGCACCCCCATTGACCTACACCCGGGTGTTATACAAGTTTTTAAAAACTTCGCTGAAAATTGCTCCGATCTTGTATAACCCCCGGGTGTTATAAACGGAGAAATACGGTACCTATATTCGATCGTAAATGCGGATAACTAGAACGGTGTATGCATAAACCTGCATACAGTGTGTTATTGAGTACCGTATTTTCCCGAAATACCCCCAGTCAGAGGGTTTATTATTTCAGATAGCAAAGGATTTGAGGGGGTTATTGCGATGGGGTTATTATTATTACGTATTCGTTGTTTGTAACGTACGCAGACGTAGAAAAATGCAACAATAGCCTACATATAAAAGTATAAGCGTACCATATATCCTTGATTAAGCCCCCCTTGAAAAACTCCCCCTTTGAATAACTTTCCTCCCCCCGTAAGCCGACTGATGAAAAAATAACGCCCCCATCGAAAATCTTCCCCCTGTTTTATGGGTGCGAAAGATGCCCATGTATAAAACATGTTTATATTATATGTATGTGTTCTAAAACAAGATGTATTATTTTGCAGCTGATTGATTGATTTCGTAACATGAATAATGGAATAAAATAACTCCTCCCCTCGATTCACACCTCAGTCAAAAAGTCTGACAATAAAATAACTCACCTGGGAACTTATTCGACGATATACGGTATATAGGTACGTAGGTGGTATAAACCCTGTCCTAACGTAACTCACTTATTGTTTTAATGTGTGTTCTGCATTACACAGATCAGAAAGTGTAGTTTTTTGCGATTATTTTGTCTTAACACCATTTTTGGGTGGGGGTATTTCGAGGGGGTATTTCGAGGGGGGTTCGGGGAGGCACAGTTTATAATCATGCAGTGAAGCGACACATTAACAGTGTCATCGTTTCACCCAAAGCATCCTAAACCTCAAATTTCAAATCGAACAGTCTCAGTTAATGTGTCTGTACATGAGCAATTTAGATAGGTAACCAAATGTTCTCGATAATTCCATCTTAAAACTAAATGGTTAAAAAAGTTAATTTTTCACCCGACAGACTGACGCCCGGCGTCCAGACACCGCTGAATGGCGCCGTAAAATAGATTTCCTAAAACGGCGCACTATTTTATCGCTTAATAAATTTCACTTTATTATTCCGAAATGGAACTTTATCTGTCCTTGAAGGCGTACCACGAGAATGTAGAAAACGTGAAGAGTGAAAATTCACATTTTAAAATAATTCCTAGTTTATCTTATACCATCTACGCTAATTTTCGCCCATCAAAAAGTACACGAAAAAGTCGTCTAAATAAACATACAAAAAGTCGAGTCCGTGGCGCCTAAATGGAGCCAGTGGAGCGCATTAATTAATCAAAAAGTGTCGCCAAAGTGGCGTCGGCTGTGTAATGTTGTTCGAAATATTTAATGTATTTTGCAATCTGGATCATATTTTATTTGAATAGTACACTGCTGCCTATCCCAGAGCCGGTAAAATGCCACGTAAATTGTCAAATATCATGCAGTGTCTGTCAGAGTCTGCACTTTAGACTCTGAGCTAAAGTCATGAAAAAAATGCTCTGGAAAATGTAGAATCTAATGCAATAGTGTCGAAAGTCATGTCAAATGACTGTTGTTTTGAACTGCGTGCTCAATGTAGAAATTCGACTTCACTTTTCCCCTATTTAAAACAAAATTGATATGATTTATAAGAAGTTAAAGTGAAAAGTGCCACTGAAAAGTAGCTCGTGCAGGCTTGCCGCCAGTGGGCACACACTGTAAAAATGTTAGGAAAAGTGACATTCTAAATGACATTTTTTTGGCACTTCACATTACATTTACAATTATTCTTTACACTTTACATGACATTTAAAATTTTACATGGAATTTTATGACTCTTACACTCTACATGCATTGTACAGGGAGTGGGACTTCTTTTATTTATGTAGAGTAGAAGCGCAACGAATTGAAATTTTATACAATTACAGTCACATAAATACAATTATTTTGGGTCGTAAAATTGCAGATACCTCTAACGGTCTAGGTATTTATATATCAGTCTGTCTATTTACGCTTAAAAAAGCCAAAACAAATCAGCGGCTAATTCCGCAAGCGGTGAAGTAAAACAAAACATTTTAGAGGTAGTGAGAAGTAAAAAGCTTAGTAAATTGGGATGTGAAAGGTGAAATGCGAAGTAAATAAAAAGTTAAAAGCTTACATCTCACTTCTAAATTTACTTGACTTCTAACATCTTCCTTCTCATTAATCAAATGTTTTTTTTACTTATGTTTGTGGAATTGGCACCAGAAGGATCATCACGCCAGCTCAATAGCTTCAGGGAATTAATTATCTTCCCACAAAACGCACCCAATGTGTGAAATGACCTACAAAAAAATGGACACCAGCCAGAAAAAAATCGACCACTCCCCTCGAAATAAACGCCTACACAAATATTTATATGCCATTAAAACTTCCTAACTTCGATTTACGGCCAATGCAAAGGACAAAATTGAAACGTAAAAGCTCGTCTGCGAACGGATTCAGTGGGCTGGATTGGCGCGGGCTGCGAAACACCTTTGTGACCGTGAATTAAGTTATCTGAAGTCCGTCGGGGCACTTTTTTTTGCACGTCCAGATGTGATTGCTGGTGGGGGGTTCGCATAGGGTAGGGTGTCAAAAATTTTTTTAACGGAAAATGGAAACGGCATATCTTTTGCACTTGCCGGAAAACGGAAACGGAAATGGAAAATTTTTTGCACTTGGCAGAAAACGGAAAAAATTTGAGTGACCGGAAACGGAAAATTTTGCCTGCGGAAAATGGAAACAGAAAATGGAAAACGGAAAGTTGACACCCTAGGTTCGCATGAGATAAAATCAAATCGACTTTATTACCAACTCTGGCTGCATGAAATGAGTCAAATAGGTCAAAAATGTGAGATAAGTTCAGTTGGCTTGACATGTTGTCTTGGGCAGCCCGGTGCATGCACTGTAGTTATATAGCTATATCAATAAAATTGTTTTGTAAAAAGTGTTATTGTTGGCACTACCGTATTTCTCCTTATAGAAGAGCGCCATTCTATTTTTTTAGTCACCTTTTTGACCTGCCATTCTATTAGAGGTGCTGTTCTATAGGAGGCTGCCATTCTATTGTTTTCACCAATATTTTTTAGACATTTTTCATTTGAACATAGTGTTTTTAATAAAAAATGCACAATAGTTTACTATCAGAGTATCAATTCAAACAAAACCAAATGTTAAAATAACCCTAAATCATAAATCGTTCTGAACATCTTGGATGTTCTCACCACCCATTTTTCTAATATTTGTTTGTTCTGGCACTCTTCCAACGTAATTTCTACCTGCCGTTCAATTGGAGGTGCCGTTCTTTTGGAGGCTGCCGTTCTATTAATTTTGTGAATGCAAAAAAGTGCCAAAACCTGCCGTTCTATTGGAGGTGCTGTTCTATTGGAGATATGCCATTCTATTAGAAGAAATACTGTATATAAAGTGATAAAAATTGTTATGAATATCAATATAAAAAAGGGTAAAAAGTGCTACCATATTTTGCTGAAAAAGTGTGTGTAATTTATGACATAAGTACCCAAGTGGAACAAAATTGTATAAATAGTGAAAAGTCGATCGACCTTACTCACTTTACTAGCCCCGCCCCATTGCCAAGCCTGTGCGCGGGCGCAAACCGCGCGCGCCCGTCTCATTTCTCATGCATCATTGCTCAGCAGATGCATCTCATCTCAATATAAATGCAAAGATATGTTTTTACAAGTTCGACATCAACATATAACACATTTTGTCAAATCCGCGCGAATGCATCTGCCCCGCGGCCGATAAGTGATTTGGACATAGATATGTATGCATTTATGTAGTTTTATATACACCAGCGACAGCCAAGTGGTGTGAAAGTAGCCTATTTTTGGAGACACGGCATGCGGCGGAAAGTAGTTTCCAGGTGGAAATACCTAGGTAAATAGGTAAATGTCATTAATTTTTTAACGTTGATGACTGATTAAGTGCAGAAAAAGTGATCACGCAAATACACTTTCATATTCAGTATTTCAGTGTTATGAAACAGACAGTAGGTGCGCTTTGCAAACGCATATCGACAATTGATGAGTGAGTTCAAATTCAAAATTGGCACTGATTTATGAGAGTGCACACACTGGTTGACTGCCGATAAAGTCAAAATTAAGTAAACTCAGTGAGTATAGCATTTGAGTAAATTGTAAATAAAGGAATAAAGTCAATCCAGTCAATTCAAATGCGTTCAAGGCTGATTTATGAGTTTACTAAAATTTTCATAATTTTATCGGTAAACCACTGTGTGCAGCGATATTTACGTAAAATATTTCTAAGAAGAAATATTCACAACATTTTTATAAGTATCTACAAAGAAATTCGACCGCCACATCAGATGTAGGGCACTGCACATTGAGAATGATTGGCACTGAGCATTCAATTCAAAGTTTGCCTCACATGAAGACTGGTTAATCCGGAAAACATCGCCTTACTTTAGAGTCGAAATTTCCGAAGGTGATAAATCTACTTTGATTTGGGTAAATTTCAGTTGACCGGAATAAGAAGTCCGTCAAGTCAAGTCAAGGGTATTTAGTCAGCAACTAAATAGCCCCCTGCGCCCTAAATGACAAATGGCAAGAGGGGCGTTTGATGTGATGGCATGTGATTATTTTTCACCACCAGGTGCCACTCACAGAGTCTGTGCATTGCCCTGTAAAATGCCCAATGTCATGTAAAGTGTCTAAAGTCAGTAAAATGTCCTGGAAACTGGCAAACCCAGGGCATTTTACATCAAGTGGGGACTTCCGTTCCAAAAGTTCACAAGCGCCAAATCCAGAAAAATCGAGTTAGCTGTGGATATCCACGTATAATTCTGCCCATTTTGGTAAAAAAATCAGTGTTATAGTCCATTTCGTTCCCGAGATACAATGGTACCGTTTTTCAGAAAAATCACAATTTTCATATCGAAAGTGCACATATCCATCTCAGATCCCCTATGAAAAACAGAACTTTCATTTCGTAAGTGCACATATCCATGTCGGACCACCGAAGTTTCATTTCATAAGTGCACATATCCAAAAAATAGTTTCATTTCCAAAAGTGCACGCGTGCTCCGGATCGCTCGCGAAGAGCCGGCCGGATTTCCCATACAAAATAAAGTTTCATTTCCAAATGTGCATACGTGAATTTCCAAATTTATTTTGCTCTATAAATCGTGTACGGGTATAAATATAGATCTGAAAATTTAGGTTTGTGTACTTCTCGAAAAGGGCTTCTCAGTGGTGTAATTGGTTTTGCCCTGTGATGCACCGTTAAAAAGTTATTTACATTTCCAGTTCAAATTTTCAAATTTACTCCTTATATTGGGTGGTTTACAAAATATGACATAACTCCCAAAATATTTACCAGCCGACAAAATTTAGCGACACAAAAATTGTAGACAAATGTCCGAGATATCTGAAAAGTGCAGGGCAAGCTTTGTCGCCCAAACATGGCGCTGCCGGGCCAGCGCCAAACTTTAAAAGGCGATTTTGAAAAATCGAAAAATCTGGATATGTTAACTTTTGGAATGAAAGTCCCCAAGTGTCAAATCTCGTGTTAAATGTCAATCAAAACATAAAAAGAAAAAAATTATTACAGCATAACAATTGTCAATTTGCCTGACACTTTGCATGACAATTGATAACTTCTTGACATTTTACACTTGACTTTATACCTTACAGGGCTCGAAACTGTCTCTGGGACAGTCCCAGACCCTGTAAAATGCCGTGAAAAATGTCGAGGGTCATGTAAAATGTCAAAAGTCATTTAAAATGCCCTGGAAAATCGTAATCGTACGTTAAGCCGGAATTACAGCTCAGCGGCGTTTGACGTGAAATGACGACGTCGTAAAATTGATTACATCAAAATAGACAAAGGTACAGCATTGAAATTTCAGAATTAGATAGTTCTAGTAATTGTGTGTAATGTCCCAAAAAAAATTTGTGTAATGCAGAATGTGTAAATTTTGACATAAAATTAATAACTTATTTAATAATTATTATTTTCTTAATTTTTTTAGGACATTACACACAATTACTAGAACTATCTACCTAATTCTGAAATTTCAACGCTGTACCTATGTCTATTTTGATGTAATCAATTTTACGACGTCATCATTTCACCTCAAACGCCGCTGAGCTGTAATTCCGGCTTAATAAAAGAAAAAAAGAAAAATCAAGCTCATCAAACGATCATCGTCTACATTACATGTGACTGATTTTTCATTTAATTCACAAGCAATTGAAAGATGAGGGAAAGTTGAATCAATTTACATAATGAATGCACCATTTTCCTGTGAAAAGTAATTAGGTAAGCACAAAAGGGTATTTAACGCTGCTTTTTGGGTATTAGGTATATTTGGTTGTGTTTGAGGTTTTTAAGAAATGTATGATTAACAAATGATGTGAGCAACTCAAATTGCGGTAAAAACAATAGTGTTTTTATCGATTTTGCATGTAAGTTCCTTTAAATATGTTCCTTTTACATGCCTAAAATCTTGGGGCAGTCCCGCAGTCAAATTAAATCAAAGACCGGATCAAATTTGTCAAATAGGTAAAGGTCATTAAAGATCATGAATAAGGTAAATTATCATGAATAAGGCAGAGTGCCCGTGACGTTCGCTTTCATTTTTGTCACCGCGCATGCTGCATTTTACATGGAAAATTTTACATTACATAATTTTTTACAGTGTGCAATGCGATTGCAAGTGTCAAAATCAATGTTTTTAAAATCATTATTTCCCACTTAACGATTGCTCAAATTAATTTCGATTCCGCTTGTCAGAATTTGGGCCACTCACAACACTATCATCACAAAAATGTCGCATTAATACATATAAATATAAATATTCATATACCTGGAACTGGAAGTAAATATGCTTGTAAATATCGATGAATGAAAACATTAATTTCTGGTGAGCACATAATTATAAGCAAAACGAGTGTATGGAATGTAAATACAAAAATGTATTCCCTTTTAAACATAAAACACGTGGCGCTATATTTTGTGGCAGTGCCAGCCTCGCACCCTGTAAAACGTCATGTAAAGTGTAAAATTTCATACAAACTGTCATGAAAAATGGAATTTTATTTTTATCGGAAATTTGATATTTTACATGAAACTTAACATGATATTTTAGTTTTTACATTACATTTTACATGGTGCGGGACTGGCCTCTAAGCTAGAGGTGTAAAATGTCCTACCGTATTACCTCGAAATACCCCCATGGGGGTTTATTATTTCGCCAGCAAAATTTGAGGGGGGGGGGTTAATTCTAGGGGGGTTTATTCGAGGGTTTATTTATTATTTCGTCAGAAATTTTTGTAAGGATCTTAGTAAATAGTAGGCATTTGCATACCCAAAACTGGTAATAAATGTGTCCAAACACGATATATTTGGACATAAAAACGTAGAGCTACACAAACTAGTCTATGTGTAGCTGCAATGCAAATTAACAGTAATATACATCATGTACATTGCATACATGACGTATTTATTGGCGCTGCGCACGCTAGTTTACTGCCAGATTTTGGTAAACTCATAAATCGGCTGTGAAGGCATGTGAGTTTACCAGAATGACGTATCTGTCAGCTGCAGTTGATGGGGATTCCGAATAACTCATTCCAGTAAACTCAGAAGCATGCAAAGCCGATTTATGTGTTTACCAATATCTGGCGGTAAACTAGCGTGTGCACGCGCATTATGTACATGACGTACATCATTCCGAAGGGGGGTATTTCGAGGGGGGGTTATTATTTCCCCAGCCCATTTTGAGGGGGGTTTATTCAAGGGGGGGGGGATTCGAAGTTATACGGTATTTGACTTTGTCGCAAACGCCAAGAGCGCCGCGATCTTTTACACCACTATCCCGGTGCCAATCGCGAATTTTGACAAAATTTCTAACGAAGTTTCAAATTCGAATATGAAACGTTGAATGGCAGGGCATTTGAAAAATCTTATGCACCACTTATTAGTGGCACGTGTATCTTGTAACGATGGCAAAAAGATTCGAAAATCAAATTCGAAATTCGAAAAAAAATTTAAGGAAAAATTCGAAAATCCACTTTAGAAAAAAACACTTAAAAATTTAAATACTTTTTTCCGGGGGGTTTGCCATCGTTAATAACTTGTCGCTTCCGGGATTGGCACCTAATCCCCGCGCAAGCTCATTCCTTTATCTGCCTGAATTTGAGTACCATAAACCGTAGATTATTCCGCCTTAGGTACCCCCAATGTGAGCTGAGTAAGGTAGAGGTAATCCAACGTGAACACTCCTTCCTTACTTTTTCCCGATAACTGAATTTTCACAAATACAATAATAAAAAATATTCAAAATGAACGTTTGCATGGCATAAAATCCTATGAACGCGATCTCGCGCGGGGATTTCACCGTCCCTACAATATAAATTTTTACATTCAATTTTATCGATATCATTCACAGAAATCGGTAAAAAATAGCACAAAGAGATCTGTTCGAAGATGTACGGTAAAATGCTGATCAAGGGTTCGGAATTGCAATTCGACAAATCAACGTGCTTTTTATTATTTTTATGCTTGTATATGATATTTGACATTTTACAGGGTCTGGCACCTGAATATTTATCAAACCGAATTTCCTTGTAGCACTTTATAGTGAAAACCAATGAATATTCAACGATCTCACAAAATCGCTCCCTTAACCGAAAAACCCAAACCAAACAACCTACAAATGACATTATTGTAAAAATCTCTTGGTGATTTATATTTAAAAATATATGTATATCAGAAAATAGATAACAATTACATTTATAATTTTTTCTGGATTTTTCAGAGGGGTTTAATTATAATTTTTATTTTGACTGATTTCGATTTTGAAAAACCTCGAAAATTTTTTCTAATTAACCAAGGAAATGTCTCAAAATGTCTCAAACAATAAAATAAAGTAAAATCTCTCTGAAAAAAACGCAGAGAAAATGTAAATGAGAGATTTTTGTATTCTATTCTCTTAGGTATATATAAATATATATATTAATAAAATATAAATCACCAAAAATCACCCAAAATCAATTGCCAACGCCAATCACAAATAAGTGCCCTCGATGTGGGCGATCTCGCTCAGGAAAAACTCCAAATTGGGCGCGGTGGGCTCGCTCAGCTGTCTGTTCCGCAACAGCACGGTGCTGTCGGTCAGCGAGTTGTTATACACCAGACAGCCGTCGGAGTCCGGTTCCCGCTCAAAAGGACGCGTCTGGGGGGGAAGTTAGATTGGGGGTGTTTTTTGAGTGGGGGGGGTGGACGGGGGTTGATTAAGCGAGTGGAGAAGGAAGACATTTTTTAGACGCGAGAGGTGAAATGAGAATTGCCAAAATTACTAAAATTTTAGTAGTTTTACTTCTTATTTCACTTCTCACTTATCATTTTACGTCGGTTTTCACTTGGTTTTTCAAAAATGGTTTCTTACTTCTCCACTTGCATTCCACTGGAATTTGCACCAGTGAGCGTGGGTTTATTGTTTCATAGTGGAAAATTTGAGGGGGGGGGGGGGGGTTAAAGGACAGGAGTATTTCGAGGGTGGTTATTATTCCGCCAGAATTTCTTGAATTCCCGACTACGGTAGTACTTATTCGTTGTTTGTAACCTATGCAGGCATAGAAAATTCCAACAAAAACCGACATGTATGGACTTTATAAGTACGATATACTATGTAGATGGTGTAAATCAGAAAAGTCCAGTATACATGTTTTTGACACTTTCCTTGAGTATACAAACTCTACTTTAGAATCACCAGTCAACCCCAACCCGCCCCCTTCCACCCCCCCCACTGACCTTGTGCTGGTGCGGCGTGCTGTTGCAGCTGTTGGCGTTGGTGCGCTGGGTGGGGGGCGTGCCCGCCGCAAGCAGGGGTGTGCTGCACGGATCGCCGGCTCGACCGCCCGCTGCTGCACTGGTCGATGTAGCGCAGCACGCACCGGCCGGCCAGCGCGCTGGCTGCACCCCCGCTCCCGCTGTGGGGGGTGGGGGGGGGGGGTGAATGCTTGGATGAGTGTGACTGTTTTGGAGGTATTTTTCCCCTCAGTCAAGTAACAGAGGGGGTTTAGTAGAAGAGTGGGGGTTGTTTGAGGTTGAAGGGGTTTGTTGGATGATTTTCGAGTTACAGCTTATGCGTACTCGATTACCTAAGTTTCCTGGCCTTGAATAGTTACCACCCTCGAATAATTTCCTTAGATGAGTTTCGAGTTGGGTTGGTAGGAAACTTTTTCTGTGGAAATTTAGGCCAGATTTTCTTGTCTATTGAACATTGTTGATATATTTACAATGAATTATTTAGACCGTTCCTAATTGAAAATTCTGACTTAAAAATCATCCCCCTCGTATAGTTCCCCCCATCAAAAAGTTTGGCTAAAAAACCTTCCCGTGAAGTTAGACCGAAGTATTGCTATCGTAATGCTGCGATTACAGCTCGGGCGTAAAATTGACTGGGCGTAAAATTGATTTTGGGCGTAAAATAAATTACAGATGAATGGATAGACATACGACATTTGTTATTTCAGTCAAAGAAAGCTTAGATGCAGACGTTCCTTGTGTTCAAAGCTCATGAGTTTATTTCAATCGTATTGGGAGTTATGAATTTTAGCACAATTTTTCCAATTAGCCAACTGGTCAATTTTACGCCCGAGCTGTAATCGCAGCATAAAAAACCCCTGCAAAAATACATTTAAAAAACTAGTCTCGCAAAGTTCACCTGCGCTGTGTGCGTCCGGCGGCGACGCTGCTGCGGGGGGAGGTGGCTGCGCTGCACTGGCCGCTGCCGCACTGCCCGTCGCCGGGTACAGGCATCGCGTCGCCTCTGCGCAGCCACGGGCACGTGTGTGCTCAGTGGGCACTTTTTGTGCCTATTTATGCAGTTTTGAACGCGGTTGAGTTGACTAGAGTGATTGGGAGAGACTACGGCTGGGAACTTGGCACCTTGCCAACGTTTTGATATCACTATAAATAAAATAGGGTTGATCGGCGCTGCACACACTAGTTTACTAATGGTAAACTAGGAATTTGGTAAACTAATTTTTCAGCTTCTGGGCGCATCTGAGTTTACTGAAATGAGCTGTTCGTCAACTACAGTTGACGGAGATTAAAAATAACACAATCTGGTAAACTCAGATGTGCTCAGAAGCTAAAAAAAAAGTTTACCAAATTATTAGTTTTCCGTTAGTAAACTACCGTGTTTCCTCGAAATACCCCCCTCCCCTCGTTTACCCCCCCCCCCCTCTCGGGAGCACTATGAAACAATCACCCCCCGGGGGGTATTTCGAGGAAATACGGTAGTGTGTGCAGCGGCAATAGGTATATAACCATGTTTACATACAAAAATAGCGATTATGAACGTAAAAATCTGCAAAATGGAGCACATTTGAGCGATTTTGCGCAAAAAATTGTGGAAACATCGCTTAGGCTTTGACGTGGGTCAAATCACTCGGCTAGCTTGGACTAAAGGACAAGTTCCCATACGTGACCCGGTCCGAATGATTTACTTTTGATCTCGTCAAGTGTAGTTGACGCTGATAGATACCCGATTCGGGCGAATTCGAATGCGCTCCAAACTGATTTATGAGTTGTCGAAATTTCCGTTGAAAACTAGCGCGTGTGGCGATTACACGGAGAGTTGTTTCTTGGCGCTAGCCGTATCCAAAAGTGCATTCAAAAATAATAATTTAAAAATATAAAACGTTGCGAAACGTAGGATACTCAAATTACTTGAGGGAAATTTGGGAGGCTCTGTAATGACTAACCTTACCTTTGAGCGACTCGTTTGGGATGGTGCCAAGACACTGTAACGTTGTATATTGAAAATGTAAAAAGCTTAACAAAAGTTGCCAAAGCGACCAAATTGGCACCAGACTTATTCATGCTCATGCGTTGGAATTAAAAGAATTCTACTGACTATTTTCTAGGAAAATTCACTATTTTGGGCTTAAGCTTAGGCTTAGGCTTAGGTAAAAAATTAGCCATACTAACCATTTTAAGCTTAGCCCTACTAACCATTTTAAGCTTAGCCCTACTAACCATTTTAAGCTTAGCCCCACTAACCATTTTAAGCTTAGCCCTACTAACCATTTTAAGCTTAGCCCTACTAACCATTTTAAGCTTAGGGCAATGAACCATTTTAAAAATGGCTTAAATAGGTAGTGGTAAAGTCAAATGTCAAATGTAAAGTGAAGTGTCAAATGTAAAGTAAAGTGTCTATTGTGTATCCAAATCTTTTATTTTTGTATTCAAATCTTATGTTTTTGTATCCAAATCTTACTTTTCGAAATAAGATTTGGATACAAAAACATAAGATTTGGATACAAAAAATAAGATTTGGATACACAATTGACACTTGACTTTACATTTGACACTTACTTTACATTTGACTTTGCATTTGACCTTACATTTGACACTTTTCTTTACATTTCACATTTGACTTTACATTTGACACTTTACTTTACATTTTACATTTGACTTTGCATTTGACTTCACATTTGACTCTTTTCTTTACATTTCACATTTGACTTTACATTTGACACTTTACTCTTTATTTTACATTTCACATTTGACTTTGCATTTGATCTTCCATTGACACTTTTCTTTACATTTCACATTTGACTTTACATTTGACACTTTACTCTTTATTTTACATTTCACATTTGACTTTGCATTTGATCTTCCATTTGACACTTTACTTTACACTTTAATGGGCTTGGGATTGCTACCAGGTTGTTTTTACCCAACTGTATCAAGGTAACTACCACAGTGGTGATAAATAATATCACCACTATGGTAGTTACCTTGATACAGTTGGGCAAAAACAATGTTGCCAAACCCGCGAGGTACAGAGCCAGCTAGAGCCAATTCCAGACCACAGCAAACATGTCCAAACAGAGCCAGCTGGTGCCTGCAGGCTCCGCCCACTCTGTTAGTGTAACTGCTCTAACCTCTGTCACCCACCCAGTATAAAACCAGCTCCCTAGACAGCCAGAGCTCAAGTCAGACCCACTTGGGTCTGCACCTAGACTCAATATAGGGTTCTACCTCCTATATTGGGATTGTATTTTTATGTAGGGGGTGTTCCCGACCAGTGGCCCCCCGTGCATAGGATGGGGCGACCAGCCGTGGTCGTGTGTCCAATTTTTTGGTCACATGATTGCGACAGTGGTTGCGCGTTTTGTCTTTTAGATAAAACGCGTAAGTCGCTTTTGGTAAATTGCCCACCTAGTAATAAGAAAAAGGTAAGGTTAGTAATGCTAGAGCCAATTTGGGATGTCTCGTCGCGGTGTCGATGGACTTTCATCGTGACGCTACTCTGGTTAGTGTTTTATTCAAACTTAAATCGAGAAAAATACTGAATTAGCCTCCCCTCTTGCCCGAGACAAAATGGTTTGGCACATGTCCAAATTGTGTATGTGCTTGCGTCAATTGGGTGTTTAATTGCCCCATCAAAATGCGTAAATACTGACTTTGGAGGCCGGGTTCGAAGGGGACCCACAGTGACATTTAGGTTTTTGAAAATATATCGTATCGAATATGAAATATCGTCCATTCTTAAAAAATATTGACGAATATCGATATCTAAAATTTTTAAGATTGTGAATATAGAGAATATAAACCTATCGAAAATCAAATATTGACCATTTTTCCTATTGAATATCC
Organism: Sphaerolaimus hirsutus; assembly: GCA_964036195.1. Taxonomy (NCBI): domain Eukaryota; kingdom Metazoa; phylum Nematoda; class Chromadorea; order Monhysterida; family Sphaerolaimidae; genus Sphaerolaimus; species Sphaerolaimus hirsutus. The sequence goes on along the minus strand of OZ038452.1, from coordinate 2,696,386 downwards.
AAGGCACATATCTATATGGAATATCGATATCGAAAAGTTATGTTATCCCTCCCAACCTCACTGACATTGCCTACTTATGTTAAAAGCGCCATGGCGCTTTTAACTTTGGCGCTTTTACAAAACTAGTCTTGCCTAGAAATTTTGTCGAGACCGAGACCGGAACGCCGGTCTCGTTGGAACCCTATGCTCATTTCGGTAGACAGCACCTCGGTACGGTACCGGTAAACCTTTGCACATTAACACTTGCTCGTTCACCCACAGATCTCACCCGTTAGCGGGCGTGGCGCCGCGGCTGCCGTCTGAGTGTAGCTCTGACTGCTGCGGCCATTGTGCAGCGGCGGCGACCGGCTGCCGTCGGAGCTGCACGTCGCGCCGCCGCCCGCCTGCTGCACCAGCGCTGCGAGTCGAGACAAGTGCGTGTTTTTTGCAGTTGCAGTCGAGGTTTTCGTGTTTGTGTGTGCGAGCAGGCGCCACTCCCAGACCCTGTAAAAAGCCCTGTAAATTGTCAAATGTCATGCAAAGTGTCAGAAGTCATGTAAAATGCCCTGCAAAATGGCAAACACAAATCCATGACTTTTGACACTTTGCATGACATTTGACATTTCACATGGCTTTTTACAGGGTCTGGGAGTGCCCCCTGGTGCCTTTTTATTTGCATGCGCAAAAGTGGGCTAGCTTAATCGTAACAGTCTACTGATGAACTTTGATTTTTAATTAGAATGTTGTTTTTTGTTTTAATGCATGGTGATGCTGCGCATAGAAAAGCGTTTTCTTTTTGACCTCTTGCGTATGCAAATGTGAATATAAGACTGTAGCGCTTACGAAGGGTTGAACATAAATATTTAGTTTTAATCAATATTTTGAAAGCAAAGCTGTTAGAGGCACATTAGATTGAAACTTGAATGAGTTGGCATAGTGGCCGTGTGTGTTTCTGTTGAATGCACTGCAGGGGGCAGGGCAGTCTCGCGCCTGTAAAATGTCATGAAAAGTGTCAAATGTCAAAGCGATATTAAACAAATTTTTATTTTGTTTGGCACTTTACATGTCTTTTTTATAATTGACATGACACTTTACAGAAAGCGTGACTATCACCTGGCTTTTTAATTTGACAAGTTGAAAAGGTCAGTCAGTAGCCAATATATCAGCTCAAAGTATATCCCTATGCGCAACAAGGGGCTTGTCACAGTGGCCAATATCGATACAAAAAAATGAATAAAAGGTCTATAAGTCGATATTTGCATTGATAACAGTAAAGTGACTAATTCACCACTACCTAAAGTTGTCTAGTAAGAATTAGTAATTTTCAGTAAAAAAGTTTCCATATTTTTCATTTTTTGAAGATTTCAATTTTTGGTACATTTTTGGCTCACTACAACAAGCCGCCGGGCCAAGTACCACCCAACCCAAGCTATAAATACAAAGCGTGTGCGCTAAAAATACAAAAAGTACAACTTACAAATAAATGTCTGTAAACAATTTACATATTTATTGATATTATCTACTGGTAATTCCTTACTTTTTCAACTTTTGCGTACACCTAGGCATTTTTGTCAGACTTGACTTTTACTGCATAACTGCTGCATTTTACATTAGTTTGCGTTAGTTTATACCAAGCAGTGCACTGAATGCATTAGTCCATTTCCAACGGTTTGGGGCATTTTCAAAGTCTCAAATGTGCAGGTTCAAATCCCAAGCATGATATTTTCCCCATTTTATGGAAGTAATGTAATAAAAAACACAATAAGTGCATATCAGAGGGTAAGCATTATGATTACTGGGCACCCAGGCATAGAAAACTTGCATTGGAAGGTTATAATTATAAATAATATTTTTTATGGGGATAATTTTGTATTTTAACCCAAGCTTCATCTATCATGCAAAAATGCTAAAGTGGTGGATAAAAGTTGACCATAATGTACTAAATTATTGGGGGATAACTGGGGGTACCACTCAGTCCTTGTAAAATGTCAAATGTCACGTATAATGTCAGGAAAAATGTCTGCTAAAAATAAAAATTGACATTTCTCTTTACATGACTTTGCTGCATGACATTTTACATTTTACCCGGTCTGGGAATGGCGCCGAGACTACACCCCATTTTGTATAAATATATGGTTCTTGCTTGTAGGGCTCAACATTTGACTGAAGTTGCTTGTTTACTGGACACTTGACACTCGTTTACTGGACTTCTTCCCTAATTCCTTTTTGTTCCAATGCAAATGTATTTTGCGGTAACGTCGTTGCACCCATATTAAGTTGAATTACTAGAAAATTTTACACTTTATAATCAAAATTTGGAACTTAACGATAGTTAGCGAGCATGTTCATTTGACACATTTTGAATCACTAGCAAATAATTAGAAATGGAACTTAAAATGCAATTTTCCAAAGAAAAAATACCCTCGACTCTACGTCCATTCTAAATTTTATGTGACAGTTTCATGTATATTATATTGTTTGTGTCCCAATTTTTCAACTCCTCTTAAAAGAACAACAGTGGGCGTGTGGAAGGGGGGGGGGGGGGTAAAGATTCTTCATAGGGATGACGTAAAAACGTTGACAAAAACTATTCTAAATTATAATACCCTGAAATATCATACTCCTAACAATTCTATCCGCAATGTCAAGCTGAAAACAAATGGGTGGTTAAAAGTATCAAACGTTTGTGATGTGTATGTGAAGTATTTTTTAAAAGTTTTCTCACTACACAAATCTGAAAATGTAGGTACAGTAAAGTAAGATTTTTTGACCCAGATCTGCTTAGAAGGTAATCTAATTGCAGGAATAATTACCTGAGAAAATATTTTTTTCACTCTTAGGTTGGTATAAATATAATGTGAAACTATTTTTGATCCTGAAGATAACAAAATGAAATAGAAATTCAAAAATTTTACTATTGAAAATGTATGAATTGTTGCGCTTCATAATTTTATCGCGTCATTTCAACGAGTCTACCAATTACCAATTAAATTCACATGTTTCCCCCCCCCCCCCAAATCCATGGCAAATCGGCATAAAAATTACATCTCTCTTCTAAAATATATCGGCAAAAAGTACCCAGAAAACCGAGTACCGGTACTTTTTCCAAAAGAAACCATTCACTCAATAGGTACCCAACCCAAGTGGGTATACATACTTTCCAACTAAAAGTAAGCACACCAGTACCAATCTCGCCGCTCACCGCAATGGTTCTCCTGCGACCGCTGGACCATCGTCGCAGCGCCGCCAACGGGCACCGTGTTCTGCCGTCGGAACACAGCCGACTGCTTCCTGTCGCTGCCGCCGCTGCCGCCGCTGCAGTTGTCGTCGCGGTGAGACAACGGGCTGGACTTTTTCGACGGCGCCGTGCTGCGGCGGTGGTCAGCGGGGGGTCCGGGGCTGCTGGCAGTTTCGGCGCCCGCTTGAGTTCTATGCGTGGATTGGGGGGTGCCCGTGGGGGGTGCTGTTTGGGGTGCGGGTGGATTGGGGGGGGGGGGGGGTTGGCAGACTGGTTTAGGTTGGATAGGTTTGTGAATGTTGGGACAAAGCGAACGGAAAAGGCGAGAGGGTATTTTAGGCAGTGAACGTGCTGTGTCAGTGAATGTGTTACCATTTTTATGTGCTAATTAAGTATTGATCATGTTGATAAATCAATGTTTTAAGTTAGAATTGACTTCAGCTCGCATGTTTCAATTTTACATTTTTCTGATGAAATACCCAAAGCAGTTAGGGCGCTCGTGTTCTATACGAGAGGCGCGGGGTCGATTCCCGCCTGTGGCGGTGCAAATTTTGTATGCAGAATCGCGGCTCAATCTCACAAATTTTGGCGCCTGGTGCCATTCTCAGACCCTGTGTAAATTGCCCTGTAAAATGTTAATTGTCATGCAAAGTGTCATGTGCCATGTAAAATGCTCACGAATATGTCAAATCTTCTTGTATTTCTCTACTGGTCATTTGAACATTTTAAGACATTTTTCATGACTATTGACAGTTTGCATGTCAATTTACATTCTACACAACATTGTACAGGTTCTGCGTTTGGCTCCAGTAGCTCCAAAAATGTAAAATCATCATCCCAGAGAGTTTATCCATTGTCTTCCAAAATTCATGGTTTTTGTATGGAATCTGCTGAAATACCTACATATAAAAACTGAAAAAACATCACATCCTATTCCATATTTATAAAGTGTACGTGCACTAAAGTATGTGCACCTTTTTGAAGTTTGAATTAGAAGCATGATTTCGTTTGACAAAAGTTAAATAACATCATACCAACATGCCAGAGCCAAATATCTTAGCTAAATAGTGGCTTTTTTGTCTTTACAATTTTATTTGCCTGTTTCTAGGTATATTACTTGGGAAAGGATCAGGGGTTTTGTAGATTTGGACCCCTGCGGGGGTTCATCTAGATAGCAAATCGCTCCTCCGGAGGGATACATAGCTGAAAAATTTTTCTTTGGTGGGGGGGGGGGGTTTGCGGGGGTTCAATATATAGGGCTTTCCGAGGTGTCGAAGGAAAAAAAGGAAAAGATCGCTAAAAGTACGTGAAAAAAGGCTAAAAATAAGTATATAAGCACATATATAGCCAAAATAGGCGATAATGAACATGAACTAGCGATTTTGGAGGCGAAAAACTATAAAAACGTACGAAAATTAGCGAAAATTGGCTAAAAATTTTCAAAAATCGCGCCTGATAGATAGCTGGACGATTGGGGGGGGGGGGGGGTTTAGGGGATAGTAGCCAAAAAATTTGCCTCCGGGATAGATAGCTGGACGGGCCTCCGGGATAGATAGATAGCTGGCGGATTTGGGGGGGGGGGTAACCCCCCCCCAATCCCCCCCTACTAAACCCCTGGAAATGATTGCGGGAAATTACAAAAGCATGGTGTAGGCTGCAAAACAACTGAAAACCGAACGCTCTGCAATGCCATGCACTATACTAAATCCGAAAACTCGGCCATTTTCAAACTATAACAAGTCATGTTTACATGTTAAGTGTATGTTTACATTTGCTACAAATCGAACAACATTTGACATAAATTTTCGAATAGTTTGACGTTGAATACAATTTTTATCATTATTCAGGTAATTATGACTTGCCATTTGGTGCAATAATGGGAAAAATGTTTGCATATTAATCGATTTTAGTTCATGCAGGGTCGTTCTTTTAGGCACAATGAAAATTTGCATAAAAAAATGTTCAGTGCAAAGCGCCAGGCGTCAAAAATGAACCACAAAATGTGCGCACTGCGCGCAGAGTTTTGAGTTACCAGTTCACATGATTTTCTCAATTGCTCAGAACACTTTGATCCCTATGTTCACATTGGCTGTGAGCCAAGCCGTCGCAAAAGTCAACTAAAACGCCGTGAATCCGCGAGTGAACACAAAAGAGAACTCAAAATGCCGCGCGCAGTGAGTCAAGCACCAAAACCAAAACGTCAACTCAATAAACAGTTGCCAACTGTGAACACAAACCGATCGATCAGGGGCACGTCCGCTCCATCTGCGTACTCATCAGTAGCGCAGCGCACCGACCTCCACCTGGCGGCGCCGGCGTCCCTGGCCACGCCCTGCTTCAGCTGGCCCGTGGACTTTGTCCTGCACGCGAGCGCCTGCTGGCGCGCCAACGCGGCCGCCCTCTGCTGGTGGTAGCGCGCCAGCCACTCGTGCTGCTCGGGCGCCATGTCGCCCGCGTCGGCGGACCCGTCGCCGCCGGTGAGCGCGCCGGGCCGCGTGGCCAGCGAACTGCGTCCGGGTGTGTTTGCGTACCCGAGGCGACACGCGAGCGCCGTGGATATTGACGCGCGGCGGCACAGTGCCGCGTGCCGCTCGTGCGTTCGCGCGGCCGCGCGGCTCTTAATTAATGCTCGGCCATCGATCAAGCTGCGACGGAATTCAGATGGCGCGGTTTGGCGATAGTTTCGAATTTTGTGTAAATTGCGCAAGTGGAGAAGTGACGAGAAAAGTGATAAGTGAAGTGACAAGACAACTCGTAAGTGGTAAGTAAATTTGTGAACAGGGGTCTCGAATTGGGGGGGGGGGGGGTTGGGGGGCGTTATCTATCTATCCCGGAGGCCGCTCAGCTATCTATCTATCCCGGAGGCAAAATTTTGGGCTACTACCCCCTAACCCCCCCCCAAAAAAAAAAATCGCCCAGCTATCTACCTATCTGGAGCGATTTTTCAGAAACTATACCCCAATTTTTGCTCAAAATCGCTATTTTTCATACCTATATATAGATTTTCACCTCCAAAATCACTAGTTCATGCGTCTAACTGCCTATTTTCAGCTATTTTAAGTACTATATGCTCTTGTATACTCATTTTGAGCTATTTTACACCTACGTTTAGCGATTTTTCTCCCTTTTCCTCCTTCTATGCCCCGAAAAAGCCTATGTATCACTATCGAACCACCACAACCCCCCCAAACCCCCCCCCCCAACCCCCCCCAGAAAATTTTTCAGCTATCTATCCCTCCGGAGGAGCGATTTGCTATCTATCCAACCACTCAGAGGGTCAAAATTCAAGATACCCCTGTTTGTGAATGAGTAATTGAAATAATTGTCACCTGTGACATTACTTATCATTTGATGCTTCACTTGTGTTGACTTATCACTTATTTACGCTTCTATTTACACTTGTCGCTTTGCGCAATTGTTTTTTTATTATTTGGGGCGTTACGTGATCGTTATGTGATGGAAAAGTGCCAGGACAAATGGCGCCACTGAAAAGGGCGCCAGCGCCATGGCGCCATCCATCACTAGTGATCGTATTTGTTGAGATATCATCTATCTTTTTATATCAGCGTCCATCTGAATTTCGTCGCCGATAGTGGGCTTACTGGGCTCAGTTTCTCAATGCTTAATTTGGCCTATTCCTTGTAATTTACTTTCAATAATTGGCCAAAGCTTTTTTCAAACGTTTTGGGCGAAATACAAGTTGGGAACCTGGCCCTGGTGCGATTCAAACTGCTGCGATGTGCAAAAGACTTAAAATGCAAAATGCATCATCAAAAATTTGCCACTGCACGCGAATGCGATGCACAACGAAACTGAATTAACTTCATCAACTTGATTACAACATATTTATATTCATGGGGGCAGTCACACACCCTGTAAAATGCCCGGTAAAATGTTAAATGTCATGCAAACTGTAACAAGTCATGTAAGTGTGCCTGGAAAATGGAAAACTTGGGGAAGTACAGTAAATTTGGCATGACATTTGACATTTTACAGTGTCTGGGACTGGCACATACCTTTATCAAAAACATATTTCTCGTATTTAGTTCCCCAACTTATGAAAAGCTGTTTTAGGAATGCTAAAATGTCATCTTACTTGTTAAATAATGTTAATATTTTATTCCCCAAACGTAATACCTTTGAATTTTTTCTAAAAAATGATGAAAAATTTTTTTTCGTGCTAAAAATCGTAGCTATTTAAATGGAAAGTCTAGATTTGATTGAAAAGTTGCATTCCGTTGGAAAGAAATTGCATTCGACTCAAATCGGTGGCAATGAAAAAAAATTGGGGTGAAGTAGCCTGCCAAAAATGTGTCAACATCACGGGCGTCACAGAATTTTTTAAAATTAAGAAAAATACTAAAGAAGCTTGTTTGGCTGTGTTCACTTGGGAGTGTGGAACGGAATTTTGGGAATGAATTAAATGCCTAAACTGCGCTGACAGCACAGTATGGACCCGCACAAACTTATGTCTTACGTGCTGCGATACTTATGAACGCATTTTCAAATTAAATTTTTTTATAAATTGATAAATAATATAATAAGATTATAATTTTTAACGGTTTAATGAAATATTAAAGTTGTTTAATTTTTTATCAATGATGACGTCCTGAGTAAGTGTTTAACTCAGACAAATGCAGGGCATGCGGTCCACAGAGTTATGCCATGCACGTTCTGCAGACCGGTAAAAATTGATGAAACTTCCTGACAAAGATATCCAACTTTCCTTGAGTGAAAGCGATGTCACATCGCAATGCTTTGAAAAACATCGCTATTAACAGTTTTGCGGATTGAAATCAATAAATTTGCCCCAAAATCATTTTATTTGTACGTTTTGATTTGTCAGGCGTGTAGGGCGCATTAAGTACTAGAAAATAAAATCTGGCCCCACGGGAACTATTCGAGCATTTACTGTATGTCTCAAATTTATTCAAATATCTTTCTCCCAAGTAAGCACTGACGTGTGACATTTTAAAAAATTATTTAAAAAAAACTGTGCTGCCTGTGACGATAACTGAAGCGATCTAATCAGTTCGAGGCGATAGGGGGGAAGTTGTGATTTCAAACACAATCCACACAAACCTGCTCTCTGGGCTAAAATAGTAATTTTCTAGCTATTGAGGTTTTTTTGAAATCTGCAAAAAAACATAAATATGAAAAAGTCAGTTATAATAAATAAAGGTCCCCTTTAACTACATTCCGAAACTGAAATTCTATGCACAAAACTGCTACTGATTGAATTCTATTGGTGTTAATTATTAGGTAATTATTAAAGTTAATTGTTTGCAAAAATTGCAAAAAAAACATTGGGCTGCAGAAGCATCTTGGGGCGATTTCCGCAAGTGGACAAGTGGCATAAATGGTGAGTGGTAAGTGAAGTCATTATAGTATGTCAAGTGACAAGTCAACTTTGAAGTGACAAGTCAACTCTGAAGTGTCAGGTCAACTTTCAAGTGACAAGTCAACTCTGAAGTGACAATTTGACTCTGAAGTGGCATGTTAACTTTGAAGTAACAAGTCAACTCTGAAGTAATAAGTTAACTCTGAAATGACAAGTATGTTTTCTTGACAAATTTCATTGTCACTTATAACTTTTCAAATCGCTTGACTTTAATACCACTTTAGATTTATTCAGCGTTCACCACTTTGTATCACTTTCGGACATGGCACCAAGTGACGGAACTGAATGACAAACTTTCAAAACTTTCAAAAAATAAAATGCACTGAAAACACGGTCTATTGACTGCACACTCTGCACAGAAATCTACCATAATATTTACAACTGAAAAACGAATCAATATTGTAGAAACAGTTTGAACCGAAACATAGAACATACCGTCTATCCTCGAATAAGACCCCCCTCGAATAATTCCCCCTCAAAACCTCTGACGAAATAATAACTCCCCCCTTGAATAACTCCCCCTCTTGAATAACTCCCCCCTCTGGGTGAAAACTATGGTACAAAATTGACAAAAATGATCGATGAAAATAAAAAGAATGTTAATGTATGGCAGCAGACATCAGATACATAATGCGGTGAATACACACCTTTTAGTTCTGTAGAACTGTTAAATACCTGGATTTCATGAGTTGACAAAATGCATTCATACAATGAATTAAGTCCAAGTTTTCTGAGGAAAAAATAACTCCCCCTTGAATAACTTCTCCCCCTTGAATAACTCCCTCCTCAAAAACGCTGACGAAAAAAAAACTCCCCTGGGAACTTATTCGAGGATATACGGTACATTGATTGCGCAGTGAAAAAACTTAGCACAAAATCGATCACCACATGACTTCAATCATCTGATTATGGTAAAATTCTGTGCAAAGCGTGGATTCGCTAAGTTAAAAAAACCCAAACTGCACTCGCAACTGCAAAATTCAATATGCAAACCTGATAAAATTCATCTGCGACGAGAATAATTTGCCCACGGCCGCAGTTTGCGGCTTGTAATTGCGCACGTTTTTCTCCGGCTGCAACAACACGATGTATACTTTGGGCGCGAAGAAACAGCCCAGAGCTACGGTAGCGCTGAGCGATGTGCACACGCTCAGGGATGTGATTTGTATCTGCATGGGCAGGGTAAATGGGAAATTGAATGTGGGTGGGCACATTACGCACACTATTTAGTTGACCGCAGTAATTTTGGGAGCTGGGGCCATTCGCATGGCGTGTAAAATGTTATCCAAAGTGTCAATAGTCATGTAAAATGCCCAGTAAAATGTAGTGCAAGTTGTCAAAAGTCGTGTAAAATTCCCTGGGCCTCTGACCAATGTCAAACAACCGGCAAAAAATTAAAGAAAATTTGCCATTTTACGTGACATAACCCATTCTACGTTTTGACGTGACATTTTACGTAAGTTTCTATATCCCATAAAACTGCATAAACCCCCTCCCCCATCAAACCAACCCTGAAATGATTCTGGGTGGCGAAATAAATGGGCACGTAAGCGAGCCAAATAATACAAGTGGCATACATCGTAAATCCGATATACTTCGTCTCATTGAAATTCTCTGGAATTTTTCTTGTCTTGAACGCGTACACGGTGCACATCACAATCAACAGCATGTTGTAAAAAAGCGATGCCACCAAATGTGTTGCTGTAGCTCTGCAGCCCCTCACGGCTATAGTTCTTTCTGGGGGCACTCCCGGATCTGTCAAATGCTATGTCAAATGTCAAGTGTTATGATAAGTGTCAAACGTCATGTAAAATGCCCTGGAAAAATGACAAACGTTTGCCATTTTCCAGGGCATTTTACATGATTTTTGACACTTTGAAACATTTGACATTCGACAGGCTATTGTACAGGGTGCGGGAGTGGCACCTGGGTATATGGTTTCAGTGTCTGGGGGGATTACCACAAGCCAGATTATGGCGCCAGTGAGCTGAATCGAGGCTATTGCGCTGCAGATTACTACCTGTGGGGGTTGAATGAGTGAGTTTGCTGATATGCTCCGCTGTCGGTTGCGGCAAATATGCATCAGCGCCAGTTCAAAATGGCGCCAAGCACCAGAAGTGCCATAGCCCAGTCAGTGTTTTGTTCCTGGCGCCACATAAAAATAGCGCCAAGCGCCAAAAGCACCATGCTGTTTTTCCATCACTAAATTTTACTGGCCCTCACTAGAAACTATTTTTGTTGTCCCTGTGGTAATTTAAATTTGTCGGGTAGTTGGAATAGATACAACAAAAAGCGATTGTAAAATTTGACAATACTTTTTATCCGATTAAGATCACAAACCTGTGACACCGGCGATATGAACTTCGGCTGCTGGGCGCTCCTAATATTCTGCGTGAACAACCTGGGGGCACTTCCCGACCCTGTAAAATGCCCTGGAAAATGTCATATGTCATGCAAAGTATCAAATGTCATGTAAAATACATTTTCCAGGACATTTTACATGACTTTTGACACTTTTGACACTTTGCATGACACTTGACATTTGTGCAGGGCACTTTACATGATCTAGAAGTGGCACCTGGCCAATCGATTAGTCTTCGTCAAAATGGCCGCGTAAATTGAGCACAGGCACAATCCCAATCCCACTCTGACCACGGCGCAACTCGCAGTTGACGGCGGAGCAACAAGTACAAATGTTATCAAATATGACACGGCGATGCCGGCCTGGGGACACTCCCAGAGCCTGTCAAATGTGATGTAAAATGTCAAATGTCATGCGAAGTATCTAAAGTCATGTAAAATGCCCTGAAAAGTGGCAAGCGTACGTTTGCCACCTTCCAGGGCACTTTCGGCGACTGTGGCCCCACACACTAGTTGACATCGACACCAAATGTTAACTGGTTCCGAACCCAACTCAAAGTTTGCATTGGAACGTCGTTCGTTGGCTCGTCAGAAATCTTTGAATTGGGATCGGAACCAGTTGACATTTGGTGTCGATGTCAACTAGTGTGTGTGGGGCCTATAGACACTTAACATGACACTTGACATTTCTACACGACACTTAACAGGCTCCGAGGTGGCACCAGCATGATGAAGCACAGCTCCCTGCCGCTGGCCATGACCACGGGCGTGCCGTTGTAGCGGATGAACACGTACAGCACGAAGGCCGTGGCGCAGCAGCCGCACGCGGAGAATATCGCCGGCGCCAAAGCCCAGGGACTAGTCCATTCGATCGTTTCCGCCTGAGGGGGGGGGGGACTTGGCTAGGTGGATTTTGGTGTTTTGTTTGTGAAATGGCCCAAGAATGCATTGTCGCGGAGGGGGTGCACGTGTGCGAAATTCCCCAGTGGGTGAAGCATATTTGAAGTGGGAGCTGCACATGAAAAAATGTGTGTGCCCTGTAAATATGCAACTAGGTATGTACAACTGTGTGTAATTATCATGATGAAATAATATATCGACGGGCCGTTGGGACGTTTGGGTTACAAACTTCAGAATAGGTGTCCTCAATATGTAGTCTACTCCATTGTGGTCAATTTTCATTGTGATGGAACAACCATAGCTCAAGCTATCGCGTTTTTCCAGCGGCAGCTGAAAATGCCCACCCCTGTATCGCATAGGCGGCGCAAGGACCCAATTTGTGCTTGTGACATACACAATCACATTGGTACAAATTTGACCTTGTGCACTTTTTACTAGGTAGACATAGGTATTTCTGCTTGTGACACCGAAAATTCCGCTTGTGACATTCACAAGCGCACAAGCACTTACGCCGCCTATGCCTGTATGTGACGTCAATCATACGAAAAAAAATTAGTGCAATGACCACGCGCGTTACATGAAATGCTATTATTTATATCTCATCATAAAATATATACTTAAACTTTAAACTTTTCTTCCAACTTCTCACTTCTAAATCATTTTCACTTCTCACTTCAAAATCGTTTTTCACTCCTCCACTTTAAAATCTTCCCCAGCCACGCACCTGCATGGGCTCGCAGCTGGTGTGCGCCGAGGTGGGCATGGAGCCGTAGTCGCACTCGTAGCAGAACGAGTTGTTGGGCATCACGTAGGTCACCAGCCGCTTCGTGTCGTAGCAGATGATGCACGACCAACAGCACGGCGTGTTTTCCTGGGGGTGGATGCTTTAGGGATTCACAACAAAAATGGGTTTAGGGATGCGCGGTGAAGCGTTGTGAAGTGTCTTTACGACGCTTCGCCGAGCATAGTAGCGCTCCCACGCACGTCACGAAAATCTGCGTGAAGACACTGGCCTTGGCACGCGAACTTACCGTATTTCCTCGAATTACCCCCCGGGGGTTTGTAAATTCAGTGTCCGTTTTGAGGGGAGGGGTATTTCGAGGAAATGCGGTAAAATGTTAGTGAAGCGTGTGGGAGCGCCAGCGTTGTGAAGTGTCTTCCACAATTTTGGAAGTGCGTGAAGCACAGTGAAGCGTGCAGAAGGCACTTCACCATTTACCAAAACGCACCTGATAGGCCCTATAATAACCCGGCATGCAGTCGCTAGAACACGTCGAGTCTACAGTCGCCGGCGTCAAGGCATTCGTGCCGTTTTCCTCCAATGTGCCCGCCAAAGGCACCAGCGAAGTCAAGTCTAGCTGCAGCCTGTGTATGTGTTTATGATTGAGAGAGTCTGCGATTAGTTATGCTTCAGGGGGACTTTACGAGTTTACAGCGCAGTTCACGTTGGCGATGTGCCAACGTAGACGATGGATGGAATTGGGAATTTGTTGGGGTTGATTGTTTGAATTCTAAATATCTAGGGAGACATGTAAATGCTTAGACACATTTTATAGCCGATTTAGTCCAAACTTGGTTGATCTAAACTACAAAGCTTGCCCTTCACCTTCGGCACGCACATGTTTAAATCAGTCTGTTTTCGACACGGGCGTTCAGGACTCAGGTACCACTCCCAGGGCTTTTAAAGTGTCCTGTAAAATGTCAAATGTCAAGCAAAGTGTGAAAATACATGTAAAATAGCAATTTTACTTTCTTATTGTGCTTGTCGTTTGGCATTTTTCATGACTTTTGACACTTAGCATGACATTTGACATTTTACGGCTTCTGGGAGGGGCTCAGGGGACATAGACAAGCAATAAAAGCTGTTTTTTATGCATCTTGTCAACTCGGACACACTTGTATGGGGTGGGGTGTATTGGTGCAAATCCATGCAATTGGGTGACATTTCGGGTGTGACATAATATACTCTACAAGCACATGCGGTATATATCTTTTTTATTAGGGTATTTTTTATTTTTGCTTCGAATGATATTTTTACTGTGAAGGTAACTTACCTTATCAATCCACCAGTATACATAAATATGTCTTTATGCGTGTAAAACTCACTTAGACGTGACAATTTTGGTTCAAACGATATCGATGAGTAACAGTCTAGTTTGAACTTTAATTTGAACGTTTCGCAAGTAAATAAATCTAACGGCAGCCAAGTATACTCGGCGTACATGATACTCTGCCCTCGCACTGATTTATGTCTCGTGTTGGAAGCGTGCCAATGATCATTAAATCATGCGATTTCCGTAAAATGATAAAACAAATTCATCGATGTGTATATGTTAATAAATAACACTATAACAACAATCAATTTTGTCATCTTTTGGAAATTTTGGCACACTTCCAGCGGGAACCAGTAAAGGTGTAAAGTAAGCCGAGTATACGCATAATACATATAACGCTAGCATAAATTCCATACCGTTTTTTCATTGGCTTACAAAAATTGATTTCGGACAGTAGACAGAAGAAGTGACAAAAAAAGAAAATGTGTCGCACAGCAAATGCGGGTGGATAAAACAGTGAGCAAAGTGCAGAATGGCGGGAAAATTGGGTAATTAATTGCAACTGGACATAGGGTAGGATAGTAACCGTATTTCCTCAAATAAGTCCCCAAGCGAACAATCATTGCTTGAATAATTCCCCCATCTCGAACGGATTGTGACATTAAACCAGAAGGGAAAGTATTTTGGGTACAAACGTAGTGAAAGAATAATACTTTCTGATGTCTGAGTGAGTATTTACACTTATAAATTTACTCGTCATTTGACTCAGCACTTACCCACGTCTTGACTTGTCCCAGAATATTCAAATGCAGTAGACGAAAAGTGCACTATGCATTCGAAATCCCCTGAAAAATATTCTTATCCCTCCTTGATAATTTTGTACCGGTCCCAATTTCCGACAAATTTACCGGGGGAGTTATAAGAAGAAATACGGAATAGCGATGACTGTATACTTGGTCTGTTCCGGAATTTATGGTAAATCAGTTTTATGGATTAATAAAGATTTTTCCAATCAAATACTTCCAATCCACAGATGGTAAATAATTCGCTAGAATTTCTTTCGCAAAAGCTTTTGTCGAAACAACGACAAGCGCACATCTGTTAGAAAACGGGTTCTTATTAAATTTCTCACAAATTCCGAGCCAGACCAAATCCACGCGCACACACACACACAATAAAATCCAACCTCCAAAACCCCCCAGAGTGGGGGGAGGGGGGGGGGGGGGGTAAAGTAAGCAAACGAATGTAGCAAAGTAACTTACGAACCATACGAGAAGGCATGCGACCGGGGGTCCAAACCTCCCCTGGACCTGTGCAAGTCGGCTGTGCTCGGCAATGACTCGTTTGACTCCAATTTGTGGTGTGTGTCACATTTGTAGGTAAATACTATGTACAGCGAGAGTGGGGTATCGCTGCACACGCTAGTTTAGTAATTTAATTTTAAAGTTTTTTTTTATATTTTTTTCATTTTAGTTTACTGGATTGGTTATTTTTACTCTCCGTCAACTGCAGTTGACGACTTATTCCAGTAAACTGAAATTCCATTCAAAGTTGATTTCTGATTTTGCCAAATTTTCATGCTACTGTAAAAGTAAACTAGTGTGTGCAGCGCCATTGTGTATCTTGCCACGAAAATGGTTCGGTGTCTACACAGACATTAGTGAATGAATTCCCTGGAGATTTTGGGTTAGATTCTAGACTTTTGTTATGTAATTGGAGAAGAATTCTGTGTGAATTTAAATTGTGAATTAAAATTACGTTTTCTGTACTCGGATACTTTGAAAGTATACGAAAACCGAGTACAGGTACTTTTTGTGAGGAAACGCTACTCGGTATTCAAGTGTAGGTAAATAGGCTGAACGCTGAACCCGTTTATGCAAATTTTTCTGAACACTAAAAAATAGACTAAAAAATTTAAAATTCATCTAATCATCAAATCGGTTTTCCTTTTTATTAAACCTGAATTCTACAGGGATATCGCTGGCTCCTAAAATGAACATATAAGTGATTTTAAGGGTTGGCAGCATTTCAGCGGTGAAAATGTAAGCTGTGGCTGAAAAATATTCATAGCATTTATCATTTCAGAAATATAACAATTTGTTACTGAGCACGAATACCCTAAGACAGCTAGAAAAATTGCACAAGTGAAAGTAAGTAAAATAGGTATACTATACTGTAAATACACTGGAAAATTCAGTGGGCTGCCATTCAGTGCCACCAGAAAAACTTTTTTTTTGATAAAATAAAGCTATAATTTCACTGAAGCATAGTGAAGAAAATCGCCAAGACAGTTTGGAAATCGTGTGACTGCTGAATTCCTCATGTGATTTCCTCAAGTGAATAAGTGACAATAAAAGTGGTAAGTCGACGAAATACTCCTCGAAATACCCCCTACGTTACAAAAACCGTATACCGTATTTCCTCGAATTACCCCCCGGGGGGTTTATTTTTTCAAAGTGAAAATTTTGAGAGAAAAACGTGAAAAATGCTACAATAACCACCATTTATAAGTTTTTACAGCCTTATATAAGGATGTAGATGGTATAAACGATGTTCTAACGTAACACAGTAAGTGTTTTGAACGTCTGTTATGCATTTCCCGGACCACAAATTCATAGTGCACATTTTGAGGGGGGGGGATTTCGAGGAAATACGGTAGGTGAGTACTGGGAGTTCAAAGAAATTATGGCGAAAAAATAACACCCTCGAAATATTCCCCGAATTACCGAGCAAGTCAAACTTTGCAGTCTGAAAAAAACCCTGGGGTTATTTCGATGAACGTCAAAGTGAAGTAGCATGTAAACTCATAGCTGGCAGCTAAAATTAAGTTCACTTACCGTATTTGGTCAAAAATCCCCCGCCTTGAAAAGTTCCCCCCTAGTTAATAATGCTCTCCCTGTAAGACGAGTGAAGAAAACGTTTACTTGTCACTTACAGCTGATAACTTTATCCATTAATTGCAAGTTTACAACTTTATTCTCACTTTTCCACTTGAGGAATTAGCACCTGTCACACTTAAATTGAAAGGTGAACTTCATTTCACCTGAAAGGTGAATTTTTTTATGTTGGAACTTCTTGGAAACATACCATGTGAAAGATGCATACAGGAGGTTTAAAGAATGCAACGTTTAGTATACGCAGGTTTTCCCAAAAAATTCCTGATGACATTCACTCCCTGGCTATGCTATAATTATCTCATGTAAAGTGTGATGTTAATGTCATGAAAACGTGTAAAATACCGGATATAAAATATTTCACTTCAAGATTTTACATGATATTTTTACAATGTCTAGGAGTGTCAGTTGGTGCCAATGTCAGACTCTGTAAAATGCCCTGTAACATGACAAATGTCATGCAAAGTATCTAAAGTCATGTAAAATGTCACGTAAAATGTCAAGTGACCTGTATTAATATAAAAGAAAATTTGCCATTTTTCAGGGAAGATTACATGACTTTTGACACTTTACATGACATTTCACTTTTCACAGGCCAATAGGGAATTTTACAGGGTCTGGGACTGCCCCTGCTGTGAGTTCCTACTGTCCTCAAAACGGTCACTAAGTTTCTTCTTTCAGTTTTTTTTGTTTAATTTTTGTGGAGTGGTGTGCGATAGGCTAAACATGTTGATATTATGCATAAAATGATTTACACATAAAAATTGAAGTGTGCTGTGCTGCTGCGTGGAATAAATTGCAGAAAAATAATGTACAATTTGAGGCTGTGCATCTCTAAAGTGATTAGGTATATTTAATGTGTGTCAACTGTCAAGGCGGTTGTGAAAATTGCCTGGAAATAATGCACTTAATGCATATTTGCAATTTTTCAATTGCTATAGTATTTTGTTCTAGACTGATGAAAGAACAATGTTGTGATTTCGGCATTCAAAAAATGGGACTTCCTCAAATTGCCAATAGAAATACGCCCCTGGTTATTTTACATCCTTCAAATTATTTTGCCGCTCGAAAATGTCGTTGAAAATTTCAAAACTAAAGAATTTTCGTTTTCCAAATCGACGTGAACTAACTCTCCATCTTCCCAATGTCCGATGGACCTATATTTGTCCCCTTGAAATTGATAAATGACGTATTGGCCTACGCCGTCGCCGTTTGCGTCGATCGCTGGGCGCTCGCCTGAAAAAATAAATCAAGGGTTAAATGAGTCGGAAGTTGAGATGTAAATGAACCATTTGAGAAGTGAGAACTGAAAAGTTAAAAGAGTAGTTAAATGGAAGTGAAAATTCAAAAGAAAATTGAATTGAGCACTGAGAAGTTAAAAGTTATAAAAATAAAAGAATTTACTTCTCTTTTAGCCTCTCACTTCTCATTTTACTTCTCACTTTCAAATTTACTTTTATTTTTCGATTTTTTACTTATCTTTTAAAGGTTTCTCTTCTCTTTTTCTGGTAAATTTTTGTGTATTCCTCAGCTTGCGGAATTGACACCAGAGTTTTTAAAGTCACTCCAAAGACTAAATAAATAACTAATGAACTTTTGAAATATTTCAACTTTTGAAACACAAAAAAATCCGCATATCAGAACTTACCAAACAAAAGACCCCCCCCCCCAAAAAAAAAAAAAATTGAAAAAAACTAGCCATCAAAAGACACATTCCTGTAGTACGTCTGCAGCAACTTTCCATCGAAACCATGCACAGTGGCGTTGCAACTTTCGAAGCGCCTGTCAGCATAAGCCTGTGGACAGTGGAACTTGTAATAGGCGTCGAGCGCGCGCGCCAACACCGTAACCGCTTCCACCGTGTACGACACGTAGGATTCCTGTGGGGGGTTGTGATTTATATAAAATGTTGACTTGAATTACCCCCCTCCCCCTTGGATAAGGTCTGGTGCTACTCCCAGACCCTGTTAAAGACCCTGTAAAGTGTTAAAAAAATGTCATGTAAAGTGTCAAAATAATGTCATGTAAAAGACCCTGCAAAGTGTCATGCGTATCCAAATCTTATCTTATCATATCCAAATCTTACTTTTTGGTATAAGATTTCGATACGATAAAATAAGATTTGGACACACATGACACTTTACAGGGTCTTTACATGACATTTAACACTTTACAGGGTGTTTTACACGACACATGACATTCTACAGGGTCTTTAATATGACACATGACATTTTACAGCGTCTTTGACACTTTACAGGGTCTGGGAGTGCCCCATAATATACCCAAATGCTGAACTGAACTAAAAAAGCAAACCTGTTTAAAGTTCAGACCCTGTCTATCAAGACACGCCTTGAAAGTAGCGTCCTCCCTGGTGCACTTCATATCCGCCCAAAATTCCTCGTGCCACGGATTTCGCGGGTTATCGGGTCCCAATCCCAAAAAATACTCGTTGAAACCCGAATCGGGTTCCTGGTCGGGCGCCAAAGTTATGGCGCCAATGGCGCGCTGTTCGTAATTGCGCACTGGCGTGTCTTTTTTGCCCCACGTGTCGGAACCGATCCAAGCGAATCGGTTTTTGTAGCCCTCTGTGCGCACTTTTTCGTCCAGTAGGCGGAATAACTGCGGGGGGGGGGGGGGGGTATTTGGGGTTAGTGTGGTGGTGATACATGGATGGAATGTCGCTGCACTAGCGATGTAAAAAGCGCCAAGACTTTGGCGCCGGCGCCATGGCGCTTCTACATCACTACGCTGCACACGCTAGTTTACTAAGACCGATAAACCAAAATTGAATACCAAAACCGATAAGCCATTAATGCATTTGAGTAAAGTTTTGAGTTTGCTTTCTAATTTTCAGTTGACAAACTAAAAATTATAAATCAAAACTGAAACAATTAAATAATCTTTTAACTTTTCACTTTTTACAATTTACTTTTCGTTTAACTATTAACTTTTCCTTTGCCTTTCTAATTCTCACTTGAATATTGTTTTTTACTTCCCCACTTGCAAACTTGACCCAAAATTATCATTTTCAAACATACTCTGTTAATATGATCCTCATTTACAAACATCACAACTCCGGTTGCTTTTGCTTCAGCCATTTCATCCAATATGTTGCCCAAATCCGCGTCCGACGGTTCTAATTTCAGCTTTTTTACTAGTCCCTCAATACACACCCCTGGAATTTTTTGAACAAAATTGGGTTTAAATTGTGTTTTGCGAATTGAAATTGCGTGATTTTATTAGCATTCAAAGGATAGTGAGTTTTTGATACTGATATTGATACTGAAAGTTTTATTTTAATAAGGCCCCTACTTCTAATAAACATCGATAACCCAGAACGATTACAAGTTTTATTTCCAATTTTCAGCCAGCAATGCATGTCCAGTGGGCTTGCTCCCTGTCTATCGTAAAGTTCCAAATGTTGATAAAAATGTGAAATTTTCCGCCTGTGCTTAAGACATATGAATCATTTACCTTAAAATTTGATAGGTAATTAAAAACGATTTAAAACGATTTAAAAAAACGATTTCGAGAAAATGGCATTTTAAGTTGCATTTCCAATTCTTGCTCACTAACTATCATAAAGTTCCAAATGTTGACAATAAAGTGTCAAATATTTCGCCTCTGCTCTCAACGCATTCGGGAGCAGTGGCCAACCCAGAAAAAGGAACCAACCCCTGGCCCTGGCGAATCTACGAAAATTTTCGATGCCATTTTCTCCATAAGCTCCGGCATCGGCTATCGCCTGAACATATGTCCAATTCAAACTGAACACTAAATCTGATATTGCTTTCGCCTGAAAATTTGATGATTTTTGGTTGTTTAAAAAATACTGAACTTTTAAGTAAACGTTTATGTGAGGTATTTATTTTCTTTCGTTTTTTATGTTTTAAAGTTTTTTTTAAATCACGTTTAAAATTCTTAAAGTTTCCAACCTGTAAATTGTCGGGGGGCACAACCCGACTGAAATATTCAAATCTAGGCTTTTCACTCAGCTCAGCACCAGTTGACGAATAGCTGATTTGCGGAATCTGCAATGGAAAGTGAGAATAAAATATGCAAATTACCGTATTTCTTATAATAGAAAAGCGCCGTTCCATTTTTCGTCACCTGTTTTACCTGCCGTTATATTGGAGGCTGCCGTTCTATTTTTTCACTAATTTTATGACAGATTTTTTTATTTGAACAGTTTTGTCCATTTGAATGCTTTTAATATTTCATAGTTTAATGCATATCCCGCCGTGCCGCCCATTTTCTCAAATTTTTGCGTTTTGGCACGTTTCCAATGTAATTTCTTGGTGCCGTTCTATTGGAGGGTGCCGTTCCACTCTTCTCGTGAGTGCAAAAACGTATACCGTATTTCCTCGAAATACCCCCCGGGGGGTGATTGTTTCATAGTGGTCCCGAGAGGGGGGGGGTCAAACGAGGGGGGGGGGGTATTTCGAGGGGGGGGGTTATTATTTCACAAGAAAATTTTTGAAAACCAAGTACGAAATTGTCGTCTGAAACGTACGCAGACGTCGAAAAATGCAACAAAAACCGCCATTTATAAGGTTCTGTAGACTAATATTAGTATGTAGATGTATGTACACTGTTCTAACGTGATTCCGACATTGTTTTAACGTGTGTTCTGCACTACGCAGAACACAAACTGCCATATTTGTGATGTACGTTCTCTTTACACTCAATTTGGGGGGGGGGGTATTTCGAGGGGGGGGTGATTGTTTCATAGTGGTCTCGAGAGGGGGGGGGGGTCAAACGAGGGGGGGGGGTATTTCGAGGGGGGGGGGGGTATTTCGAGGAAATACGGTATTAACGAGTGCAAACAACACAAATCTTATCACAAAACCGCCATGTAAAATTCACGATAAAGCGCCCCCTCCCCCCCAAAAAAGTAATGAAAACTTTTCAGTTTTCAGTGGCGCATATCCCCCAAATTCCGTCGTAAATAAATACAACTACGAAATAAATACCCACTGGCATTTCACTACAATCGCGGAAGTGGAATTTGATTGGAGCCGCGCCGGCGCAAGCCAATAAAAGTGACAATCCAATCAAAAACGAATGGAACTTTCCCACGCAAATTTATCCGTCCTCCGGTAATTCAAGGCGGTGTGACGATGGCAAACGGAAATGACAAAATTTGGAAAATCTTTTTTCAAAGTTTTTTTTTCCGGCAAAAAAGTCTTTAAAATAGATTTTTTCTCGGAAAAATTCGGAAACTAGGGTGTTTTAAGGTGTATTTCGTTGAAAAGGCATGTGAATATAATTTGAATGCACAACATAAATAATCAATTTAAATATACGTTTGGTAGTGTTTTTCATTCATATCATTTCATTTCAGTGTGTCCGCAAGAATATGTTTCTACAGCTGGAAACATGTCAAAACGTTAATTGAGAGCATTAATTGAGCATTGCAATTGAGCAATTGAGCATTCAAAACGTTCCAAAACAAATATAAAATCCAGAATATTGTAAAAAATTAGAAAATTCAGACTTGATTCAAAAATTCAGAAACTATTTTCAAAGAACACCTAAATTTAAAAACTCATTCCAGGAAAAAACACCTAAAAAGTGGCAACATTCTTCCCCAGTATTTGCCATCGTTGCTACAGTGCCGCAGTTTTAGTTGAGTAGTGAGTGAGTGCTGCTTCTACTATCCGTGTATGTTTACAGAACAAATTACAGTGTCACTTTTTTTCAGCAGAATATGGTATCTTGCAAGTACCGTATTTGTTCTAATAGAACGGCATACCGCCAATAGAACGGCACCTCTAATAGAACGGCACCTCCAATAGAACGGCACCTCCAATAGAACGGCATGTTTTGGCAGGTTTTGCACTCACGAAAACAATAGAACGGCACCCTCCAATACAACGGCAGGTATAAAATATGTTGGGAGTGTGCCAAAACACCAAAATAAATGATAAGTTGATAGCGAAAACGTTCCTAGAACGACGCTCTTCTATTAGAAGAAATACGGTATTAGTCGGGCCAATGTGTGATTCATGTATTTAAAATAAATACGATATACGGTAGGTAACTAAAACACATTTAATCTACTGACGCACGTGTTGAATTGATACAATCATTTTATTTAGATGTAAAAAGGGTTAAATATAGCAGACCTGTCGCTTTGCACGAAATGCTACCGTAATTCTATGAACAATGTCACGTGTAAAATTCTGTGCTGATTTAATTCACAGTACCTATTCAAAAAATAATGCAATGTGACAGGGAATATTATCACATGTTTTCTTCACTCATGGGAATTGGAAGATTTAAATGCAACGCATGCAGTCATTAGCAGAAGTGATGTAAATAATCTCTAAGCGCCAGACTTTTGGCACCAAGTAAATATTTAGCCAGGCGCCACAGCAGTAAAGTATAACGAATAATTGGAATTTTTATTCCACCACTTAAAAGTCAATTTTTTCTATAAAAATCTAAAAATTCAAAAATTCGGGAAATTAGGAAAGTGTTTGTATTTTTGGTTGGATATGCATGAAAATGCACGATAAATTTTTTGGCAGCAAAGTGAAATTGCGTAAATACGTCTGTGGCAAGAGCTTGGGGCTGTGGCAAACACAGGGATGTATTCTAAATCGAACATAAAAATTTCGAAAATGCAAAAATCTAGGGAGGAAAAAGCCGAAAATTCGAAACGTATACCAAAACGTTCGAAAGTTTGAAAAGTATTTTGGGAAAAAAATCCGAAAGTTAATTTTAGAACAAAACACTTAAATTCAAACACCCTTTTTTGCAAGGGCTCGCCATCGGTACACATAATAAAAGCGCCACGGCGCTTTAAAATATTTTGGCGCTAGCGCCTGGCGCCAGTGCCAGAAGCCCAGAACTCGCTCACAACAAAACCATGCGCAAAACCCGTTCACCTGGAACAATCTGAGCATGTTGGCCACCATGACTGAAACCTGGTTGGGGGCAGTCCCGCACCCTGTAAAATGCCCTGGAAAATGTCAAATGTCAGGCAAAGTGTAAAAAGTCATGGAAAATGTCAAAAACTAGTAAAAAATAGACACTTTCCAGGTCATTTTGCATGACACTGAAAATTGTCTGACACTTTGCAGTTTGCATGACATAATACATTTTCCAGTGCACTTTCCAGGGTGCGGGACTGGCACCTGGCTGGAGGCGGCGCCGATGACCGCGGCGACGGGCGTCGGCGGCGAGTAACTCGGCTCTGAGCCGTCCACGCATCTGCGCAAAAGTTTGAGTGATTTTGGATCAGAGATCTGATTGCCTTGATACTTTTTTCGGGTGGGCTATAGTTTGCTGCAGGGCCGTATCCTGGGGGGTGCGGGGGGGGGCTGCAGCCCCCCCCCCCCCTCCCGGGGCGAGACCAAAAAGTGACCGGAAAATGTGACTTTTTCAACGTCAGCATAAAAAATTTTGCGCGCTAGCGCGCATTCTTCACCAGACATAAGGTATTATCATTGGATTTGCTCCATGTGGCCACAAATCATTATAAATACACTCAATGTTGTGTTTTTTTTGCTGTTTTGTATGTATATTTACATACATATACAACATTCCATGGCGCTGACGTCAATGCCAATGGCGCCATGCCGTGGCGCCTACTAATCGCGCCAGCGCCATGGCGCCATTCCGCCACTATGTAGCTAGGATTTTAGGGGGGGGGGGGGTTGAGCCCCCCCCCCCCTCTCCGGCCTCCGTAAACAAGCAGCCCCCCCCCCGCTCAAAAATCCTGGATACGTCCCTGGTTTGCTGTGCAGGTAGTGATGGAATGGCGCCATAGTGTTGGTGCCCTCGAATGGTGCCAGCGCAATCCTGGCGCCACTCCATCACTACCCGCACAACACGCTTTTGTTGCGCGAAAATACTGCGCCAAAAGTTCGCCGTGCGCCAGAATTTGTCGTGAGCCTGGATTGAGTTGGATGCAACTAGTCAAAATGATCATTGTTCAATAAACAAAAAAAACACAAACGAAATCGAGTATTAACTCAATCGTCTCTGCAGCATGATAATTAAAAGTGCGTTGCACCTCAACTTAACGAAGCTCAAACGAAAA
Source organism: Sphaerolaimus hirsutus (assembly GCA_964036195.1). NCBI lineage: Eukaryota > Metazoa > Nematoda > Chromadorea > Monhysterida > Sphaerolaimidae > Sphaerolaimus > Sphaerolaimus hirsutus. The sequence continues at coordinate 2,671,509 of OZ038452.1, read as the reverse complement.
TATGAGCGAAAATTCCATGACGAATCGAGAAAGAACGAACTGATACTGGTCGACATTGCCGGCGCCCGAAAATGCGGTTTTAATAAACTCGAGCGTCTGCTCCAACGCGTACGTGTCTCTGCTGCATGTGTCCAAAATGTGCACGCCCAACTTCGTGCCGGGCAGCAGCGATTCATCTGCGTTGATCTGGGGGCAGTCCCGCACCCTGTAAAGTGTCAAGTTGAGTGCGAAGTGTCATGTAAAATGTCTAAACTAGGTAGGTAAAGAGAAAAAATTTTATTACTCAAATTTTGCTCTTTGCATGACAATTGATAAATATGCGTGACATTTTACTTGACGCTTGACACATGACTTTACACCTGACAGGGTGCGGGACTGGCACCTGGTCGACCGCGTACAGCATGGCCTCCATCCGCTGGATGCCCTTCTCCGACTTGATGGGGCCGCAGCGCGACTGCTGCTGCAGCTGTTGCGCCAGCGCGGCGGCTTTGTCTGGCCGTTTCTGCTGCTGCCCGCCGCCGGGCTCGTGCACGGGAAACAGCCCGCCGATGACTATGTGCCCGTCGAGGCGGACGCCCTTCTTCTCGCCGCCCGACCGGCCGAGCGTCATGGCGCCGACGCCCACGGCGCACAGGTGCAGCGCCAGCCAAGGCAGCTTCATGGCCGCCCGCTGCGAATGCCGCGTTGCCGCTCGACGGCGCGCCGGCACGATCGAATGTGTCCGCGCGCCCACCGATGACCGATGGGCGTCGCCGCGCGGCCACAGTCGCTATCGACTCGGACCACCGGACGCGCGTCAAATGAATATGTAGTAGATAGTTGTAGCCGCGGCGGGCGTAAGTGGCCCGCGATTCACGTGTAGCCGCGTTTGCAGCGGCGGCGGCCATTAGCCGCCGCTCGGGGCCGGGCGTCTTTGGGGCGCGTGCCGCCGCCGCCTCTAGAAAGGCACCGACTGCGGTCGCGCGCCGTCGCCGCGGCTGTCATTGTGTGCCGCGCGGCCGCTCGCCGCCCGCGTGATTCAGAGTGGAGCTGGCACCGCGGCGGCTGTGGTGCTATCTACGCCGGGGAATGGCACAATGGCTCTGGGACTCGGACCTGAGAGTGAGAGCCATTTAAAGTGCGTGTGTCAACTTGCCCGGCTGTATCTATGCACCTAAGTTCATTGTGCTCGCTTAGGGCAACGTCAACGAATTGTAGTAGTGCTGTATTTATGACATCGAATTAAAACTTCTGTAAAATATTTTGAAAATGTGAACGTAATTAAATACACGCTTAATCCCAGAGTATTGCGGAAGCCGACAAGATTTCGGTGGAGTTTTCAAATCGGAACCATGCAAACTAGCTCGTATGGCGCCATCGAGTAACGAGGATTTATTTAGCACTGCGCTGCATTGCGTATCCATTTATCACAGCGATTCCACATTCAGCGCTGATTTGCACGCACGCCATACTTCCACTGGCGCCCACTTACCTTCCACATAGGCTTTTACACATGTCAAGGCCTGGTTGGAACTGGGAGGAATAGGGTCGCGAAAATAGGTATACTCGGCAGACACGATACTCTACAAACAGATAGGAGTTATGTCTTCGGCTGGCAGACGGCCAGCCGAAAACTTATGGAAGACGTGATGACGTCATGATGGAGTGTTTCCTCCGGAAAAATTTACGGCGTAATGTCATCCGAGTATACCTAGTCGCTTTTCGGTTCTGTCGTTCTTTTTTTTATCGTGGGTGAAAAAAGTGCCAAAACCTGCCGTTCTATTGGAGGCGCCATTCTATTAGAGGTATGTCGTTCTTTTACAAGAAATACGATAATACCGTATTTCCTCGGAATACCCCCACTCGAAACACCCTCCCCCTCGAAATAACCCCCCCCCCCTTCTCAAAATGGGCACTATGAATTGTTTAGCCCCCCCCTCGAAATACCCCCCATTTTGAGTGTAAAGGGAACGTAAACGACAAAAGCTACGGTTTGTGATCCGGGCAAATGCAATTCGTTTAACCCCCCCCCCCCTCAAAATTCTCACTCTGAAACAATCACCCCCCTGGGGGGGGGGGGGGTATTTCGAGGAAATTTCAATTTCAATTTCAGTGCAGTGAGTGCAACGTTAATTGCTTCACAAATGTCCAAGATAGCGTCCATGTAAATCCGAGAACAAAATATAAAAACACAGTGAAATACACTCTGAAGTCGCGTATATGGCGCTACGCACAATAGGTGTCAACTGGTTTCCAATGCAATACAGATTTTAGTTGACGGGTCGTGTAGGATAATTTTCAAGTGCACATGCGGCAATGTCGGAAAAACATAAACATTTTTATATCGTGTTAGTTTGCGCATCGTTCCGCGACCCGTCAACTCAAAATCTGAGTGAACGAGTTGACACCCGATATCATTGTCAACTAGTCTATGAGGATTTAGGGCCAATGTGACTCAGTCTGATGCTACTTGACACAACGCGTAGATTATTGAAACATTTGCAAATTTTCTGCGTGTTGCGGCACTATGTATTTATTTTATTGTGAATTTGCATAATTAGGAAGATACATTTTGTGCTAATTTTCTGGAGTTAATTTTTCAAAGAGAAGGAAAAAAAACATGAAGAATGATTGGATGGAGCTGTCGGAAAAATCACGGAAGTTGACGCTAAAAACAACATGTATGTACGAATATTACATGCTAAATATGTTTAAGATCTACATACCTACAGTATTTCCTCGAAATACCCCCCCTCGAAATACCCCCCCCCCCTCGAAATACCCCCCTCAAAATGGGCACTGTGAATTTGTGGTCCGGGAAATGCATAACAGACGTTCAAAACAGTTACTGTGTTACGTGAGAACATCGTTTATACCATATACATCCTTATATAAGGCTGAAAAACTTATAAATGGTGGTTATTGATGCATTTTTCACGTTTTTCTCTCAAAATTTTCACTCTGAGAAATAAACCCCCGAGGGGTAATTCGAGGAAATACGGTATGTCATAAATACAATGATATATTTATCATAACTACACAATGTAGGTAAATATGTTAAAACATCTCAGAGCACAGAAATGCGGCACTCGTTCAATGCAATTCATCCAACTAGCATTTTATATACCCATATAAATACACTACAAATTAGGATACACGTGATAGACACAGAGACAATACAGCATGTCGATGTGGCCACCACAATAAAACATGACAGAGCTTTTGATGAGGTATAGCTCAGAAACATCTCGAGGCGCGGCTGCACGCCACGGGGACGTCCATTGTCTGGGGCTTGTTTCATTTTCCATTTTTTGACAACGGAAATGTCTGTTGACAGAAGCAAATGTTGAAGTGAAGAATGCATGGACTTTTATGTATGGACTTGAATGCATGGACATGCAGTGAAGAATGTATGGAATAATATTTGGATACACATAACACTTTACAGGGTCTTTTTACATGACACATGACACTTTACACAGTCTATACAGGATACATGACATTTTGCAAGGTCTTTAACTCTTTACAGGTTCTTTCACAGGGTCTGGGACTGCCCCCAGGTGAATTGATGCACAGGCACAATTTTACAGGATACTCATAAATTTTGCAGTATGCACATTCCAATTGCCAACTAAATAAACTTCAGCACTCTTTTATGGCTTTTTTAAAACATTAATCCAGCATTCTTAAACCGAGCATAGCATCAACGTTGGCTCAAAAAACGCATTGATGCATGTCAATATGGAACTATGGTTCTTCTCAAACTATGAATAAGGGCTCACAGTGGGATTGGGAATGAAATGCATCTGCCGAGTGGCAGGTGCCACTTTCACAAACTGTGCTGTTTTACAACCTTCATGTTTACAATGAGTTGAAAGATTGGAAAATTGAATACAGCTGAAGCAAAGATTGGAAAATGAGTTGAAAGATTGGAAAATTGAATACAGCTGAGTTGAAAGATTGGAAAATTGAATAGAGTGATAAATTTGTAATACATACTACTCATGAAAAAGTCCACATGAAGGTTCAATTACCTGTAAAGTGTCATGTGAGATTCAAAATGTCCTGATAAGTGGTGCGTAAATTTGTTACACTGTTACGCAGCTTTCACCTGACTTAGAATTTTGTCTAAACCTGATACATGGTGGAACAGAAGCAGAGTGTTTTTCAGTTGTAGATTGGCATCTTATAAATTGTGAAAGAATCTTCCAATTTTCCAATTTTCAGGTAATTTTTTTTCAAAATGAATTTGTGCAATGTGAAGGTAGTAAAGGGCTGGACTAACTGAAAACTCAAAAGGCTAACAGGGGCTGGGAAACACATTCCTGTTATCAAATAGTCAACTGCCATTTTTTGCAGTGATGTGGGAAACGACAACATATATTTTTAAAGGTTTATTGTAAAATGTGATGGCATTACAAATTAGAATAATTACTTTATTTTTTCTAGTGGAGTGGCATACCCTCAATAGAAGGACACGTCTAATATAATGGTGCCTTTTATGCTCAGAAAACCATAGAACAGCATTACTCTCTCTCTCTCTCTGGTTGAATGACATTCTACAATAAAATGGCGTGTAGAAATTACAGAAGAGTGCCAAAAAAACAGAAATATAAAAAAGATGGAGAGAACACATACAGATGTATCTTCATGTCAAGAACACAATCTTCAGTTTAAAATTGTATCTAATTTATAATAACAAATACATATGTACATAAAAAGTATGTAATGCATACAGATGATTGGTATCTATCCAAAAATATCCACTTGTATGCAAAATGCACTCATATGTTAAAATCAATCCCCCCAACTGAAAGGGATGTAGAAAGTCATCTATATAAGACCAGCTCGAACACGCAATAGTCCGCGGGGCAATAATACATATCAGCTGGGCTTTCGTTCAATGGCTCAAGACTCAAGATGCATGCTTACCGCCCCCCAACCCAACCTAGACACTGGACTGGGCCATAGTCAAACAATGTTATCACTGAGACATGCGACTATTTATGGGTACCGTATTTCCTCGAAATACTCCCCTCGTAATACCCCCCCAGAAATAAGTACCCTCCTCAAAATGGACACTATGAATTTATCAGCCCCCTTCCTATAGACGCTTATATTTACATAGTGATTATTGTTGTATTTTTCTACGTCTGCGTACATTACAAACAACAAATTAGTACTGGGAGTTCAAAAAGTTTCTGGCGAAATAATAAGCCCCCTCGTTTAACCCCCCTCAAAATTCTAACCCTGAAACAATCACCCCCCGGGGGGGGGGTATTTCTAGGAAATACAGTATTCTGCGTGTTCGATTCACAAGCGTGATGGGTTTTAAGCTATCTAAATAATTTTTGGTTGGCTGATAAAAATGGGGCTTTTAGGTATATTCGGTGGACAGTGCAGTTTACAAGTGCTCATACTTATGTCTTACACGACAATACGCCAACACGCAATGTACCCAGTTTCATGAAAGGAAAGGTTTGAAAATGAAAAACGGCTTGTTCTTGTGTGAAACGTTGTTACGCTGGAATGACGATGTCATGAAAGAGTGTTTCATTCACAAAACTGTACAGCATGCAGTCTGTGTATTATGAAAATGCTTCCCAAAATGAAAGTATTTACATAAAATATTTGTATCCAACCTTGCCAACTGTAAGGACAAAAGTTTTCAATCAAATCAAGTCAAATGAGTTATGAGAATGGACAAATAACACGCATACACCGTATTTCTTTTAATAATTCCCCACGGAAGAGCTGGAAAGGGGGAAAATGGTAAGATGCTTAACATGAATGGTGTGTATAAATTATTCGAATCAACCCTATTAAAATCCGGGCAATTTACCAGCCCTAAAAATGGCGGTAAACGATCCATAAAGTAAAATTAATATTCTAGGTGATAAACATTCATTTCAATAATTATTAAAGTAATAAATATATCTGGGCTTGAGAACGCGCGCACTTGTGAAACGATATTCTCGCAAGTACGGAGCACCGCATTGTGTAGCCGAATCTTTTTGAATGCACCGCGCGCATCGGGGGTCAGTTCCGCAAGTGGAAAAGTGACAAGTAAAATGGCAAACTCGGAGAGAAGTTACTATTTATTTTTTTTACTTTGCTTTTGCCATTTCACTTCGCTTCTGTCATTTTACTTCTCACTTCTCCACTTGTGGAACTGGCCTGGCACTAGTGATGTAAAGGCACCGGGGCACCGGTGCCCCGGTGCTGGGCACCGAAGGGCACCAGCACCGGTGCTGGTGCGGTGCCATTGCAATATTCAGGGGTGCCATGCCGGTGCCGGTGCCATTTTTTTCAGAATAGCACCGGTGCTGGTGCGGTGCGGTGCCATTTTTTTGCCGGTGCCAAAGGTGCTAGCACCAGGGCCAAAGTAAAAGGCACCGGGGAAAGGCACCGGCCAAGGCTTCATGTGCTGTGCAATTTTGTTCGTAGTATGTGCTTATTCATAAATATTGCAAAAAACAGCAATATATTTACCCAACCGTTTTTGCCTATTTTGTAAACCTCCCATCAAATAAATATACCTACTGTGAAATCCATTATACCCAATACGTGATCTGATGATTTAGCGAATCTAATTTTGTTGATTTTTCATTCATTTTTATATTTTATATTTATCTTACTTTTTTGTTCAAAATTTGTTGTCAGTTTATGACAGAGATAGTTCCATTCTCTGTACAGCAACGACTCCGATCAGTAGACAACAGTGGCTATGGACATTGTAGTGAAAAAAATATTTTATCTTTCATTTGTAATCATTGTATTTGCTTCATGAAAGTGATTGCCACATCATTCTGATCATTTGAAGTGCTCAACCATCAAAATCGGTTGAAAATTCATGGAAATATGCAGTTCCAAATGTGAGACCATTGAGAAAGGGCCAGGCTCATTACGCACAGAAACTCGGCACGCACATGCGCCCGTTACGCACAGATCAAAACTCGCCACGCACATCAACTCGCCACGCACATCAACTCGCCACGCACATAAATGGTGCTGTGCGTAACGGGCCATGTGCGTGGCGATTTTCGATTTTGTGTGCGTGGCAGGGGTATGTGCAAAGGGTAATGTACAAAAGTTGGCGCCACTGATGATTGGCGCTTGCCACGAAAAGCGCCGTCGCGCTTTTGGCGCTTGGCGCTATCTTTACCCGCGCCAGGAACAAAATGCCTGGTGCTGGCTCGAGGCGCTAGCGCTAACGGGCAAAAGCCCCATTGCCATTTTGCTCCGGCGCCATTGGCGCCTGGCGCTAGACATCAGAAACCGATGTTCGGGTCGCTTACCAACACTAGTGCCGTATTGTTCCGATAACAATGTGACATTAGCGTTGGTAAAAGCGACCCAAACATTACCAATGCTAGTGCATGACATTAGCGTTGTTAAACCAAACCTGCCGCATTGTTCTCGCTTGGGATCATGCTCGGTCATTCATAGGCTTCGCTCGCACACAAACTCGGTACGCACACAACCTCGGTACGCACATGGCATCAGCTATGTGCGGGCCGAGTCGGTGTGCGTGACGAGTTAACTTTTGTGTGTAATGGGCCTATGTGCGTGCCGAGTTTCTGTGCGTACAGCTACAGGCTCTTGAGAAACTGCCCGATATTTACTTCAGAAATTCCAGCCCGGTGCGGTGCCTTTCGGTGCTAGCACCGGCAACCCGCGGGTGCCCTTCGGTGCCGGTGCCATTTTTTTCAAAAGGCACCGGTGCCGGTGCGGTGCGGTGCCATTTTTCCCGGTGCCTTTAACATCACTACCTGGCACCAGGTAAATGCGCCAAAGCATTTGACTTGGCTAGGCGTTTCTATCGTCAGGTGCCACCCACTCCCAGATCCTGTAAAATATTGTGGAAAATGCCATAAAACATTTTACATGGCTGTTTACATGACGTTTTACACTTTCCATGACATTGAAGATATTACAGAGGCTGGGTGACCCCTGATGCAAATAAAATATTGCGGTAAATAGTAAACACACCTATGAATAAATATGTAAAGGACTTTTTGGCAGCATACAGGGTGATTTACAGCTGAAGATTTTGAATAATTTGAAAAATCAAAAATCAGACCAAAATGTTTTTACCATATGAAAATATCTTTTTGTGTGTTCTCTTTTAGCTTTCACTACACATGGCTATAGAGAATAATGGCACATTTGTTATAAATGGAGTATTAGTATAAGGTTGCATGATGCATTTAGACTCTCTTTTTTTGTTATGCATGCGTTTCTGATATCTATTCTCAAACGCAACAATACAAGGGGAATTGAAATTGATAACATCCGTGTATTGTTTCGTTCTAAATTGATAACATCACATGCGTGGGTTTCCTTCGTCCTATATCATCATAAGTTTTGGGAACTTATGGCTGTATCCTGCTCTCTCATTGAGATCTTTAAAATGCCAAGTTAAGTTCAACGTGCTGGTGAAACTTTGTAATACTTGATGAGACATGTGAGTACGCTTGCTATTTGAGTTGACATTTGAAACTACGTATACATACTTATACTTATCACTGGATTTATTTCTGGACGGTTTTTAAACCTTCTTATTTGCACACATACTGCACGCAATCGCCCGTACACTAGCATATATTAACGTATTTTACCTGAGTTGTGGATAAACTCCAGTGGCTGTAGCAGGGGTTTAGTAGGGGGGGGGGTCGGGGGTGTTACCCCCCCCCCAAATTCGCCAGCTATCTATCCCGGAGACCGCAGAGCTATATATTTATGCCGGAGTCAAAAAATTTAGGCTACTGTCCCCTTAACCCCCCCAGTTTTCGTCCAAAATCGCCAATTTTCAAACTTTTTTCAGTTTATCACATTCAAAATCACTGTTCATGTGTTTTATTGCTTTTTTTAAGCTACCTATTTGGTACTGTACTACATATTATGCTTACATAGGTATATGTTTAGCTACTTTTCGCCTACCTTTAGCGATTTTTTCCCTTTTCTTCCTTCTATACCTGTGAAAAGCCTACATTTTGAATCCTCGCGAACCCCCCCCCCCACACAATTTTTTTTAGCTATCTGTCCCTCCTACTATATATTACAAAACCCCTGGACTGTACCTAGTGTGGACCTTGAACACGTGGTTAACGCTGGAAGCGTGCCAGCCAACGGTATTAAACGCATGCGATTTTAATCGAACAAAAAAAATTCATCGCTGTCATGATAGTTTACGTTTACGTATTCACTACACATTTTTTTGTTCCGTTTTCACACAAATCACATGCTTTAATTATTTTTGGCGCGCTTTCAAATGAGGCATAACTAAATAACTGTGTGCGCAGCCGCATCTTAACATGTTACACGAATATATACCATATCGTATTACCCAGAATTGCCCCCAGGGGGTTTATTTTTCAGAGTGGACATTTTTAGGGGCGTATCTCGAGGGGGTGGGGCTAGTGATGGAAAAGCGCCATGGCGCTGGCGCCTGGCGCTAGCGCCAAAGCAAAAAGCGCCATGGCGCTTTTGGCGCTTGGCGCCTTTTTGCTGTGGCGCCATTGGCGCTTGGCGCTGGGGTTTGGGAAAGCGCCATGGCGCTTTTGGCGCTTGGCGCTATGACGCCGTGGCGCCATTGGCGCTTGGCGCTAGTGTTTTAAAAAGCGCCAAAAAAGCGCCAAAAAGTACAAAAATTCATCATTATTTTATGCAGAAGTACCTGTTAAGTATAATTTAGATAAGCATATGTGCTACTGTCAGTGTATTCCTGGATCAACATACCCTATTTGTCCCATCTAATCCGAATTATGTAAGGCTTTATGTGACTTTTCATCGGACTGGTAACACTCTTCACATAGGCTCAATCACAATACTGAGCTCGTTCCTTGCAGTTGTTGTTTAAGCAGGTGTAAAGTGTAAAGTGTAAAGTTAAGTAATAAACATCATCCAAAATTTCATCCAAAACATCATCCATCATCATCCAAAAAATCTTAGCACCTTTTACAGATGGTGTGCTATACTTAGCCCAAACACCCACAGGACAAAAAGAACAAAAGTGACTGCAAATGACTTGTATCTTGCGCCAAAAACAAATTAATAGCAGTGCATATATGAGAAGCAAAACTTTTTTGGCGCTGGCGCTATTGGCGCTTGGCGCCAATATCCTCTGGCGTCATTGGCGCTTGGCGCTGTGGTCTAGAAAAGCGCCATGGCGCTTTTGGCGCTTGGCGCCATTTTGCTCTGGCGCCATTGGCGCTCGGCGCTGGGGTTCGGAAAAGCGCCATGGCGCTTTTGGCGCTTGGCGCCAATGTCCTGGCGCTTTTTCCATCACTAGGTGGGGCTTATTCGAGGGGGTTTATTATTTCGCCAGAAATTTTCGTAAATATCGTAGCGTAGTATTTGATTGACTTACTACAATGGCTTTTACATACCCAAAACTGGTAATAAACGTCACCAAACGGGACATATTAGAACACACACATGTAGATAGCTATACAAACTACTCTATGTATAGCTGCGATGAGATTTGACTCCAATAAATACATCATGTACATTGTATACATGATGTATATATTTCAAGACGGGGGGTATTTCGAGGGGGGTTGATTTTTTTCTCAGCTTGAAAACACCTAGAGGTATTTCGAAGGGGGGGGGGGGGTTAATTCAAGGGTTTTTTTCGCGGAAATACGGTATACTCAATGCTGCAAGTAATGCAACACCAGTTTGATTCACAGACAAAAACAACTTCATAATCAAATAAATAGGTACTCAACAAAAAAGTTACCGACCTACCAACCCACCCCCCCCCCCCAAGAAAACAAACGGGAAAAACCACAACAAAAAAGTGCACAATAAACCTGATTCCGATGGAAACAAAGTGTTTGGAGTGTGGAAATTGGCCACATAAGGAAGTGCCGCAGAGCACAACTAAGCAAGTGGTGCACTGCATTTGTCCACTGAGGCTTACGCTAGGCTCGACTCATTTCGCGGCGGATGTTTTTCGCAACCAAACCACATGTCTTTTACCGTATTTCTTCTTATAGAAGAGCGCTGTTCTATTTTATCATCAACTTTTTTACCCGCCGTTCTATTGGAGATGCCCTTGTATTGAAGGGTTCTACTTCTATTCTATTTTTCACTCATGTATTGTTTGAACAGGTGGATCTATTGTTGGCAAAATATTTTTAACAACATGCACAATGTTTTGATATAATGTCATTAATTTAAAATTTGGTATCTATTTGACTGCTTTGCACAATTGGACCTACTTGCCACAGATTTTTTTATATTTTTCGGGGTTTTTTGGGTTTTTCTACCTGCCGTTTTATTGGAGGGTGCCGTTATATTGTCTTCATGGGCGCAAAAACGTGTCATACCTGCCCCTGCCGTTCTATTGAAAGTTTTCTATTCTATTTGATGCTATAAACTCAGATCCATAATTAAACATTCAAAAACATAAAATAAAGTTCAAAATAGTTCACCCAACAAATACACTCCCACACGCAATTATAAAAAGCCTCCATTCGCAAGTAGAACATCGTATAAAAAAAAATGCCTCAAAATACACCCGTGCTGCGAAAATCATCCAGTCACCAAGACAAACACCCGTACTAATGGGCATCACGTAGCTAACGGTGGTAAACGTCCTGGGAAAAAAGAATGTGTTAATTTTTTTGAGTGTTTTTCCTATAATGACTATAATGAGTTTTCGATTTTTAAATACTTTTCGAATTTGATTTTTTTCCACTTAATGATCGACGTTTCGAATTTTTCTGCCAAATTTTGAATGTATCCTTGAATATTTGAATATTCCAGAGACTGATACCGCAGACACATTTGCACGTTCATGTTGTGCCCTACAGAAACATTCCGTTTGAAATTGGTGCTTGCTGCATTTTATATGCATTTTCAACCAAAAAATATTAGAAAAAATTAAAAAATTCGAAGAAAAAAATGTCGAATTTTTCTTTGAAAAAAAAAAACCCCAAAAAACTTTTAGTGGAACAAAAATTCGAAAACTTCAAAAAAGTTTGCCACCTGTACGGCACGCGCTGCCGCGCCGCCGGCGCAGTGCAACGCATTGACAAGCGGTGAGGATGCGCTCGTCGCCGCGCGGCACAATCCATCCACTAGCGCAGCCACTGTATTGCCCCGCGTGCCATTAGTGCTCCGGGGCGGGAACGCCGCTCATGGGCTAAAGCGATGCACATGGCATGTGGCGGGCATGGGGCATGTTGCGAGGCATTTGACAAGTGGTAAGTGACAAGCAAAGTGCTAAGTGTGAAGTTACTGTGATTTTATGTGGCATTTCTTTTCATTTTTGTTTAAGTATCAGTTCATTTACAGGTCAACACATTACTCCGACTATTCATGGCATAATTTGTTGTAATCAGAGTTGTCAAACATACTGAACATTATTCAACAGCAAAAACAATGGGCCTCTAATGGGCTAGCACTTTATTTTGAAAGTTTTTACAAATAGGCCAGTCATTCCTTCACTCGTGACAGTCAAAATATCCCCTAGCTGCCACCAATTCAGCAAAAGAAGCCTTGTGACAAAGAAAATACTCAGTCAGAAGCCAAGTAATAATAAGTGATAAATCAAGTGACAAGCAAACTTACCTAACAAGGAAATATAATACAAATAATTCTGCCAATAAAAGTGAAAGTGACCCATGCCGTCACTTGTAAATTGTCACTTTCATCACAACATCCCTCATCTATCCCTCTGACAGAAAAAAATGGGTGTGTGATGTGCGGTGAAGTGTCCTGAAGTCGGCGTGAAGTCAATTCACTGCATTCCAGATGCTTCACGGCACTTCACGAACCATGCAAAATATGCTGCAAAGGTTCTTGAAGTGCACTTCACGAATTCCATCTTCGTGAAGCTAGGTGAAGTGAGTGGTGGAAGACACTTCACCGTTAATTTCGTGAAGTGTGTGGAAGTGAGTGGAAGTGTCTTCACAGAGCGCACTTCCACACACTTCACGAACCCATTTTTTGCTGTGTCTGGTCACTCGAGTCATTCCGTCACCACCCGTCACAAGCCATGTACACCCCTATATGCCGCAACGGTGCGCCGGGCTGCAGGTTTGTCTCACGCGCCCGCGGAGGGCACGCGGCGCTAAGCTTGGCGCCCCCCACCTTGTATTTAGATGGGCACAAAAATTAGCTCCAGTACAAGCGCACATGACTAGTAAAATGCGTGCGTTGTGCCGCATTTGCATGGTGTATACCGTATTACCTCTAATTAGCCCCCACCCCTTACATGACCCCCCCCCCCCCCCCCCACAACCGGAAATACTTGCAAACTGAATTGAAATTGAAACATTATCGTGCACGAAATCCATGGAATGAACAGCAGAGCGCACCTAAAAAAAGATTTACGGTACAATTTCCGATCACGATTTACGATTTCCTTGTACGAATAACTCCCTTTCCTTGAATAGTGACCCCTCTCGAATAGTGCCCCCTTTTTGACGAGTCAGGAAAAATAAATCCCCTCATTTGACAGGTGATAAATTTGATGTGTGTAATTTGAACATATAAAAATGGCATTTTTATTAGTTTAACAAAGCATATTTCCTGAAATGAGTCAAGAAATATCAACATGCTAGCAATTTTTGATGTAATATTAATAATCCCCCCTTGAATAGTCCCCGCCTCAAAATAAATATGTGATGAAAAATAAATCTCCAGCAGAATTACCGTATTTCCTCGAAATATTACCCGGGGTGATTGTTTCATTGTGCTCCCGAGAGGGGGGGGGGGGGGTTAAACGAGGGGGGGTATTTCGAGGGGGGGGGGGTATTATTTCGCCAGAAATTTTTTGTATTATTATTAAGTATTAGTAAAATTTCTGACGAAATAATAACCCCCACTCGAAATACCCCCCTCGTCAAACCTCCCTAAAAAATCTCACACCGAAAAACTAACCCCCTGCGGGTATTTCGAGGAAATGCGTTAAGTTGATAACTCGTCAGATCTAAGTTTGTAAATATGTTGACCCAATGGGTTTCTAGAATTGATTTGTGAGGATTTTATGTTTGTATGTTTTTCGCCGCTCCTTTAGAGCTGTCCCAGACATTACACTTAAAGAATCATTACTCGATGATAATCAACCAGAAATCACTTCACACATCAGGAATCAACAAATAAAAATGCATTGCAAAGACATTCCGCAGTATTTAGGTAGGTGATTTGATCCTTGTGACCAGGGTTGGTTTTATAAAAATTATTTGTATACAATATATTTGGATACAAAACCTAAGATTTGGATACAATTTGCTTGACAATTGGCACTTTAGTTTACATTTTTCATGACAATTGACACCTTTTATGACATTTTACATGACATTTGACACTACAGGGGGCACTTCCAGACCCTGTAAAAGACCCTGTAAAGTGTAAAAAGCCCTGTAAAATGTCATGTGTTATGTAAAAGACCCTGTAAACTGTCAAATGGTAGGTAAAAGTCCCTGTGAAGTGTCATGTGTATCCATATCTTATTTTAACATTGCCAAATTTTATGTTTTGTATCCCAATCTTATGTCAAAAAGTAAGGTTTGGATACACATGACACTTTACAGGATCTTTTACATGACTTTTTACACTTTAAAGGGTCTTTTGCATGACACATGACATTTTACAAGGTCTTTTACATGACACATGACATGTTACAGGGTCTTTTACAGGGTCTGGGAGTGGCACCAGGACTTAGGACTGCCTCCAGTTCCATGAAAAAACATACAGAAACTCAAGCAACAAGATAAAAATTTTACAAAAAAATAGTTTTTTATACAATTTTACAAAAATTTTACAGAAGTGTTAATTTTTATACAATTTTACAAAAATTCAAATTTTTATACAATTTTATTTTTATTCTAAAAAATTTTCATTTTGTTTTATTTTATTTTATTCTTAAATTTTCAATTTAGTTTTTTTCTTACTTTTTTCTGAGATTCTGCCAACCCTGCTTGTGACTTTTCATGTCCCGTTCCCAGACCCTGTAAAATGTCAAATATCATGAAAAGTATCAAAAGTCATGTAAAATACTCTGCAAAGCCAAGCTTACCTGTTTGAATTTCCATTGATTTGGTTGTTTTTTACAAAACCAAGTGGAGGATATTGCGAATCCTGACCGAAGGTCGGGGTGAATCCCGCTAGTTATTTATTAGATGATCAAACTAGCATGGTAAAATTTCAAAACAGGAAATTAATTGTTAACGCCATGTCAAACGTCTATAAATAAGTCTATAAATAGGTCAAAGATCCAAGGACACAAGAACTTTACTTTATCACAAAAGTGCTGCGAAGGGACAGAATGTGAGAACTTGCATAATACGGATTGATAATTGATGTCAATAAAAATGTCAAATTTAGTGAATATGAGTGAAAGTGTAGAATACAGCGAAAGTAACACAAGGTCTCACGGAATCCTTCTGAGTAGTTTACAGTATAGGATGCTCGCATTTAAAAAATATACGCGTATAGGTGGCGGGGCGGCGTGCCAACGATAACTAACGCATGCAGATGTTGTAAAAATGACATAAATTTGTTACTGTCGCAACCAGGGTTGGCAAAATCTCAGAAAAAAATAAAAATAAAATAAAAATTTAAGAATAAAATAAAATAAAATAGAATGGAAAATAAAAGGATAAAAATTCGAATTTTTGTAAAATTTTTGTAAAACTGTATAAAAATTCGTATTTTTGTAAAATTTTATAAAAATTCGTATTTTTTGTAAAATTTTATCTCTTTGCGTGAGTTTCTACTTGTTTATTCATGGATCTGGGGGGCAGTTCCAATTTTGTTAAGTGTCAAATGTCATGTAAAATGTCATGCAAACTGTCAATTGTCATGGAAAATGAAAAGTCAAGTGTAAATTGTCATGACATATAAAATTAAAGTATCAATTGTCAAGCAAATTGTATCCAAATCTTATGTTTTATTTCTAATCTCATGTCTTGTATCCAAATTACATTGTTGTTGAATCCAATTCTTATGTCAACATTTGCATGCAAACACATAAGATTTGGATACAAAACATACTATGGATACAAAAACACAAGATTTGGATACACAATTTAGACTTTGCATGACATTTTACAAATGTGCCCAGAACACGCCAGTAGTCCTAGTGAAAATGCAAACCATTCTTATCAATAATTGTAACTTTACACTTGCAGCTAGCTAGCAATACCTAGCTAGCAATACATTCAACTTGTGAAAAGTTAGGGAAAAATTTGTCACAGATTTTTCATGTATAGGTCTAATCATAACATTTTTCTGGCCTTGGATGAATGATTCCGATTTTTTGTAAAAATTTTGTAAAATTTTTGTAAAATGGTGTCATTTTATTTTATTACTGACTTTTGGGAATAAAATATAATAAAATGAAACAAGAATAAAATAATAATAAAGTAAAATTTTTATACAATTTTTGTACAATTTTACTAAAATGAATTTTTATAAAACCAACCCTGGTCGCAACGTTTTAAATATGTTAACATTTTAACAACATATTTTTTCATTTCGTCAGTATTGGCACGCTGCCAACGTAAGACATAATAACCGAACACGCATAGTGAGTGTCAAGTGTAGGGCTCGAACCCGATTATTTTCAAACTCGAGTCCGAGTCATAGCTGCGAAATTTTTCCGGTCGAGTCAGCGAGTCGAGTCCCGGCATGTCAGTGAAAATCGAGTCGGGTCTCAGCAAAAATCTAGAGTCTCGAGTCGAGTCGGATGCATTACACTTTGGTATGATCCTTGCAGGAATTTTGATTACTGGTTTCTTTACCAATATTTTCAAACAGACTAAATGATGTCTGAATGCCAACAGTTCAGTTTAATATCAAAATGAAGCAAAAATTGAACGTATTGTCATACATGTTCACTTTCTTGATGTTGTCCCACAAATAAGGTTGAAAATTAAATCAGCCTAGGGATGGAAAAAGACTACATCTCTTTATGACTTGGTTTTTATAAAGAAACAACATTTTTAGGAAAAACCATGGAAAAATAGCCATCCCTAAACCAGCCAGTAGATTACATGTAAAGCCAATTTCAGACAATGATTGGAAAGCAACTTTCCTTGTAAGAAACAAGTATTTTTGTATTTTCATGAAGAAGACGCAGGGACTTATCACATGAAGATCATCAGCTAAACCAGGGATTTATCCTGTATTTGCTGATCATTGTGTGATCAAAAATGCATGCTTGTATGCACACAAAATTTCCACACACCTCTCAAGATTTACGCTAGATAGAACTCGCATTCTCCTAAATTTTATCTTAAATTTTGTCTCACATTGTGCAATGTATTTGAGGTGGTTAGTGTGTTTCAAGTATAGTGTGTGTGTATCATTATGTAGAATTGTATAGCAATATGAAACTTGAGTTGAACCATCTTTCAATACATATGTCAAGCCAATGAATGATACAAGCCAATCAATGATATATCATGTATGAGGTGTGGAAATGTGCGCTTGCACGCTCAATTTTTGAAAAAATGTAAAAGAATGCATATCAAAATTGATATTTTTAACATTTTTCGATCGTAACCCGGACTTGAAATTTGCCACAATTTCGAGTCGAGTCGGGCAAAAACCTCGAGCCTTGAGTCAGGGCCAAATTTTTCTGGTCGAGTCTTTCAAGTCGAGTTGGTACCAACTTTACCCTTGAGTCACAAGCATAGAATAAATCGAGGGTGGCATTTTAGGGGGGGGAGGGGTCTCCAGACTTTTGTCTCGTTCCATTCCATTGTACATTGGCCGATTTTGATGCCGTTCTAGTATGTTGGGGTTTGGGGTCGGGGCTATGACTAAAATTTTTCTTTTCCTTGAATAATCCCCCAGTCCCGAGATAAGGGTGGTCTATAAAAACATGGTCATTTTGCATGGCCGATCTCGCTGATTGACTTCGGCGCTCAATAACTCGACCATTTTTGGGCTGATTTGGACCGTTGAACACTTAAAATGATCGACATAAGCTGTAGATTACATTTTTGGGGTAGCATTAGTGATGTCTAAATTTCTACTGCCGATTTGACCCGGTTTTGAAATGCCAAAAATAAATTTTTATGAACATGCTATCGTATACTTTAGACAACGATGAGTTGTATACTAAAAGAATGAGTTCAATATCTCTTTCCAATCAAAAGTTATTGCACTTCAAACTTTTCCCTCCCATCCACATAAATCACTGTATGAAGCCACATGCATGCTACTGCAAAAGTCCATAGCTAGACCATTTCTTGGCCGATTTTCCTCAATGAACACTTGAAATGATCAGAAACACCTGAAGATTTCATTTTCATTGTCATTTTATCTATATATAATTTCATCATAATAATTACACACAAGAATTTACGGGTTTTTTTTGTATTGGAAATCTGATTGAATATCTCGATAAATTGATGATCAAAATCAAATCTTCAGGTTTTTCTGATCATTTTAAGTGTTCATTGAGGAAAATCGGCCTAAAAATGGTCGAGCTATGGACTTCTGAAGTAGCGAGCATCTGGCTTCATGCAGTGATTTATGTGGATGGGAGGAAAAAGTTTGAGGTGCTATAACTTTTGATTGGAAAGAGATATTGAACTCATTTTTTTGGTATACGACTTCTCGTGGTCTAATGTATATGATAGCATGTCCAGTAAAATTTATTTTTGGCGTTTAAAAATTGGGTCAAATCGGCACACGAAATATAGAAATCACTAATGCGACCTCAAAAATGGAATCTACAGCTTATGTCGATCATTTTAAGTGTTCAACGGTCCAAATCAGCCAAAAAATGGCCAAGTTATTGATCTCCAAAGTACGGTGTCAAATTTCCGTTTCCGTTTTCCGTTTCCGCTTTTCCGCAGGAAAATTTTGTTCCTTCCTGTTTTCCGTTTTCCGGCAGCTGAAAAATTTTTACCATTCCGTTTTCCGTTTTCGGGCAGCTGAAACATTTTTACCTTTCCGTTTCCGTTTTTCCGGCCCATTTTTCCGTTTTCCGGCTGAAAAATTTTTACCTTTTCATTTCCATTTTTCCAGGCCATTTTTCCATTTTTTTGGCTCGATTTTCAGTATTCTGGCATTTTTCCATTATTTTTCCAATCTGTATTTATCTTTTCTCAGTATGGTGTTTTTAACTACCAGGTTCTTGTGTTGTTCATAATTTTTATCTGTTTCCAAATCTGTAAAATACACAAAGTAATTTTGGACACATACTTTGCAGTAAAAAAAAAATTTCATAGCATACTTTGCAGTAACAAAAAATTTTTTTACGGAAAACGGAAACAGAAAAATTTTTTAAGTGGCCGGAAAACAGAACGGAAAACGGAAAAAAATTTGCACTTGGCGGAAAACGGAAACGGAAATGGAAAAAAAATTTCAGCAGCCGGAAAACAGAAAAATCAAATTTGCACGGAAATGGAAACACTTGCTGAAATGTTGCCGGAAAACGGATGAAATTTGCTGAAATTTTGCTGGAAGTGGAAAAAATTTGCAGTAATTTTGCTGGAAACAGAAATTTTTTGACATCATTGACAATCTGCATGAATTTTTACCAGTTTGGCTGATCAGAAAACAGAAAGTTGAGCCAGAAAAAGGTAAAATGAGGCGGAAAAATGGAAAATTGAGACAGAAAATGGAAAAAAGGCAGAAAAACTTGAAATTGAGGCAGAAAATGGAAAAAAAGCGGAAAAACTGAAAATTTAGCCTGAAAACGGAAAATGAGCTGGAAAAATGGAAAAGAAAAAAAAATGTTGCCGGAAAACGGAACGGAAAACGGAAAAAAAAATTTCAGCAGCCGGAAAACGGAACGGAAAACGGAAAAAATTTGCCAGTGGAAAATGGAAACGGAAAACGGAAATTTGACACCCTACTTTGCAGTCTGCTGAGTATACTTTTTACTGTTCAGATACATCAAAGTTCACTTTTGCTAAATTCTTATTGTTGTTGTAGTGTACTTTTGCTACCTTTTGATGATTTTTTGTTGGTTCAGTTAAGCTTGAACTACAAGTGAAGTTACTGGCATGATTTATAGTTGCAGAATGTACAGCTACCACAATCAAAGCCAAACAGGCTAACTTGCATGCAGGTTTTCCTCCTGCAAATTTGTCCATTTCCGTGCAAATTTCACTTCATTTTTTCCATTTCTGTGAAAATTTCGCTTTCCATTTTCTGGCATTTCATTTTTCCGTTTTCTGTTTTCCGGCCGATAATTTTCTTTTACCTTTCCGTTTTCCGTTTTCCGCTGAGTGAAATTTTTTATTTTTCCGTTTTCCGTTTTCCGGCCGATAATTTTTTTTACCTTTCCGTTTTCTGTAAAGTTAAAAAATTTTACCTTTCCGTTTTCCGTTTTCTGTAAAAAAATTTTTTTGACACCCTACTCCGAAGTCAATCGGCCAGATCGGCCATGCAAAATGACCATGTTTTTATAGACCACCTTTATCTCGGGACTGGGGTATTATTCGAGGAAAATAAATTTTTTAGTCATAGCCCCGACCCCAAACCCCAACATACTCAAAGGGCATCAAAATCGGCCAATGTACAATGGAATGGGACGAGACGAAAGTCTGGAGACCCCCCCTCCCCCTAAAATGCCACCCTCGATTAATTCTATGGTCACGAGTCGAGTCGAGGCGAGTCGAGTTCGAGCCTGAGTCCAGTGACCAGAGTGTACATAAATACCTAAATACAGTTAAAATACCATAATGCATCATTCTAAATCTCTGCATGCCCAGCAAGCAGATTATCAGATGTGCACTGTCTGCAAGTCATCAACATGATGAAGCTTATTACAGTTTGTGCTCACTTACTTTAGGTGGCACTTGCATTAAATTTGGAAACACTGCAAGTGCACAGTTTAGACACGGTTGCCGACTTTCATTTTTCTAATGTCTGATTTTTGTATTGTGTCTACAGACACTAGTTTTCAACCGAAATTTTGAAAACTCATCAGTCAACTGTGAACCATTTGAGTTTACTGAAATGAGTAATTTTAAACTCCCATTAATTGCCAAATGTTATTTCAATTTCAACTGTGAGTTGTTAAAAAAGCTGCATGGAAAAAATATCGCTACAACCCCTGACGAGACAACATATTTAGATGCTACTTTTTCGATAGAAAAAAAACATCACAAAATTCCTTTACGGATACCCTATATCCTTTCGTACATCGAAATATGAAAAGGTTCAAACGCATCAACTTTATGGGGCTGAACATTGCGGCATGTATTATCGATGATCTCTTTTTGTTGAAATTTAACGTTTTCCAGTAATAACATGCAATCATGCATCATTTACTTTATGTGTGCTACAGGAGCGGCGTGCGACTAAAACCGTTTGGCCGCCGAGAAATATCGTGCGACAACGTGGTGAAAAAGCGAACATCACCTCAAGCGCATGTGATCTCAATCCAAAAAATTTTATTTGATTTGATTTGAGGGTTGGCAAAATCTCAGAAAAAAAATACAAATAAAATACAAATAAAATGGAGAATTGAAGAATAAAATAAAATAAAATGGAAAATAAATAAATTAATATTAATACAATTTTACTAAAATTCAAATTTTTGTATAATAGTAGTAAAATTGTACAAAAATTCCAATTCTTGTATAATTTTAGTAAAATTTTACAAAAACTCCAGTGTATGTAAAATGATATACCGTATTTCCCTGAAATACCCCCCCCCCCCTTGAAACACCCCCCTCAAAATTGGCACTATGAATTTGTGGTCTGGGAAATGCATAACAGATGTTCAAAACACTTACTGTGTTACGTTAGAACATCGTTTATACCATCTACATCCTTATATAAGGCTGTAAAAACTTATAAATGGTGGTTATTGTTGCATTTTTCACGTTTTTCTCTCAAAATTCTCACTCTGAAACAATCACCCCCCAGGGGGTATTTCGAGGAAATATGGTAACAAGTTTTCTATCCTGTTGCTTACGTTTCTAGCTGCCAATTTGCAGAACTGGTGCCTTGTTGTTGCTTTCATTGTTGTGATTGAAAAATATTTTTGCTCAAAATTGCAAATTTTCACATCTTTTTATATATTTTCACCTTAAAAATCACTAATTCATGTGATCTTTCCCATTTTATTCATTCCAGACCGTGAAAAAAAGCAATATATTGAACCACCAAGCCCTCCATCCAACCCCCAAAAATAATTTTTTTAGATATCTTTCCCTCCGTAGGAGCAATTAGGTATATGTATCTATCCAGCCCTTGCGAGGGTCACAATTCAAGATACCCATGTTGCAACACGTATCACAAGTCAACTTTCAAAAAAATTTCTATTCATTTGCATTCTTCTAGCGTGCACATTGTTTTGTGGTTTTGCACGCAAGATTCCAACTTTTGGTCCAATTTTTGTAAAATATTTGTACAATTTTTGTAAAATGGTTTCTGTACAATTTTATTTTAATTATGACATTTCAGAATAAAATAAAATTAAAATAAAATACAATTTTAATAAAAATATAATACCATATAAACACCTTCCCGATCAAGTCCGGCCCCCCATTTTTTATTTTACTTCTGACGTCCTATCTCCTGTTCTAGGACGCGCCAGAAGCTGAAACTTGGGGTAGATATTGGCGCAACCCCCCTCTACTTCTCATGAATTGAAGGGGTCGCGGCGACCCCCTACAGGGTGGGTCGCCGAGTGCAAAAAAAATTTGCAGCTTTTTTAGTGTCCCACACAGGTCCGGCCCCCACTGATTTCTTTCACTGCGGGTGCCGTACCTCCACCTGTGGGAGGGGTATAAATCTAAAATTTTGGGGATGTGTCGCCAACACCCCTCCCCTACTATACACTGGCCAGGCGGTCTTTGGCAACTCACCACAGTGTGGGGTGCAAAGTTTAAAATTTATTAAAATGTTACTGTCCCTCACAAGTCCAGCATCCAATTGAATTTTAAAAAATGGACACTTTTGTGTTGTTTTAACACTAATGTGGTTGACAATGTGAAATAAGCATGAAATATCCTCTAAAAAATATCTTATCTGACCTAAAACTGCCCACCACATGAACCCCTCCCCCCAAGTGGGTGACAAAAAAATCACTTTTTACAACTTTTTCATCAGACACTTGAACTGCTGGTTTACAATGATTTATAGAGGAGGGTTAAAGGTCTCAAGTTGGGTAAAAAACCTTACCTCAAAAATGCCTTCATAAGAAAATTTGCTGGGGGTGAATTTCAAATTGTGAATTTTGCCTATTTTTGTTCCTGCAATGATGTCATTTTTACAATTTGAAATTCACCCCCAGCAAATTTTCTTATGAAGGCATTTTTGAGGTAAAGTTTTTTACACAACTTGAGACCTTTAGTTAACCCTCCCCTATAAATTATTGTAAACCAGCTGTTCAAGTGTCTAATAAAAAAGTTGTAAAAAGTGATTTTTTTGTCACCCACTTGGGGGAAGGGGTTCATGTGGTGGCCAGTTTTAGGTCGGATAAGATATTTTTTAGAGGATATTTGATGCTTATTTCACATTGTCAACCACAGTAGTGTTAAAACAACACAAAAGTGTCCATTTTTTTAAATTTAATTGGATGCTGGACTTGTGAGGGACAGTAACATTTTGATAAATTTTCAACTTTGCACCCCACACTGTGGTGAGTTGCCAAAAACCGCCTGGCCAGTGTATAGTAGGGGAGGGGTGTTGGCGACACACCCCCAAAAATTTTAGATCTATACCCCTCCCACAGCTGGAGATACGGGACCCGCAGTGTAAGAAATCAACCGGGGGCGGGACCTGTGCGGGACAGTGAAAACGCTGCAAACTTTTTTCACATATATGGCGACCCCCTCTATAGTGAGTCGTCGCTGCCCCATTTATTCATGTGGGGTAGTGGGGGGTTGCGCCTATATACCACCCAAGTTTTAGTTTTCCACCCCTCCCGCAACTGGAGATATGGCCTGCGAAGTGAAAAAAAATAGGCGGCCGGACCTGATCGGGAAGGTGTTTATATATATATATATATATAAATATAATTAGCCAAGGAAGGACTAATCCATTTAATGTACAATGTTGGCCTTGTTGAAGTCATGAACAATTGCTGAAAGCTATCATAACATGATGAGTCAACAGAAAATGAATTTTGGTAAACTTTTTATTTAAAAATCTAACAATTTCAAAACCCATCTAAAAATAATCATCGGTGGCCTTAGATCAAAATGAAAATTTCGACATGCCATTTAGACATGAAAATTGCCAACTCAACCAAAAGATCTTTGAGAGCTGGGACTAAACTCAGGTTTAAAAAAGATTGGGTTTTGACTTTACGAGTGCGAGCCCCAGATCCTAATTACTCAAATCACCTGTACACTTCTGTTACAAACTAATTCTGATCAAATACCCTGAAAGACTCTCTAAATAACTTCAGAATCCATCAAGTAATATTATTTAATGGCTCTTTGACTTTTATTCTTCTGAAATATCACCTGCAAAGTGAAAGTGCACTGCAAGACCATATATTTGAGATTAAATACAGTTCATTCTGGTAATCTGGGCAGTGTCCTTCTCTTAAATGATCCCCTATTATGTAGCTCCACTGTGCAGAATTTGTATGGCATGTAATGCACACTAGTTTACAGCTGAAATTTACAGAAACTGATAAATCAGCTATGAATGCATCAGAGATTACCAGAAAAAGGACAAAGGATATTGATGACTCATGACTCATTCTGGTAAAATTTAATTGAATTCAAAAAATTTATCAGTTTCCAAAATTGCAGCCATAAACTAATGTGGACAGTCAAAGAGTCATTATGAATTTCCATATAGGTAAATTACCGTATTTCTACGAGTATAACTCCTCGGGCACCATACAAACTTGGGGGCTTTCTCAAAAAAATTTCAAGTGCTGTAAGTTTTGCCACAAGTACTGTACTTTGACAAGTTTTCAAAATCTCGAGACTAATTTTAGAAAAAAATACTGAATTCTTTGGATGTCCACAAATGTGTGGACTCTTGAGTAGTGTTTCTGTGATAAATAAATCACACAGACGAAAATATAAATTTTATAATTTAAAATAAAAATCAACACAATTTACGATGCATTTCCTTACACGAAGACATTAATATTCTCATGAACAACGATTTTGTCAGGTTCCATGTGCCGCACTTGTGAAATGAGCAGTATGCGCAACAAAGTAGTGTTCCTCAGTTGATCAAATCAAACTCATTGTGCATAGTAAATTGACGAGCATGCCAGACTTGAGACGTGGGGGGGGGGGTTCAATGAGTGTTTCCACACAGAGCAAAAAAATGCGTGCGTGAAGCGTGTGGAAGCTGGGTGTGCGCGTGAAGCGGCCTCTGTGAACCACTGAAGACACTTCGCACGCTTCATCACCCATCATCACGATGCCCTAAATTTTGTGAAGTACACTTCGCGCAATGTCATGAAGCATGTCTTTGATGGGGAGCGTCTTCACAACAAATTTCGTAAAGTACCGGAAAGTGCCAACTAGCTCTGTGAAGCATCGTGAAGTGTCACCATGAGGACACTTCAAGACACAAATGTGGACATCTCACTGTCAACTTTAAATACGTGGTTCACCCACTGTGGTTATCAGTTTACTGTCAGCAAGCATTTTGGTTTCCCCTATGCGAAACTAGCAAAATCACTGAACAAACTGTCTACCGTATTACCTCGAAATACCCCCAGGGGGTTTATTATTTAGCTATACTCGGCGTACGTGATACTCTGCCCTCGCACTGATTTATGTCTCGTGTTGGAAGCGTGCCAATGATTATTAAATCATGTGATTTCCATAAAAATATGAAAAAATTCATCGATGTGAATATGTTTATGAATAAAATTATAACAACAATCAATTTTGTCGTCTTTTTTGAAACTCGCACACGTTAACCATCGTTGGCACACTTCCAGCGGGAACCACGCGTGCAGGGTGTAAAGTAACCGGAGTATAGCAAAAGTTGAGGGGGGGATAATTTGAGGGGGGTTTATTCGAGGGGGGGTCTATTATTTCGCCAGAAATTTTTGGAAATTCCCCATACGCAGACGTAGAAAAATCGAACAATTACGTAGATGTATATGTGTTTATAGGCATATATAACTGTATATACACATAAACCCTTCCCTAACATCCCTTAGCCATCACTTTTAACATGTGTTCTGCATTGTACAGATCACAAACTACGGTATTTGTCATGTACGTTCTCTTTACACTCAATCTTAGGGGGGGGGGGGTATTTCGAGGGGGGTTTATTCAAGGGGGGGGGATAATTCGAGGTAATACGGTATTTAAGTTTACTGCAGATTTATTGTAGCCACTGTGCAGCATGTTGGGCACCATCAGATGGTGATAAGGAATGTCTGCTCCTGAAAAATGATGAAATAAAATCTGAATGATGCTTCACATCACTATCAGTCAAGAATCCAAAATCCAATACTCAAATCTGTGCATCATATGACTACAGCGTCATTCAAATCCTTATTCATATTTATGTATTGTAGTTTCCTGTGCTGTTGCATGGATGCAAGCCTTGGCATTGTAATAGAATGACAAATTGAAATTCATTTCAAAAGTGTGTTACATAGTCACTACAACTAATTATCTAGGGACCAGAGCATTGTTTAGTGGCAGATGTAATAAAACTTGTTTTGTTTGAGTGTCGTGTTGTGTTTGTGCGTGTAGCAGTTATATTTACTCCGCGGACAGCATGCTATGCATTTTTCTGAACGAAATACTCCATCATGACGGCATTTCGTTGATAACATCAGATTGTTCAAAAAAGGATCATTTTAATGAAAAACACGTATTGCACATACGCGACTCCGCCTTTTTATCTTTGAATGTTTTTCTTTTTGTGGAAGTGCGTGCTAAAGAATGGCGTTGGTGCGTCCGCGGAGTATAGTAGTGATAGATGGAAAATATGCCATATGATATGACTCCAACTTCCAATGGCGCCATTTCATGGCGCCAGCGCCATGGAACCATTCCATCACCAGTAGAAGAAAAGAGAAACATGACTAATTGCAACCTAAGGTCATGAAGGTATTTGATGATCTACAGCAACTGATTAAAATGTTGACACGCTCTCAAAGGAACATACCTAGGTAATCTTAATTTAATCAAGGTAGGTTATCTGGCTACAAAACGCCAGCTCGTACAAAGTCGATACACAAAAAAAGTTTGGTCCCGCGTCCGAATATTTCTGGTTCCGCAAGTGCGTACGCGGTACTCTCCAAAAATTGGAAAAATACGCGCCCATCACAGAACGTTTGAAGAAATTTTGAGTTCATTTGACCGTTTTTTATGCAGGCCTATTTTTTTCCGAAAGAAGTCTTTTGCGGCTGATTTCTTGTTTCTTTTTAACAGTTCCGCCTTAAGAAACCGTTTCGATGCGGAACGAAATTTTTCAATCTATCATCAGTTAATGAATTCAAATAAATAATTTTGAAGTGTAGGCTTTAGGGTTGGGACGATATAACTTTTCGATATCGATATTCGATATTTTCTATGAAACTCGATATTTGATATTCAATATGAAAAATTGGTCTATATCTATTCGATATGAAAAACACTTAATTTTCGATATACGATACACTATTTATATGGTCTCCTCTCAACCCTGGTCGGTTTTTTCTAGCCGGAAGCAAAATTCATTTCATAAAATTAGAATACCTAGTCTTCTCTATCATATGTAGATAAAAATTTTATATGCTTAGAGGAAACAATAAGGAAGTGAAAATAAATAAAGTTCAGTTTGCAAATAGATATTTACTATATCCCCCTCGAAATACCCCCAGTACAAAAATCCCCCCCTCTCTCGAAACACCCCCACCCGAAATGAGTGTAAAAATGCAATTGCCAAAAAGTGCATTTTGTCATCTACGCAGAACACACGTTAAAACGATGGCGAGTTACGTTTATGGAACAGGGCACATACCATATCTACCTATATACCGTATTTCCTCGAAGTACCCCCTCGAAATAACACCGCCCTCGAAATACAATCCCTGAAACTGGTCACTATGAATTAATACCCCCCCTGGAAATACATGTTGCAATGTGTTTATATCATGCATTTTTTGCTGCCAGTTTGCATCGCAGCTAATTCCACATATACTATTTTGTGTAGCGATGCAAATTGATATGTCTAACCGAATAAATATATCATATCTGGACACATTTATTACCGGTTTTTTGGTACTTAGAAGAATTTTCTTCACTGTGAATTTCATGAAAATTTCCGATGAAATAATAAACCCCCGTCCTTGTTTAACCCTCCTCAAAAATTGCAGTATGAAAAAATAAACCCATGGGGATATTTAGAGGAAATACGGTAGTTACATAGGTACTCATATAAGTCTATCGACGCTAATAGATGTTGCATTTTTCTACGTCTGCCGCCTGCGTACGTCACAAACAACGAATCAATTATGTAAGTAAAAAAAATTCTGGCAAAATAATACCCCCCTCGAGTTACCCTCCCCCAAACAAAATTTACACTCTGAAAAATAGACCCCCTGGGTTTTTTTTGCACGAGGAAATACGACATGCGCATAAATGAAACTATATTTAGAATGTGACGGAAGGAACTGACAAATTAACTCGACGCTTTTGCACATTATCAATGCTTGAACAGGCGACACTTTCTGATTTAATTAGATTTATTAAAGCGATGCCTCTACAAAATATTTACGTGTCTGCGCAGCGCTGATAAAGCGGCAGAAAAAAATGACGTCAAGTTTTGAAAATTGAGTGAAAAATATTTTTCATGGGGATGTAGGTATCTACAACCGAACGTTGCCTAACAGCGCTGTTGAATAAACTTATTCGTACATATCAATCAAAAAACAACAGGCATTTAACCAGAACCCCCGCCCCGAAAAAAAAAGAATTTTCCAGCTGTCTTTTCCCACAGGAGAGCCACCGGGTTCCAAGCTATCCCAGGGGGCAGTCCCAGACCCTGTAAAATGCTTTGTATTTGTCTGTGGGCAAGTTTTTGCCGTTTCTGGATTGTATTGTCCTGGACGGGTCTAGTGAGATTTCAGACGGGGTATATAAGCTGGGATTACAGCTCCATGTAAAATTTAAGCAGAAAATTTTACCTTGAAATTGATTATATAATAGAGGATGATACAGATACAGGTTTCGCTTACGTACGTAAGTTTGCCATTTTACAGGGTATTTTGAATGACTTTTGACACTTTGCATGACATTTGACATTTTACAGGGTATGGGATTGGCTCTAGAAGTCCAAACAAACAAACCTAATCGGACTACCTAATTGGAATTACTTCCGGCTTTTGCTGTACTGTGTTAGTGTATTACGTAACTGCGGATGATTTTTTTCTTGCTAAATTTTTTTCGCGAACGATGGAAAACAAAAATTCGAAAATTGATGAAATAATAACCCCCCTTGGATAAACCCCCTCGGATAACCCCCCTCGAAATTTTCTGCAGAAATAATAAACCCGCTGGAGGTATTTCGAGGAAATACCGTAAGGGAACAGCCAGGAAATAATTATATTTCATATTGATACATATCACTTTTAAAACAAAAGAAAAACGACGATTATTATATTTCTCAGGAATTCTGCGGGAAGGTACCTATATAGGTAAACACAAAAACCTACGATTTTTATGATCTAAAATTGTAAATCACCAGATATTTTTGAAATATCTAGTAAATGTATGTTTAATCCCGTAATTTGAAAGGCTGAATAAAGGAAGGCATTCGTAATTCGCTACTGGTGACATTTACTGACAGTTGTGACAGGCGGCACATGCCCAGCTGCTATTGCTAAGTGGCCACTTTCACATCAATGTTATTGTTGCAACAAGTTCTTAAATTGTGTTTAAATTGTGAAAAAGTCATGAGTTGTTAGAAAAATGACAAGTGGGGAAACAGTTAATATTGGAGAGTTATGAATAACAAGTCCTTTTATTTTTAAGCACTATGCATGGCTAAATTTCACATGATCACTTGGATACATTGCATCAAAATGCTGCATATGCAAAATATTTTTAAGGTTCCAGCAATCCTATGGAAATTTGTAATGATACAACATTTCACAATATTAAATTTTTCACTAATTGCTTATTACTTGTCTGAGTCAACACTCATGATTCATATTTTCACTTGTACAATTGGCACTGGGGGGGCAAATCCACACCATGTAAATTGTAAAGTAAAGTGTCAAATGCCATCTGAAATGTAAATAATAATTAAAAAAAATAAATATGTTTGCTTTATCTTGGTATTAAAATGAACTTTTGGCATATCAACTTCCTTAAGTGTATGTGAAAAGTGTGTGTGTGTGTTATCCAGTATCTAAAATTGGTGAAACCAGTATCTAAAATCCCTGCAAGGGTCGTACCAAAAAGTAATGCATCTGACTTGACTCAACACTCAATTTTTGCCTGACACGAGACTGGATGTTCATAGACACGTCTGACTCGACTCGCCGTTTCGACTGGAAAAATATTGGGGTTGAGACTCGAACTCAGTTTGATAAAAATCGAGTTTCGAGCCCTAGCCGCACATGGCACGCACAGGTTGTGAAACGCACTCATCAGTGATACACGATGACCTTTGACGCGACCACCACTGGGGGGATCCTCACGCAGTGCACTGCATTAACGATGGCAAACCATGTGAAAAAAGTGTTTAGATTTTCAAGTGCCTTCCTCTAGAATGGCTTTTGGAATTTCGAACTTTTTTACAAGATGGTTTTGTAGTTTTTGAATTTGGTTTTCTAAATTTCGATATTTTTTGAAATACGTTCTGCCACTAAATTATTGCATTTTCGATTGTTTTTCTGCTGAACTTGTAATTTATACTTGTATCAATGTTGTTATCACAGACAAATTGGCACATTTATGTTCTGCCACTATGAAATTGTTGTTTTGTATTGCGTTTCTACATGTTGCACTCATTTTCAACCAAAAACCAAAAGTTTTTCCAACTTTGAATTTGTCTCGAAATTTCTTGCGGTGATTCTTTCTAGCGGTAAAAAAATGTAAAAACTCGAAGAAAAAAGAAAACTCGAAAACACTTCAAATTTAAAAATTTTCGATTGCCATCCTCACACAGCATTCACATCGGCCGGGTATTTACGTGCATGTGAAAGGATAGCCAGCGAGGGGCGGCGGCGGCGGCGACAAGACGCCGCCAGTGCAGTCGAGTCGCGGATAGCGGCAACAATGTCTTATTTGTGCCGCGCGGCGGCACGGCGGCACAAACCCCTCGCTGCGCTGTTCCGTCTGCTGCCGGTTCCGCAAGTGGAAAAGTTAAGAGTTAAAACTTAAGAGTTGAGAAAAATGATAAATGATAAGTTAAGAGTAAAGTTAAAAGTTAAGAGTTGAGTAAAATCATTTGTCGTTTTACTCAACTCTTAACTTTACTCATAACTTGTCTTTTGTCACTTTACTCAACTCTTAAATTTTAACTCTTAACTTTTCCACTTGCGGAACTGGCCCCTGGTGTGTATCCAATGAGCGCATTGCTCCAGTCAGACATGCTTCTAATACTTTTGAACATTGTCAATTTTCGTTTTGATGACAGTCACAGGGGGTGCGGACAAAGTGCCGCTGCCTGACTGGGGGCTTGAAATTGCAATTGGCAACCTCTGGGAAACTGGGATTTTACTAGAACAAATACATGCAGCAAAGGCCAATGCAGGAAGGACCCTGTAAAATGTAAAATGTCATGCAAAGTGTCAAAAGTGTAAAATGCTCTGCAAAAATGGATCAAATGTCATACAAAGTGTCAAAAGTCGTGAGAAATGCTCTGGAAAATGTCAAATCCCTAAAATCATGTCAATTTACCTACCTGGAAAATGGTGAGCGACCAGTAAGAAAAATAAAATAAGATTTTATTATTTTTCAGGGCATTTTGCATGACTTTAGACACTTTGCATGGCATTTCATATATAACAGGGCATTTTACGGGGTCTGGGAATGGTGCCAAACTGTCAGCGTTGACAGATAGCTGCAGCTGCACAATAACAGGGTTTTTTAAGCTAAACGAGTGTAGACGAAATGAGTGCGGACGTGCATTACACTGATCACAAACTGCAGTTTTTTTCGATTACATTCTCTTTACACTCATTTGGGGTGGGGGTATTTCGAGGGGGGTTTCATAACCTCCTTCGGACCTGGGGATTTTTCAAGGGGGGGGGGTATTTCGAGTTAGTACAGCAGCGGCAGGTAATCAAACACGTAACCATCTAAAACGGTAATATAAGAAAAATGATACAAAATTTTAGCCCGAATGAAGGGGTAAATGTAAACAATGTCATGATCCGTAAAACTGCATCGCTGGCACGGCAAGAGTTCAGGTGAAAAAGTTCTTGATAAACTACTACCGCGACAGTGACGGACACTTAGTGACACGTAACGATGGCAAACAAAAATTCTTTTCATTTACCTTTTCTTCTTACATTTTACCAAAAAAAAATGTCTTAATTTTTTAGCAAAACGAGTATACTTGGCTCGGTGCACCGCAAATTATGCATTAAAATTACCGTATTTCTGCTTCTGCTCGACCTTTTGGGGGCACGAAATAAATAGAAGGGCGGTCTCCAATATAAGGTACACTGTAAAACTGCTGGAAATGAGCCAAACGCTCAAAAAATAATGAAAAAGGCGGCGGACGCTGTCAACGTGCAAAATGATGCTGTTTGGGTGTTTGGCAACTGTTTTTCAAATGCCCCGCGAGCCGCGATAACCCCTGTCGGAGGTTCCACTACTCACAGAAACACAAGTGTGGTAGTTGATTGACTTACTTAAATCTTTACTACACAAGCAAATTTTTATATTGTATTTGGCTTCTTTTTTGGTGTGTCAATTTGTTATTATTTACAGTGCCTATATTGAATTCTATTAATTGTTTCAAATGATGCAAAGTAAAGACTGTTAAGAACAGGTACAGCCTTTAAAATGTTGGCTGAACTTGACAAAAATGTCTGAAAAAATGGCGAAAAAATAGAAGGGCCATCTCCAATAGACGGGCGGGTAAAAAAGTTGACAAAAAAATATAAGGGCGCCCTTCTATCAGAAGAAATACGGTAAACACTTTTTTTCAATGCGTTTGCCATCGTTAATGCAGGTCTAACAGTAACAGGGAACTAACGATGGCAAACTCCACGGAAAAAAGTATTTAAACTTTTAAGTATTTTTTCTTAAATGACTTTTCGAATTTTCAAATTTTTCCCCAAAATACTTTTCGAAATTCGAATTTAGTTTTCGAATTATCGATTTTTTGGGTAGTTTTCGAATTTTTTTTGTAGTTTTCGGATTTTTTTGGATAGTTTTTGAATTTTTTGGAAAAAAATTGGATATAAAGCTTTAAATTCCACTGTCAATTGATCAAGTACGTTGAACTTAAGAATACACATCGTACCTTGGATTCCCTAAAAAATTCGAAAAGTCTTTTTGAATCTTTTGAAAAAAATAGATTTTTATGTATTTTTTCACCGCGTGCTCAAAAATTCGAAAAGTCCAAAAGAATTTGAAAATTCGAAAACGTTTTCGAATTTTCGAATCTTTTTTTGTCATCGTTACAGGGAACAGGTAGCCAATGTCATAAATCATGCGTGAACTTGGGTCCCTTCACTTTCTATATTTAAGCGCAAGTTTATCCCAATATTTATTTCATCAGCTACACGGGCCTTAATAATGCCATAAAATTTGTAACAGGTAAATTTTGAATTGATGGTTGGTCGGTTTTGAAAGTGCCGGCACAATCGAAGCAAAAACTTGAATTAGAAATTTCTCGAATTTTGAATTTTCTGTGTGGAACGTCAATTACTAAAAAATTATTTAATATCAAGTGCGATAAAGTGGAATTGTGATATTTTTGAATATCTACCGTATTCCCTCGAAATACTCCCCGGGGGGTGATTGTTTCAGAGTGAGAATTTTGAGGGGGGTATTTCGAGGGGGGGGGGGCTTATTATTTCGCCAGAATTGTTTTGAATCCTGGTACAAATTTGTCGTTTTTAACGTACGCAGACGTCGAAAAATACACCAATAAACACCATGTAATAGAGTCTATACACTTACATAAGTATTTATGTAGGTAGATGGTATAAAAAGGTTCTAACGTAACACAGTGGTTCCTTTTAACGTCTGTTCTGCATTGCCCGGATCACAAACCGCAGCTTTAGTCATGTATGTTCCCTTTACATACAATAAGGGGGGGTATTTCGAGGGGGTGGGTAATTATTCCATAGTGTCCATTTTGAGGGGGGTATTTCGAGGAAATACGGTATGATGAAAAAACGAAACTTCAATTCAAAAATTTATGTCGCTAATTTGAAATTGGAATGAAAATGCTCCGCACACGCAAAAAAAGATTTTTTGGAAAAATTTCCCAAATTTTTTCCTACTTTTTTACTCCACTTGCGGAATCGACCGCAGTCGAGCTAAAATGCTCGACTGGCCAGGATAGAATGGAATTCGGCTGAAGTTTCGATAAATCGGGTCGCACGCACGCACGTGAGCTAGTGTTTTATGCTTCTTCTAATTCTCTATATTCCCGCTTGCGGTCACCTCACGCACTGGTGAATTATTTGCAACTTTCCATCTACCGTATGACCTCGAATTATCCCCCCCCCCCAGGTCGGAGACATGAGACCGCGTAAACCGCCCCCCCCCCCATCTTGGAATTGGAATGATGTAAATAACCGTATATGCTCGAATAAGTCCCCCGGGGAGTTATGATTTCGTGAGAAGTTTTTGAGGGGGGAGTTATTAGAGAGGGGGAGTTTCAGTGAAATATAGGATTAATTTACTGCACAAATGGGGTAAATTTGAATAAATGGGGAATGATAAACCCCTGGGGGGTATTCGAGTGTTTACTGTATTCTGGTCGGCGGCGCGTTTGCGTGACTGGGCACGGGGGCGGATTGGGGGAGTTTTATAAGACCTCATTCCGACTAGGGCTAAAATCCGAGTTGCATCGACATAGAGATATTATTATCAGCTGCACTTAAAATTGAATTCTAGCTTACCCGACGGTCTACCGCATGTTTAAAATGTTTAATGTTTAAAATGTTTTTGAATACATGTTTCAAAAATGTCGCATGAAAAGCACACTACGGTAGTGAACTGTATACTCCGCATACTCCATGTTTTGCATTTTTTGGGTGAAAAACACTCCATGTTGATAAAATCAAGATCAGTTTAAAAAACACGAGTTTCACACAGGTATCTCTCCACAGGTTAAAACGTATTTACGTTTACTAGGTAAATACGTATACTCGAGTACTGCGTAAATACGTTTACGTTTCCTCGTGAAAAAATACCGGTACTCACTTACTCGCGTACTTTTTGCAAATACGCGAGTACAGAAAACGTATTTTTAGGGGACAGAAAAAGTCATTTTGCCAAACAAAGAGCGGCAAACATAAGACATTCTCCTAATAAATACTTATCAGGAGAGAAAAACACATATTTGATGTATACCAGAGTAAAGATTGAAAAAATACTGACTTTTTCTGCGAGCAAAATACCCACTTTTACGTTTTGTGTGGGAAAATATGCCCGTTTTTACGTTTTTCCCAGAAAAAATGTCGTTGTTACGTTTGAACTGGGAAAAAGTATTTTACTCACATTTTCGCAGTGTTAAAGTATAAAAAATTACTTTACGTTTTCTATACTGCAATTACTGAGTAAAAATACTTGATGTTTACGTTTACTTAAAAAAGTTCAGTACCTTTAATAACTCTGTTTGCATGTTCATTTCAAAATTTTTTTTTTTGTGAAGTGCATGCACACTGCACAGGTATTTATGTATTGCGTCGGAATGAAAAGTACTACGGATTAGCAATACCTTATGTTATGATGATAACCTAGGATGCTCATGTTCCTGTTTGTTCCTGTTTTACTATCCATGAATCCAGTGATAAATAGCAGAAATAGTGGGCAGGGGTTGGGGATATCTGTGCATTGACATATGAGGATATAAGGTAATTCCTTTTCCTCAACAATACATATCATTGCGTAACTAGGTATGTGTAAATATGGTGCTTTATAAGTTACTTACTAAGGTGTTACTATGTTCATAACTTTATTCATCGAAATATATCAAAATAAATACAAGAGCTTACTTTTCACTCGTTTCATAGTACATTTCCTTCCACTTGACATCCCATCTGGAAATCTGTTTTGATTTCATTATTTCATCGCGCCACGGTTGCGTACTCGTAATCAATTCAAATCAATCTTCGTAGATTTAGTTTTGTTGATTTATTTTCCTTGAAGGGTACTGCAAGAAAACCGCTGGATTGCAACACTAAATAGCGTAAACATACAAGAAAGCATCATTTTTAATGAGAAAAAACTGCAAAAGACAGTGCCACTTGGTTGTAGAAAATTGGCAGTAAGTTAGTGTAAACAAGTTGACATTTTAGCTAACCTACATCAATACAATACATCGATATGTAGCTTGGGAAACTGGTGTTGTATACTCGGCAGACATGATACTCTACAAATAGATATGATTTATGTCTTCGGCTGGCAGACCGCCAACTGAAAACTTATGTATTCAAAATTTTGCAAAACGAAAAAAGAAAAGAAATGAGAAACGCCTGAATTGACTAAAAGTGATGATGTCATGATGGAGTGTTTCCTCCGGAAAAATGTACGGCGTAATGTCATCCGAGTATACACTCCAGTTAACTGGCGGTAAACAAAAATTTTAGTAAAAGCATAAATCAACTGTGCCATTTGAGTTAAATTTAGTTAGGTTTTTGTCAACTACCGTTGACAACTAATAAAAACTCACACCAGTAAGAACAGATTTGTTCAAGGCTGATTTATGAGTTTACTAAATATTTTAAATTTCATTGTTTAACTAGTGCGCCCCCAGTGACATTAAGTAAATAAAAAGGTATACCCAAGAACGCTAGTTGTGATGCCATTCAAGCGGTCAATAAACACAACTGTAATATAGACGTAAAATTTCAATGACCTAGTTTTTTTAAATGCAGCATTGATGCAAGAAACTCCAATGCTTAATTTTTAGCCAAAAAACTATAATTTGTGTATAAAATTGTGTTTTTCAAAAGCACTTCTTCCAATCTATATTTAACAATGTAATTTTTGTCAACATCTCTTCAGAATACTCTGTTCTAAATACCTTAATATCAAACACTGATTCTTATGCAGCACTGGCACGATTTTTTCTGCTAAATCGATAAAAAAGGTGGCAAAACATCGATAAATACCATCGTATACCTAGTGTAAAGAGTTATCCTAAATGCCGACGCCAAAAAAGACCACCACAAGACAAAAAAGCGACAATATCAACCCATCCATTATCATCAATCAATCCACATCCAGAAATTCCATTTTCCATCAAACCACGCACAGAATCGAATCCACGCAAACTGGCGTTCACCAGGGGGCAGTCCCAGACCCTGTAAAACGCCCTGTAAAATGTCAAATGTCATGCAAAGTGTCAAAAGTCATGGAAAATGCCCTGCAAAATGGCAAACGTACGTTTGCCATTCTGCAGGGCATTTTCCATGACTTTAGACACTTTGCATGACACTTGACACTTTACAGGGCACTTTCCATAGTCTGGGACAGGCACCAGAGCGGCTGGGAGCCTAGGATGTGTGCCTTGCGTGCCTTGGCCTGCGACTGGCGGTTGCCCACAGTGCCTTCGGTGGTCTGGTCGGCGCCCCACGCGGACGAGTGGTCGTGGCGCTCCTGAGGTTGCATTGAGTGAGTTGTTGAAAGTACTCAACTTTTTCAACTTTTGAGTGCCGCCCCCCCCCCTAAAATTTGACCCCTGTAGTAAGAAAATGGTGCCAGCGCCATTCGTAGGCGCCACGCCATGGCGCCATTGGCGTTGGCATTGGCGTCAAATGTCCGTTGTAAATGAATGTATAAACCCGGAGTTACAGCATAACGATAAATAGAAGGTGAAGGGACATATACAGGGGTGGGCATCTTCAGTTAACGCTGGAAAATCACAATAGCTTGAGCTATGGTTGAGCTATCACAATGGAATTTTAACACAATAGAGTGGACTCCATAGGACACCTATTCTGAAGTTTGCCGCCCAAATTCCCACATTTTGGGTCAGTTATGGCATGCAGACTTTTTATTGCAACATGGCCAGCATAGCCGGCACAGTCACCGGATCTGAGCCTGTGACCACTGGCTATGGGGACATGTCAAGCGGCTTGTCTACAGCAAGAATACAACATTTGACGCAATTGGCATGTTGATTGAGGTGATTAAGGAGTCATTGGAAGAGTTGAGCACTGAGATTAGGGTGAAAACTCTCCTGTCATTTGAGAACCGTTTGAATATGATATTGGAGAAGGATGGTGGATATATCGAGTGCGATAGTTGTGGTGATTGTGTCGAGTGATATGAAGTTAAAAAAAACAACTTTTTTGAAACACTTCCACTCAATGAACAACAAGCAATGGGTGACACAAAGTCACAAAATTACACTAAAAACTGTGTGTTCCACAACTGACCCAAAATGTGGCCGTTTGGGCTGCAAACTTCAGAATAGGTGTCCTATGGAGTCTACTCTATCGTGTTATAATTTCATTATGATAGCTCGATCGTAGCTCAAGCTATTGCGATTTTCCAGCGTTAACTGAAGATGCCCAGCCCTGTACATGTCGACGCAAATTCGATTACTCCAGAACGCTTGAATGTATCCATCCCTAAATTGGCAGTTGAAAGGGGGCAGGCCTGATACGCACATCTGCCCGTTACACACATTTGCCCGTTTTTTTCACTTGACACTTTTTCAAGTGATTTTCAGATATGAGTAAAGTAAAAATAGTTGCGCAATGACATTAGTGAACTTTTTTCACTATACTCATATCTGAAAATCACTTGGAAAAGTGTCAAGTGAAAAAAAACGGGCGAATGTGCGTAACGGGCAGATGTGCGTATCAGTGCACCCCCGTTGAAAGCACTAATCGATATCTACATCATGTCCAAAAATTATCCACAAAGCTCCAGTGGTTCTTGAGATATCAATGAAAAACGAAAATTTCGCCATTTGTCGGCAGCATTTCTCGTTGAGATTGCCGAGAAATTTTTGGCAGCACCCTTAAAAACGGTACCGAAAATCGCCACTCCCGGACATTTTCCTCTTATCGCCGGGGAAGGGGGGGGGGCGCCCCCCCCCTTTCCCCGCCCCTGGTCAGTTTGCCTGCAGCAATGAGACGTACCCTGCTCTGGCTGTCCTTGCCCAGCTGGTTGAGCCAGCGCGTGGGCGTGGTGCCCTGGCCCAGTTGACGGGGCACGTCGGACAGCTTCTCCGGTTTCTGCCATCCGTCAACTGCACTATCGTCGTACCCGCCTGTGTGCAGGTGGCTGGAGTTGAGCACACTTGTTAATACGTATTTACGTTTACTCAAAAAGTACGCATACTCGAGTATTGAGTAATTACACATACGCATACTTTGAAAAAAGTATCTGTACTCGCCTGTACGATTACTTTTTGAGAGTACTCGAGTACAGTAGAGTAATTTTTGCGAGTACAGAAAGAGTATTTGTGCCATTCAAGACCCCTGATTTTCATAAAGGATTCTTATTAATTGAAAGAAAACACCGTTTTGTTGTCCAGGGAAAACATTAATAATACTTAATACCGTATTACCTCGAAATACCCCATGGGGATTTATTATTTCGCCAGCAAAATTTTCGGGGGGGGGGGGGTAATTCGAGGGGGGTAATTCGAGGTAATACAGCAATTAAGCAGGAAACGGCATGCTGAATTTGTCCCGCACATCTTTCACCGCCTTCTAAATTTTTTGATGTCACATGCCCCGTTTTTAAGTGTCATATTTTGAGCAAATTCAGCAAAATCTTGAGCAAGAAGTCAATAAGTTCACTCGTTTTTCAGGATATCTCCAGCAAGAAAGACGATAAGTGATAGTTGATTGTGAACACTGATTAAGAAAAGTCAATTAGTTCATCATTTGCTAATAATGCAAACTTATCAAACTTTGAAACACACGAAGTCGATAAGTCAACTACCGTATTTCTTCTAATAAAAGGGCGCCCTTCTATTTTTTCGTCAACTTTTTTACCCGCCCTTCTTTTGGGGACGCCCTTCTATTGGAGACTGCCCTTCTATTTTTTTCGTCAACTTTTCAGGCAATATTTTTCAAGTTCTGCTCAGGTTTTTCAGCGTGTGACGTCACAGATAGTTCAAAAAATGACGATACAGAGTTCATTCGACATTTGATGTTACAATAGCACAAAATCAATGGACCAAACCCACTAAATCACAGGGTTCGCTGATAATTTTAATTTTTTTTTGTTGTGTATTTGGCACAATTCCAGCACTTTGTGTACCTTCTATTGGAGACCGTTCTTCTATTTTGTTTCGTGGCCGAAATTGAGTCGAAAAAAGGTACCTTCTATTGGAGACGCCCTTCTATTGGAGACCCGCCCTTCTATTAGAAGAAATACGGTAGATTACTGGACGTTTTCCTTTATCCTTTTTGTTCATGTTAAGGCATTTTGTGGAAAAGCCACTGCTTCCATAAATGTTGATATTGGAGGCATTTTTTGGCGTGCATTACTGGCACAGAATTCGAAATGAAACTCCAAATGAATATTTTATGAAATCAACTTTTTGGACCTTTGAAAAAGATGCCGCACTTTCATTTTATGACAAAAAATCGTAACCTTTGGTGTCGTGTTTGGCGGACTCGAAGAAATCGGGGAACACGACAAAATTGGTATTTTGCCAGATTGGATCAAACAGGCTGTAATGCTTTGCCAGGAAGGCCAGCAGTGTCACCGATGGGGTGTCGAAGGCTACTTCGCACGGTTTCGCATGCTCGCTCTGCGTTCAGTTGACGGGTTTTTGTTGGCAAAGTGCCAGGGATGTAAATTAGTTGGCATGGGAGGACGTTATTAGGGCGACATGTCGCTGCCCAAACTAGTTTACCTACTAATAAAATAATAAATTATAGTCTACTCATAAGTTTTAGTCAACTCGTATTTACGCATTTGAGTGTACCGCGTTTTTTATAGAATTTATGAGTAATTTTTACTCACCGCTAACTGTATGTAGTTGACGGATACCTAATTCCAGTAAACTAAATCCCATTCAATGTTCATTTATGAGTTTATTCAATGTTCAAAATGTTGTTCAAAGTGCCGTTCACATTCATTTTTCGTGATGACAACGACAGTTTTTTAAAAGATCCTAATGTCAATTGTTCCAGAGTGAAAGTTTCACATTCGTGTGAAAATGTGAAGTATATGTTACTTGGTATATGCACCCACATGTCAGATAGCAGGTAATTTCCCGTTATAGACTTTTGAACATTGTCATCGACTTTCACCAGTTCTCGGGACGATGACAAACGAAGACAATCTTCAAAAGTTTATAACTTTTAGCTTCAGCCTGAAATTGTCTACTGTTTGGCACGTGTGTGCGCTGTTCGCAGGTTAAATA
Source organism: Sphaerolaimus hirsutus (assembly GCA_964036195.1). Taxonomy (NCBI): domain Eukaryota; kingdom Metazoa; phylum Nematoda; class Chromadorea; order Monhysterida; family Sphaerolaimidae; genus Sphaerolaimus; species Sphaerolaimus hirsutus. Next base: position 2,630,133 of record OZ038452.1, on the reverse strand, counting down.
TATGCTGTTCGGGTCAAAAAGTTCAGATTGGGTATCTCATTATTAGGGTCTGGTTAGAATTCTAGGGTGCAGTGAATCATATCAGAATTCAGGTGCCACTCCCAGACGCTGTAAAATGTCAAATTTCATGCAGTGTCCAAAGTTATGAAAAATTCCGAGTAAAATGTTAAATATTATTTTTACTAGTCATTTGTCGTTTCACATAGCATTTTACATGATCTTTGAAGCTTTGCAAGACATTTTACATTTTACAGAGAAGTTTACATGGTCTGGAAGTAGCCCCAGATCAAAGTACAGACGAACTGAACTGCACAAACATACACTCGCCCACTTATCATCTATCATCATCACACAATCATCCAAACAATCACTTCATGATGACAAACGGGTAAAACAAAAACGTGTGCCAAAACTCACCGAGAGCATAGTATCGAACAAAAGTTTCCCGACCCCCTCGCGCTGGCACTTGTGGTGCACGTAAAAGTCGAGTACGCACAAAACTGGCCCATTGTACGTTTTCATTTCTTTGTCGTAGAAGAACAGGTTCTTCTTGCCAACCTTCAACATGCCCATGATCCTGCTCACGTTCCTGTAGATGGAAATTTTTTACGTTGGATGTAGATATCTGGAGTCGATGGCGGATGGCGGTACACACACTAGTTGACATCGTAGTTCGGAATGTCAACTGTTTGATGTAGGGATGGGAATAGTTTTTTTTATGACGCTGTTTAAATAAAAAACCTTGTTTTTTTTAAGGAAGAGGTTTTTTTATGAAGATGTTTGTTTAAATAAAAAATACGTTGTAAAAACAAGTTCCCAAATACGGTTAGGAGTCAACATACAGGTATACAATACAAGTGCCAGTATTTACTTTGTGATGTTACATAAGGTCATTGAAATCTTTTTATATAAATATGACAAAAGCAGTATGTTTTCAAAAATCTTACCCGTCAACCGTGGGATGTGGGGAAAACTATTTACAATGTGGGGAATTCACTTCACACATGTCACTGTTTTTTAGGATTCCAAGTGCAACTGTTGGAGTAGTCAGGCAATTAATTTTCAATTTCTCACTTTTGAACTGTTTGAAAAATTGAACCGTTGGAATTTTTGCGGTATTGAGTTCAAGTTTGGGTAGTAGAGTTGGGTTCCGGTATTGGGTTTCGGCCCGAAAAATGTGCGGTATCATGTTCGTATTCCGAACCAGCAGAGAGGGCTTCACAGGCAATAGTGTCACAGTAACATGTCAAAGTCAAATGTGCCATGGGTGATGATTGACGGCGGACACTAATTAAAAAATTCGAAAAAGTTTTTGTAATTTTTTTCCACTCATAGAAAACCCCTCCCTGAGAAATCGATCTTTTTTTATAGAAAAAACTAAAACTAAAAAATTCAAAGTGTTTTCAATCTTTTTAGTGTTTTTAGTTGAAAATACCAAAAATATATAATACTATGTTACTTTACAATGTCTTTAGCGCCATTGGCGCCTTTCTCAGTCGTCGATTTGTGCTTGGCGCATTTTTCGTGGCGCCATCAACTCAAATTGCGCCATTTTTTCTGGCATTTTCTATTCAACACCAAAATAAATTACTTCTCGTCATCCTTCTGCCACATCAAATATAGCACGTTGTTATTGTTCATAATTTTTTCGGCGTTGGTCAATGGAGCCCGCAGATTCATAGCCTGCAACAAAAATCGACTTTTTTAACAAATGCATACATTTTAAAATCTTTAATAATTATCTTGAATGGTTCCGCCATTGTGTCAAACTTGTTTTTATATTTACCTTGTCTTTAGTTTAAAGAAGTTCCTCTTAAGTAACACACTAACACAGATTTGTTTTTGTTTACATTTACCGTATTTCCCTCCCCCCTCAAAAAACTCACTCTGAAAAAATAAACACCCTGGGGGTATTTCGAGGAAATACGGTATTTCAAAGCCTGTCTTTTTACACAAAAATATGCGTTCGCTTTTTAAAAATCGCTCTTTTGGGTAGAGATTTAACTGGGTATAGATAACTATTTCTTCTATAACTTGACTTAACTCGATAACTTATAGATAACTTCTTGAAGGTTTTTCTGAGACTATATTTTATTATATTTTCTTAAAATCGGCAATTTTTCGGAATGCTAAGCGCACAAGAGCGCCCAAACTGATAACAATTAAATTATGAAAGCACGGTGAAAAGATGAAGAAAACAAACCTTGGCCGACATCTCGCCAATATCGTCCACCATCTTGTAAATGATGGGATTTCTGCGCACAATGACAATGATTACACAAATGAGTTGACAAACTAATGAGTTGACAAAATCCGTCAAAACAAACTGCAATTGGCGCATCCGCTGTCCATCGATTCGGGCGATATTGGATCCAAGCCACGGCGACAAATCGGCGGTACTCACCTCCATGATATCGATTTCAACAATAAATTATCGACGACACTTTGTCGGTCGAAAAATTCGCCACTCGACACTTTATCGGAACTTTATCGCAAACGAATGGACGCTTATCAAAATGGGGCGACACTTTGCGGCTACTGTAATCGAGTCGACTCGCGACAACTGCGGCCGCATTTGAAATGCATGGGCGCCAGCGATGGGGTGCAGCGCGACTGCAATTGGGATCGGGACACTTCGAGTGCGCCATCAACATCAACTTGTTGTGTACACAACTTGACGACCCCCCCCCCCAGCTAACGATGGCAACAAACCCTCCAGAAAAAAAGTATTTCAATTTTTAAGTATTTTTTTCTGAAATGACTTTTCGAATTTTTCCCCAAAACAGTTTTCGAATTTTCGAATTTTTTGGGTAGTTTTCGAATTTTTTGGTAGTTTTCGAATTTTTTTGGGTAGTTTAAAATAGTTTTCGAATTTTTTGAAAAAGTTTTTATTCAAAACTTAATTGAACTCGGAACTCAACGTTTTATGTCTTTATTGCAGCTCAGACACACCGCAAGTCAATTGTCAATTGATTTAAAACGTTGAACTTAAGAATACATATCAATGCCTCGAATTAACTAAAAAAATTCGAAAAGTCTTTTCGAATCTTTTGAAAAAAATAGATTTTTGTCTTTTTTTCACCGGGTGCTCAAAAATTCGAAAAGTCCAAAAACATTCGAAAATTCGAAAACGTTTCCGAATTTTCGAATCTTTTTTTTTGCCATCGTTACCCCCAGCGCACAAAGAAAACCAGTGTTGACAGAGTGCTGGAGTCGATTGAGCAAGTTGAGGAGTAAAAATTTAGAGGTAATGAGTAAAATTTCAAAATTTTCAACCCACAGCAAGAAGTCCAATTTCAAATTATTATTCAAATGCGTTCGGCCAACTTAACTACCTATTTATAAACATCAAATCTTCATTTGCCATCACTAGGGATCAGCATCTGGAGCCACTCCCAGATGCTGCTTGCTTTTGTCATACCAAATCTTCCAGGCATGTGACAGGACTTAACACTTTTTACAGGGCATTTTACATGACTTTTGACACTTTGCATGTCATTTGACACTTTGCATGTCATCTGACATTTTACACGACTTTTGACACTTGCGTGTCATTTGGCATTTTATTTACATTACATTTGACACCTTGCATGACATTTCCATTTTCCAGGGCACTTTACATGACTTTTTGACACCTTGCATGGTGTTGCCATCTTCCAGGGCACTTTACAAGACTTTTGCCACTTACCATGTCATTCGACACTTTACAAGTCACTTTACATAGGACTTTAGAAACTTTGCATGCGATCTGACACTTCACAGGGCATTCTACAGGACCCGACATTGGCATTGCGCCCAGACAAACTGCCCAAACCTTAGGGCGCATGTCTCGCAGACTTCAGCGGCAGCCGGGCGCCGGTCTGCGTGATCAGGAATGCATGGACATTTTGAGTGAGCTGCCGCCGCGGCGGCCAGTCCACATCATACATACCTTTGTCCATCAAGTTTACTTTGTTCAGGTTCCATGGACCATTGTCAATGTCTGTGCTGGCGATTTGGGGGTGAAGGAGTTTTGTGATGGGCTTGGATTTGAAGAAATACCTAGTTGATTTTTGGAAGAAATGGTTGATAGAAAAGTATACCGAATTTCCGCGAAATACCCTCCTCGAAATGGCCACTATGAATTTATTAGCCCCCCCCCCTCGAAATACACCCCCTCGTTTAACCCGCCCTCAAAATTCTCACTGCGAAACAATCGGGGGGGGGGGGGGTATTTCGATGAAATACGGTAATCAAAATCTGTGAAGTAGAAAATATGATTGAACCTCTCTGGAATAACAAGTAAAATTTAAATAAATAGTAAATGCGATGCTTTTTATATTTTCTAAATCTTAAAAATCTAAGAAAATCGCTTTCAAACTAATTTATCAAATCTTTCTTGAAAATCCTGGCAAAAACATAAATATAGAAAAGCTTGTGTTTTCCGATATTCTTTTTACCGTATTACCTCGAAATACACCCAGGGGGTTTATTATTTCGCCAGCAAAATTTGAGGGGGGGATAATTCGAGGGGGGGTTTATTCGAGGGGGGGGTCTATTATTTCGCCAGAAATTTTCGAAAATTCCCCATACGCAGACGTATAAAAATCGAACAATTACATAGATGTATGTGTGTTTATAGGCATCTATAACTGTATATACACAAAAACCCTTCCCTAACGTCACTTAATCATCAGTGTTAACGTGTGTTCTGCATTGTACAGAACACAAACTGCGGTATTTGTCATGTATTTACGTTCACGTTACACTCAGTTTTAGGGGGGTATTTCGAGGGGGGGGGTTTATTATTTCCTCAGCCGAAATTTAGGGGGGTATTTCGAGGGGGGGGGGGGTTAATTCAAGGGGGGGGTTTATTCGAGGTAATACGGTATGTGTGTTTATAGGCACCTATAACTGTATATACACAAAAAACCCTCCCTAACGTCACTTATTCATCAGTTTTAACGTTGTGTTCTGCATTGTACAGAACACAAACTGCGGTATTTGTCATGTACGTTCACGTTACACTCAGTTTTAGGGGGGGTATTTCGAGGGGGGGGGGGGTTTATTATTTCCTCAGCCAAAATTTAGGGGGGGTATTTCGAGGGGGGGGGGGGTTAATTCAAGGGGGGGGGGTTAATTCGATGTAATACGGTATATCAATCTCCCAGAAATTTTTTCAATGCTAATTGTGTAAAACCCGCATACTTTACACTTGGCAATTTTCATTTGCCGTATACTGTATTACCTCGAATTATCCCCCCCCTTGAATTAACCCCCCCCCCCCCCCTCAAAATGGGCTGGGGAAATAATAACCCCCCTCGAAATACCCCCCCCCCTTCGGAATGATGTACGTCACGTCATAATAAATACATATGTCATGTATGCAATGTACATGTATATTACTGTTAATTTACATTGCAGCTACACAGACTAGTTTGTGTAGCTATCTACGTCTTTTTGTCCAAATATATCCTGTTTGGACACATTTATTACCTGTTTTGGACATGAAAATGCCTAATTTACTACGGTCCTTACGAAAATTTCTGAGGAAATTATAAACCCCCCTCGAATTAATCACCTCCCCCCCTCAAATTTTGCTGGCGAAATAATACACCCCCATGGGGGTATTTCGAGGTAATGCGGTATCTGAACAGAAACAAAGAAAATTGTCGGCTTTTCCTAATCACATTAGTGCTCTCGTATCGTTGTGGGTGCGTTTGAGAAGAATTTTTCGCGTGACCTGATTCATCAAAATTTGGTATGTAGCATTCTTGCATATGAATTCAGAAGCTAAATTTTTTTCACCATCAAATTAGACCCCAAAAAATTAATAACGATAGTTCATTCAAATAGAATTCGAAAATAATAGCTTCTGTTGTAAAAACACGCGATTTGCAGAAAAAAGTGAGCTACCGTATTACCTCGAATTAACCCCCTCAAAATAGGCTGGGGAAATAAACCCCCCCCCCCTCGAAATACCCCCCTTCGGAATGATGTACGTCATGTACGCAATAAATACATCATGTATGCAATGTACATGATGTATATTACTGCTAATTTGCATTGCAGCTACACATAGAGTAGTTTGTGTAGCTATCTACGTTTTTATGTCCAAATATATCCTGTTTGGACACATTTTTTACCTGTTTTGGGTACGCAAATGCCTACTATTTACTACGATCCTTACGAAAATTTCTGACGAAATAATAAAACCCCCCTCGAATAAACCAACCCTCAAATTTTGCTGGTGAAATAATAAACCCCCATGGGGGTATTTCGAGGTAATACGGTAGCTAGTAACAAGTATTATAACGAATTCCCAATTACTACTTTGTAACAGAAATTCAGTGAAATCGTGAAAAAGGATGAGAAGCGACAACAAGCCGTACAGACTTTTATGGATAATCACATGATCACACAATAAATTTCATTTATTCTATTTTTAGTATAAAATATTTTGAAAACCCCACTGTGTATTGTGTCCATTCTTGTCGACTGCACAATTTTCTCACAAATTATTGAAATATAAGAAAAGCGGTAGCATTCTGCGCAAAGCATGCGCCCACTGAGTAGCAAAAAAACTAAGAACAAAAGTAATGTGAGAACCTACGACTAACAACCAATCAAATATGAAAGACGCTTTACAGTATATTCTAACAAATACTCAGTGTCCAGCGGTGCCCAGGCACCAGGGGTTTCGAATGGGGGGAGGGTTGGGGGGGGGGGTTCACCTAGCGATTTTTCTCCCTTTTCTACCTTCTACTCCCCGAAAAAGCCTATATATTGAACCCCCGCGAACACCCCCAGAAAAATTTTCAGCTATCTATCCCTCCGGAGGAGCGATTTGCTATCTATCCAACCACCCAGAGGGTCGAAATTCAAGATACCCCTGCCAGGCACAAGCGCCAATGCCGGTGCCTTTGCGGTTTTCAGAGATGCCATTCGAGGAAATTATCGAGGACATATGGTATTCAAGAATATCCGTCACTTCAACAAATGTACGTCAGAAAAATCGGCACACCCAACAAAAAAACACAGAAACAACAAAAATTAGTAAATAACCTAAAAACACCTAAATTCATAAATATCCCCCAAAAAAATCACTCTTTCTTTTTCCCATACGAACTGTGCTCCCTCCTCACATAGCTCCTATAAAAAAACTGCGCGAATAGCAGAAAATAGCTGCAATTCATGGCCACGGCCACATAGAACATGGTCAGGGGCCAGTCGCACTTCAAGCCGGTGAAGTGCATCATGGCGTAGCCGTGCAGGAGGAGCGTCACGGCGACGAGAAACTGCAGCAGCTGCAGCGTGGTCACCAGGCGGGCGGCCAGCGGGGGTACGCGCATGCGTAGAGAACGCAGCAGGAAGTAACTGGGGGGGGGGGGGGGTTGGGGGGGTTGGGGTTGAAAAGGGGGTGACGATGGCTAAGACTCTTGAAAAATGTATTTAAATTTTTAAGACTTTTCGATTTTTTTTTCAAAAACAGTTTTCGAATTTTCAAATCTTTTTGATTAGTTTTCGAATATTACAAATTATTGCATTTTGTAATTTTTCTTCTGCATTTTGAAGACATATCTTTGTTTTACGGCTCTCTGAACTCTCACCGCGGCAATATTTGCACATTGTTGTTCTGCCCCTTCAGATAAATCCATATGAAATCCATTTTCCAAATTTTGTGTGAATTTGGACCAAAAAATTACAAAATTCGAGAACGTTTTCGAATTTTCGAAAGAATCAAACTTTCGAATTTTTCAAAGTTTTTTTTAGATTTTTAAGTCTTTCTTCTAGGGGTGAACTCAAAATGCTTTCGAATTTTCGAATTTCTGGGGGGAGGGCGTATAGACCTGTAGTTTGGGGAAAATATAGCCGACATCCCCCCTCTACTAATTGGAGGGCAGTCAAGTATGAGTAGGGTGTCAACAAATTTTTTTTACGGAAAACGGAAACGGAAAATTTGTTGCACTTGCCGGAAAACGGAAACGGAAAAATATTTGCACTTGCCAGAAAACGGAACGGAACACGGAAAAAAATTTGCCTGCGGAAAGCGGAAACGGAAAAAAATTTTGCACTTGCCGGAAAACGGAAACGGAATTTTTTCGTACTTGCCGGAAAACATGACGGAAAACGGAAATTTGACACCCTATATATGAGTAACACATTTTTGCAGTATTTTGCAAATTGTAAAATTTTACCTGAGTTTTTTTTTAAACGGTTTCGATGGTAGGGTTTAAAAAAACGTTTTTTATTTAAAGAAAACCCTTTGAAAAAAACCTTAAAGTTAACCTTAATTTTTTAGATCGATTTTCAATCGCATTTTTCACCGAAATCGTTTCAGAGGGGAATTTAAGACTGATTTAAATTCTGATATGTGACCAACACCCCCCCCCCCCCCCTTCAGTACCCCTCAAAGTAGAATCTCTCAAAAACCACCCCAATTCAAACTCACAGATACATCACAGCGTGAACCCCATAATTCATAACAGTGCCAATTCGATTGTAAACCGGTTCATCACTATAAGAATACCAAGTGTAGAACAGAGTCAATGAATGGTGGTAATATTGTAGAAAAGTAATTGGCCTTTTTCGAATGACCAGGGGCCACTCACAGACCCTGTAAAATGCTATGGAAAATGTCAAATGTCATGCAAATTGTAGACGGCCATGTAAAATTCCCTGGAAAATGTCAAATGACGAGTAAAAAAATTGATACTTAACAAACAATTTACATGACTTTTGACAATGCATGACACTTGACATTTTACAGGGCATTTCACAGAGTCTGGGAGTGGGACCAGAAAAATTGAGTCGCCCAATTCAATATTTTTGCTGAGAGTAAACAACAGGACCCAGTAGCCGGTGGTGCCGTGGAAAAAGTCGTGCACGCGGCAGTATGTGTCTGCGGAGTGAAACGTTTTTGTTATAATTAGGAAAGAAATGAGTTTTACAAAATAGTTGATTTGAAAAAAAACATAATTAGAATAAAAAATGCTTTTTTTGAAATGGGTAGTCGAATTAAAAATGTCGACTCATTATCATGTACAAAACAGCGACAGGGCAGATCCAGAATTTTTGAGCCCCCCCCCCCCTAAAATTTTACGTACAGAGTGACGGAATGGTGCCATGGCGCTGGCGCCACTAGTAGCGCCATGGAACGCTGTATATGTATGTAAATATACATACAAATACAGCAAACAGCACACATTTGCGTATATTTATAATGATTTCGGCCACCGGGAGCAAATCTGCTACTAATACATTACCTCTGGTGAAAAATGCGCGCTCGCGCGGAAAAAATTTTTACGCTGACATTGAAAAAGTTGAATTTTTCGGCCACTTTCTGGTCTCACCCCGGGAAAGGGGGGGGGGCTGCAGCCCCCCCCGCCCCCCTGGATACGGCCCTGCGACAGGGTTCATATATTTAACATAAAAATAACTTCAAATATCGACCACTTTTTATTATCGAGAACGAGGGTCAATATCCACGTCTAGATAAATTCCAACTCAGTAAAAATATATACTGTCAAAAAGCGTTAAAGTTAGAAATAGGACCGCGGTACCAGTACATGGTGCGGCAAAATTCTGGGACTGAGGCGGTCCCGGTCCCAGCTCCGGTCCCAAAAAGAATGTCAATTCCAGACCGATTTTGGCCCCGATAATAAGCCATTGTATGGCTAAGCTATATATAAAATCACAAAGTACTGGCACTTGCCTGATATACCCCTTTTTATGTTGATCCATAACCACATTTGGGAGTTTTTCGAGAGAGGAACGACATTTCTTCGAAAAAAGTTGTTTTTAAAAAACGAGGTCGTTGAAGAAACGTTTTTCTACCCCTGTTCCGAATTAAGCTGTCCCAGCGACTCACCGCTAAACCCAAACGTGAAAAACACGTGCAAATACTCGGAAACGGAATAATAAGTGCCCGCAAAACTGAACAGCATCAGACAGGTGTTCCACACAATCAATGGAACCTGCAAATCGAAACCTTTAGCTCGTGTGTTCATCCATTTCTTCAGCAGAAACAGTGTAAGGAGATAGGCGCATATGACCTGAAAAGAGGTAGGTTTTGCAAAAATGCAATAATTTGTAAAAAAAATTTTTCGGGCCTCTGTGCAGAAGTGCAAAAGGAGGGATGGAAAAATTCATTTCAACTGCATAAGCGTATCTAAAAATTTGAAAGTTTGAATGAGTTTCGCCTGAAGCGTTCAAAGGGCCCCGCACCTGTACGCACAAACGCCCGGCGCGCACAAACGCCTGGCACGCACAAAATGAAAGTCCGGTACGCACAAACGCCCGGTATGCACAAAACTGTAGCTTTGTGCGTGCCGCACAATGTGCGTGCCAGTCGTTTGTGCGCGCCGGTCATATGTGCGGGCGGGGCTTGTAGTGCGACATAAATGAGTGAGACCAACGTGAGACATAAATGAGTGCGAGGGCAGAGTATCATATCCGCCGAGTATATAAATAACATTGCCGCCAATCTCACTGAGTTTTTGAGTGCATGTTGGGTGCATTCACGTGTAAGTGCGGTGCACATACACGTGTCGCGGTGGGGGGGGGGGCGTGTAAGACATAATTAACTTAGAAAAATTAGTTGACAATCAAAATTTCGTCAACAGCAAAATCTGTTTTCTACATTCAAATCGCGATTATCAAAAGCTCGCGACTCACGATCCAATAGCACTCGGTCAAGACACGCAGGTGTACTCTTGCCCATATATACGTGTACTCTTGTAATCCAGGTGCTCATGTATGGGGGGGTGCTCATGTATGGGGGGGTGCTCATGTATGGGGGGGGCAAACACAAAGTGGGGGGGGGGGTGTGAAAATCCCATGGCCGGTACGCACAAATGACCGGCGCGCACAAACGACTGGCACGCACAAATACCCGGTACGCACAGAGCATCAGATTTGTGCGCGCCATGCGTTTGTGCGTGGCGGGCTCAATTTTGTGCGTGCCGGGCGTTTGTGCGCGCCGGGCGTTTGTGCGTAGGAGGCCTGGCCCGTTCAAAGTGGCCCCACATTTTGTGGACATAAGCACGATGTTGGGAGGGGGGTTAGCCTACAGTAGGAAAAATTTCCGCCAGGGGATATTTAGATAGATAGCTGACCCAGGTTCAGTATACATTGTTGAGCGAATACATATAGGCAAAAATAGCTGAAAATAAGCAATAGGCTTGAAGGTGAAAATGGACAAACGTTAGCTATACACTAGCGGTCAGAATAGTTGAGACTTTTCACCATAGAGAAATGGGAGGATGGGGGTCCACTAGGGTTGGGACGATATATCATATTTTTCGATATTCTGGTATTCTTTTTGAGGTATTTGTGATCCCATAAAAAATGGCTGAAGCCAACAAAAAGTTGATGCTGCAGCCAAACACGTATGCTTATGAATGCACAAAGTAATATATCATACACAAATGCCATGTTATTTTCACATTGAGCTATCAAAAGTAGGATATCAAGGGTAATGTATACACATCCTTATAAAATATATGATATTAACACAGCAAACTGCATCACAAGGAAACCATTTCACCAAACCTTTGCATGGCAGCATGGCTCAAAAATTTGGGGTTTTTTTTAAAATACCAACTTTTTAAAAATGTCAAAAGCCAGCCACCCCTAGTCACAAGTATGACCTGAAGTGTTTGCTTAATAATTTTCCACCTTATATAATTTGATTCATCCTGTTTTTATTTCATTACCTCATTTCAACTGTTGTGAGCCTCATTTAAAAAGATTATCAACCATGTTTGTGTCCAAATGGAAATACAATATGCCCCGCTGCACTAAAATATCGAAATATCGAAAATATTGAAATATCGATATCGAATATCGAGCATATTTTCATATCGAATATCGATATCGAATATCGAGGGTACATATTGTATCGATATCGAATATCGACTTTCAGAAAAAAATATCGAATATCGAATATCGATATCGAAAAGTCATATCGTCCCAACCCTAGGGTCCACCACACTTTTTAGAAAAATTTACTTTTTTTCAGACCCACCATATCTTAGGTCAGGGGAGTCGTAGAAAAATGCCATCGATTTACACGTTAGCTCTGACAGAAAATTACATTATGTTCAAATATCAACAATTTTCGCTCAACGGTTGAGGAGTGATGTGCACGCAAACACAGTCGAACCTCAGCTGAACAAATTACCCTTATGAGACGACGGTGGAGAGTAGGGATGGAAAAAAGCGCTTTTTTTCAACGGCCCCGCTTTTTTTTATTAAAAAAGCGCTTTTTTTCGCTTTTTTTCAAAAAATGTCAAGACATTTCCCTAGAAAGCTCCCAAATATGGTTCTAAGTCAAACAAGTGGCAGTACTTGTGATGATATATGTTCATAGAATGGCTGTGGAGCCATGGGATGGTAATACAGGTGGGGTTTTATGCAAAAAATCCACTTTTTATGTCGACTCAATATGTAAATTGCTAATTGTCAAATGTTCATGAGTTCAAATGAAGTGAGGCATGAAACAGTGCTTAAAAAAGGTTATAAAAGAAGGCTAATACATTGAGACTAGCGTTTCCTACTGTAGAACTATGTGGAACCACATTGGCTGGATATTATATACTACACTTACATATCACAGCTTATTATTATATGATAGCATGCAAGAATGACACTAAAATAACACAAAACCAATGAAAACAACCATCAGTGGTAATGTAATGGTGAAATTGCGCGCTTGCGCGCAAAAAAATTACAAAATACCTAGTGCATAGGTACAAAATTTTTTGCCAGCGCTCTTTTTTAAAAAAAAGCGCTGGGACCCTTGCGCTTTTTTTTAAAAAAAAGCGCTTGAAAAAAAGCGCTGGCGATCCCTAGTGGAGAGTCTCAACTATTCTGACCGCTAGTGTACATAGAGCTGGAGCGTTTGGAGGGAGGCAACCCCGCCCCCAATGAATCTCTGCAGTGTCCACACCCCCCCCCCCAAAAAAAAAGAAGATTCTACCAACCAGCCAAACATATGATCTCCTCTGATGCACCCAAATTCTAGCCAATTCGTAGTCAAAGTGGGCGGGGCCAGCGAACACCAAATCGGTGGCGCTGTATTGCGAAGCCAGTAAAGTATAGTTCACCGGTGTAGACGCCATTTGTGCGGTTCTAACTTCTGGGAGGGGGTATGTGGGTTTGGATAGTTGCCAAGAGTCCCTGCAGAGGTTCAACATGCTTGCAATGCATGACTGAAAATATCGTTGTAGCAGTGCTGCAGATTGCTTGCATTCAGGGCCGTATCCAGGGGGGGCGGGGGGGGGGCTGCAGCCCCCCCCCCTTCCCGGTGAGACCTGAAAAACTTAAGGAAAATGGGACTTTTGGTACAAATTTTACAGGGGCCATGTAAAAATTAGTATTTTTTCAGGAAATCGGTTCCTGTACTCAAATTTCCATAAAAGTGCATATTTTGGTGTGCCGGTCGCTAGTGTGTATGTATATATACAGCGATAGCTGGCGCAAGCGCCAACGCCAATGGCACCATGGCATGGCGCCTACGAATGGCGCCAGCCCCATGGTGCCATTCCGTCACTGTGTAGGCAAAATTTTAGGGGGGGGCTGAGCCCCCCCCCCCGTTCGCCGAGCTCCGTAAACAAACAGCCCCCCCCCCGCTCAAAAATCCTGGATACGTCCCTGCTTGCTTTGTAATTACTAACAAAACAGGTGCTCTTACTAGGTGTAGCATCAATTTTCCCTACAAATCACCCATCTATTTATTTATGTATGGCCAAACATGAATACATGCATCAGTAGATACATATGGATAGGAATGGCAGTTTTTCAAACGTTTTTTAAAATATAAAAAAACGTCTTTGAATTTTGTGTTAAACACAGAAATTTGTGAGGAATGCAACTATACATCACACACTAAATAGTTCACCCAGCTTTCACCTAAAAAACTGTTCTCATAACATTGACCAGACATCAGCGGTGCTACTGAGCTGAAAATAAATATGTACACATTTTTGACCTTTGTTTGTTTTTCAAACAAATTGTGATAAGAAAGAACACATACAGACATGTAATACTCAAACATAGAGCCATGGGTAATGACTAGGGTTGGGGAACCGAACCGAACCGAACCGAGAACCGAGCACAAATTTGGAACCGAGAACCGAGAACCGGAACCGAAAATACCCGAACCGGAACCGAGAACCGGCACTTAGACCCGGAACCGAACTAAAGAACCGAAAGAACCAAAATTTTATACAATAATCGGCAGCCGCCCCCCCCCTTCCCGGGTGATAGTAGGAAGATGCATGGAAATGTAACTTCCAGCATCAATTTTTAGGGTGATTTGTAAAAATTTTGCGCGCAAGCGCACAATTCTTGCTTCACGCGACCGATGATTCATCTCACTGGTCGCGCAGCCTCATGTGTTCACGATCCCGCCTAAAATGTGTATATGTATGTAAAATACATATACAGCAGTCTGTGGGGGTCTGTGCCAGTGTGCATGTAAACCTGGTGTGCATGTAGGCCCATTTTCCCACATTTTTCAATCACACTGATATTTTAGAAGTACATTGGTAATCGTACTGTTAATTCTCTACAAAATACAGCAAGTGGGGTGCCAGTCTCTCTATATGTACATGTATTTACATACATATCAGAGATTTTTGGCACCAATGCCAATGGCGCCAGGGCCATGATGCCATTTCGTCACCATGTAGGTAAACTTTTAGGGTGGGTGGCTGAATCCCCCTCCCATACACCGGGCTCAGTAAACAAACAGACACCATGCAGACACCAAACAGACACACCTGGATATGTACCTGGCCCACAAAGCAAGGGTCTACATGTGCACTGGGTTTACATGCGCACCGAGTTTTGGCCGTCTGGGGCACCTACACCAACGCCAATGGCACCATGATGTGGCGCCTAGGAATGGCGCGAGCGCCATGACATCATTCCGCCACTACAGGGGCAAAAATTTTTTTTTTTTGGGGGGGGGATTGTTTTATGTTGTTTTTCCTTTGTTCAGCTTATTATTTTTATATTCCCGATTTTTTCATTACCCGATACCCGACTTTTTCATTACCCGGAACCGAAATTTTTGACCATTTGGAACCGAAAGAACCGAACCGGAACCGAACTTAAGAACCGAACCGAGAACCGGAACCGAAAATTTTGAGGAACCGAGAACCGAGAACCGAACCGAAATTTTTTAGAACCGAGAACCGAGAACCGGAACCGAAAATTTTGAAAGTCCCAACCCTAGTAATGACCAACTAACACATCATTTTTCAAATTACATAAATACAACCATAGATTGCGGGGTGATTTGTCTATACCAGGGGTCTCCAAGATTATGACCCTAGTGGGTGCTGGATAGATATCAAATCGCTCCTCCGGAGGATATAGCTGGCAAAAATTTTGGGGGTGGGGGCTCGCGGGGGTCACAAATATAAAGGCTTTTTCAAGGTATACAAGGCAAAAAGCAGAAAAAATCGCACAAGATTTGTTGGAAATAAACAAAATAGGTTATAAATAGTTAAAAACAGCCATATAATATCTATATATGTGGCCAAAAATAGCGATTTTGAAGGTGAAAATTGGTAAAATGGAACAAGAAGTAGCGATTTTAGGTGAAAATTTGACAAAAATGGCTCAAAATTTGCTCCACATAGATGAATAGCTGAGCGATTTGGGGGATAGATAGATAGACCCGCCCGCCCCTTGGAGACCCCTGTACTAAACATAAGCTGAAGAGTCATTCATGTTCTGTGATGACAAAAAAATCAAGTCATCAATCACTTTCCATGATACAATGGCACATTTGACTTAATACTTAAGTGCAAGTAAAAAATTAGATAAATTTAAGCTGTGTAGTGGCGTGTGATATCCGCATAAATGGACCACAGCGTTTCCCAACTAAAAAAGACAGGCATTTTCTAACCCACGCAGTCAAAGTGTACTTTTTAAAACCATATTTTTAAAGCAAAGTTCGCCATAACTCATGTCGCATGGGGTATAATTAAAAAATCACCTGATCGAAATCGTATTCATGTCACTGTGTGCTGATATTCACAAATAGCGGCTGCAATAAAATATGCTGCGAGAGGAATTGTCAATGTCCGCGGTACACGGCCGTTTTCTCGGATTTCCATTTCGATTTTTTTTAAACGAGATTTGGATAGAATCTAGTCACAAATGTGAACTTGGCCAACGTCCAAGTTACCGGTTGCGTATTGTAATTTGATCGATTTACCCCTTTTTGTTTCAAAATAGCTAAAATCGGCGCCATTTTTCCAATTTTTACCTTCTCAGTCGCTTTTTTTGTCTATATACATATTTATCCATTCCATTATCATAGCGTTTTCGAAATTTTGGCCGGCTTCCAAGTTCACGTACCTTTGGATAGAATGTCGCGAAAAAAGTTCAATGACGAAATTCGTTTTTTTCTTCAGCAACGAGGCGCGTTCAATTTAAGTTTACACCATTTCGAAAGGGAACAGTGTGTTTACACTGCGAAATTTACGCTACTCGTCCCCTCAGCAAAATCGCTCATGTTTATGCAATATTTGGATACAAGCTACATCTACGATTTATTTCAATTTGCGTTTAACATCCTTTTGAGCCGAACATTTACTTCGGAGGTTTGATTGAGACGAAAATTCTGTCTCCATTCAGTTTCCCTCCCACACAGACATTCAAATCTTGAAAATTGATCGGAAATGTGTTAAATCATCGAATCTCATTTTAAACGAGGTATCCAATTGTAGTTGCCATGGCAACGCAACGCCTCAAACCAGGTAAAATACCTGCAACCAGGTAAAAATCCTGAAAAAACAACGATTGACCACGGACTGACACTAATTGGAAAATGGCATCGTAAATATCAAAATCCACAGAAGCAGTTTAAACAGATTTTACATTTTTTAGTTTTGTGTTTGGACAGTTTTGTGTGAAAAAATAAATATATTCACCTGGTGTGTTTTCTAATATTTTTTTTAATTTTCAACTATGTAAAAATGGAGAAATGAACAGTAGGAAAAATATTGAAAAATAAAAATAACATTCATTTTTTTACTTTATGAGCTTTCTCATGAAATATATCTCGCTACCCGTAAATTGTCATGTAAAACGTAAATCATCTAAAAATTATTTGAACCACTACGTTGCAGTAACATAATATCATAAATATTAGTAACCCCTTACCCTACTTAACTCTTAATACCCACCAAATACCCTAAAGAAAATGCCCACCAAACACAAAATGAAAAATACTCACCAAATACCCACAAAAAGCACCCACTGGATACCCAGGAAAATACCCATCAAATACAAAGAAAAATACCCACCAAAAACCTGCAAAATAACACCAACAAAATACCCAGAGAAAATACCCACCAGATACACCTAAAAAATACCCACCAAATACCCATAGAAAGTATGTCAGCGACGTTGGACGACTCTGACGACGAGCAGCAAGTGGAGCGCACTTTGAAACTGGTCGTGCTGGGCGACGGCGCGGCGGGAAAAACGTCCGTCTGTGCCCGACTGGCGCAGGGCAACTTTGCCCGACAATACAGACAAACTGTCGGGCTGGACTTTTTCAGCAAGAGAATACAGCTGCCCGGAAGCGTGCACGTCTTGTTGCAGGTGTGGGGGGTTGTTGTTTTTTGTTCGTTTTTTTTTTTGGGGGGGGGGGGGTTCGGGTGGGTTTTCGGAATTGGGATAGTGCAATTAGACTGTAGGGCATTTTGGAAAGTTGGGTTGAGGATTGGGGTGTTGGTTTTGGGCACTAGAGAATCCTGATATATTTGGCGATTCCAGTCCCATTTAAAACCTATGGAACTATGTCTTAAAAGTAGTGATGGAATAGCGCCATGGCGCTGGCACCATTTGAGGGCGCCAAAGCATGGCATTTTTATTTTTGGCTACAGCGCTATTTTTAACAAGCCATAGTCGCTTTGGCACTTTCCCTAACATTTTACAGGGTCTTTTACATGGCACCTGACATTTTACAGGGTCTTTCACATGACACCTGACATTTTACATGGTCTTTTACACTTTACAGGGTCTGGGAGTGCCCCCTTAAGTTTGCATCATATTTCTCACATAAATACACACAAAAACTATTACATGCACGCACGCACAGGTGTGGGACATTGGAGGCCAAAGTTTAGCTGGCCCCATGTTGGATAAATATGTTTATGGGGCGCATGGTGCCATGGTTGTCTATGATGTGACAAATTTGGACAGTTTTGTCAACTTGGAGGATTGGGTGAACATTGTCAAGAAGTTCACCAGTGAACAAGAGAAGGTGAGATTTTCTGACTCAATCTATTTAATGATAAATATGATTGAGTCTGATCTTTAGAAGATGAACATGTGGAAACATCCATCATGGAGGAAAAAAAACAGTCCAAAAATTATGTTCTAAAAGTTCAGAATGTCTGATCTAAAAATTCAAAAGCATTTTTTTAAAGAAGATTCAGAATACTGAAAAAAGTAAGTCCTTTTAAATTTTGCCTGTACTTTCACAAAAAGTCAGTACAAGTCAGACGCAGTGCAAGCGACAAATGTTTTTTTCTTTAGCACAATTTAGATTTATGAACGATGACGTCACGATTGAGTGTTTCCTTCAGAAAAATGCATAGCAAAAAACTCACACTGCAAAAATCCGCAGCCGCCGCACATGGCTCTGGTGGGCAACAAAACGGACTTGGAACAGAAACGCGCGGTGCGCATCGAGCGACACGTAAAGTTCGCCGAGCAGCACAACATGAGCAGCCACTACGTGTCCGCCAAGACCGGCGACAGCGTCACGTTGCTGTTCAAGTGGGTGAATGTCGTAGTTGGGTGAACGTGGTGTGGTTGGCGTTGGAAATGGGTCGTTTTGAGGAAATGTGATTGAATACAGTAATTTCACTTGTAAATAAATGTGAGAATTGATCAAATGAAGTATTTGATGGACTGAATTCAGCAAATGCAATTCAAATTTTAGTTAGGTACCTTTTTATCTGTAAGTAACCGGTCAAAAATTGTACAGCAATTGAGCAGTTGTACAAATTTTTGCATTGTGCGGGAATTTCCATAATTATTGATAGGTGTTTTAGTGGGCAAGGTCATCAATCGAAGATAAGTGGAGAATTCAGTACTAATTGTTGTAAAATATTTCATGTAAATACTAGTCATACTAAATTACATATTTACAGCAGCCAAAACTGACTATTTAGGTATATACACCTATTATTGTTATGTTCCTCTACAAAATATTATACATAAAATGACAACAAAGCCCCAACCCCCCCCCCCCAGGCAGGTGGCAGCAGAAATTCTAGGCATCAAGTTGACCAGAAACGACCTGGAACAGGAAGTGGCAGTTGTCTCAGCTGAGATAGAGGCGGCGCCGCCCCCACCCGCCGCCAGCAGCAATGCGAGGAATAACCGCTCAAAATCTAGTTCCGTGTGCGCCTTGCAATAGTGCAGGGTGTTAAGTGATGTAAAAAGTGCCAGGGGTTTGGTGCCAAGCTCCAATGGCGCCAGGACAAAATGGCGCCAAGTGCCAAATGTTGCACATGGCACTTTCTGCAATTGAGTTAGCACCAGGCACCAGTGCCATGCCTCTTTACATCACTAATGGTGTTGTCATTGGTGAATTTGTTTAATGGGGTTGATAATACTTGTCAGTTTCAACAATTTTCATGTTTCATGATGGTGATTCATTGTAAAGGCTTACCTAAGCATGCAGGTAGTGCCAACCAGGTGCTACACCCAGACACTGCAAAATGTACCAAAATGTCAACTTTTTCTTGTAATTATTAACTAAAGTATTGACATATTTCATGACATTTTACATGACTATGAACAGTTTGCATGACGTTTGATATTTTACAATGTCTGGGAGTTGCACCGGATAAATTGTCAATCCAATACCCTGCCAAGTAACAGATTGCGAGCAAATTGTGAGAAAACTGTTATGCCATGTAAAGATTCCATAATTTCCTGTTAAGTGACAACTAAAGTGTCATATTTGTGTCAACATTTTGCATGCAATTTTTAACCTTGTCAGGGGTTTGTCACTGACAGAGTGAAGGATTGGCTCCTGGCAATGTGAAGCTTTGGTCCCTCACAGGGTACTTAACAGGGTGCAGGAACCTTTATCAGACAAGTTGGGAGTTCCAGTCCCTATAAAAATGAAGTAATAAAAAAATCATAACAGGACATGTGTGGTAATTTACACCACATTTTTGTAAAAATTATAAGATGTTACATTTGACCCGAGATTTTACAGGATATGGGAGTACCCACAGGTTCTACAGTGTAGACAAATTTTCTGGTGAGTTTTGGTTGCACAGTGGTGACTGGCTAAACAAATACATGACAACATAACCAGAGCAGAGCCCCCAGGACAGTTTGTGACCAATCATTTCTTTGGTTCATGTTCACAGAAGCAAATCAGTTAGCACTGAAAACACAACAACAAAAAAGTAAGGACATTCACTCTTGTGATTTTCAACCGCATACCTCTTGAAGCTCACAATTCATAATTGTATATTTACCTAAATACAAGCACTTCATATGGTTCATAAAAATAAAATGCAGTCAGTAACAATTTGTAGTGGATGGAGGAAGATCATCAGTGGGATTATTTAAGGAAATATGGTACCTAAAACGTCAAGCAACATCCATTCTCCAACTCCAAATGCACATTAAAGCATGTGGAAAACTGAATCAAATTACAAATAAGCTTAACAGAAATGAATAAAGCTCAAATTTATCACAGGGAAATGAAACAAAATTGCACTTTTGGAACTGCAAACAGGTGAAGATCATCATCTCAGCATCCAGTATAGTATTCTATGATAGCATCAGTGATTAGTCAACACAAATCGACCTATCTGGTGGTAACAGGACATCACTATTCATACTGATAGCTCAATATACTTTGCAAATTTAGTCTTGTAAATGCAATGCTTAAAGAAATAGTAATACATACAACAAGTCAAATATTTGATTAGAAACAAGGTACAGATATTTAAAAAAGATCTTATTCAATCAGCAAAAACACTGAAAAATGTACCTAATATGTGACCATGACAATAAAATATGCAAAGCTCACAAAAAAGCAACAATATAAGCTAAAAGCACTGTAATTGACATGTGCATCAGTGCCAAATGTAAAAAATCGGTTGTGTGGGGGTGGGCTGGGTGTGTATGATGTTGTCTCATTTAGAGAAATTCAAACATATACTCCAGTGACTTGTTACTGTGCCCATGCAATTTATGTTGGCAACATGCCTTGGATTTATACCTACCTAATGAGATTTGGCGTGAAGTTCCCTTCACAAGCTTCACCCATCATCACCATGTATCACATGCATCAATCGTGGCGAAGCGCATTTCATGAAACAAGGGTCATACATTCTGTAGTTTGTGAAGAGCCATGGGTGGTCAGTGAAGTGCCTTCACTGCATTCATAATCACTCGTCCCACACACAGAACTTCACTATGCATCCTATACTTGAACATTTTTTTCCTGTCACTTTTTCCTCCTACTTGAATCCTCTAAACTTGGTCCGTAGCCGCTTCCACCAAGGCGGTGCTAGTAACCGGAGCTGGTGCCGGCTGCAATGCAATTTTTATGGAATCTGAATCGACTGAATCGAAATGTTGGTGGCGTTGCAGCGGCGGGCGGCCAGAGCGCCGCTTTTGACGAGTCGCGGCCAGGAGTTTCTGAAGTTTTTGGGTTTGAATTGGTATAGTCTACTAATTTTGTGTACTACCATATCCTGCCTGAATAACGGACAAAAATACCTATTATGTTTTCCCTCAAATACATTTATATCTACATGGAAAAATTTGACTGTGAACTTGTAATTCATCCCATCACTTATTATCCATCAAAATCTGTGCACAATGAATTTTAAGAAACACTTTATTTTCGATGATTTTTAGAATTCAATTTAAAAGATTTAAAAAATTAGTTACATCAACAACATAAAAACCTACAACATCGGGTGATGCCGGCTGGCTGGTCGTGCGCCTGACTGCACGCGATGCGGGGGCACCCTTTTCGGGTAGGTTTTCAGACTCTGAGACACCAAACAGGCGGTCCTGTATGGTGGGTGTGTTTTTTATATTTTTACTGCTTTCTTCTTGGTGCGCCGCCGGAGCGGCAAGTAAATATTTACTTGCCCATAGGCATTATGTTTTGCGAAAAATTTAAATTTTTACAACAAAAATTTTGCAAAATTTTCGATGTCATGATGGGTTTTTTCAAACTTCATCAAAGAACAGTTTCGGGATGAAACGCATGCATTGAGGCTACATGTTCAAAATAATTTTCAAAAACAGTTTTGCTAACGACTGATTAATTTGTATTTTTCATACATTTTATCTAACCTGTCGAAATTGGCGCCGCTCCTTTATCGTAGAAACCAGATCTTTTTCCATGACAACCAAATCTTTCTTCGATTCCGGATGCTCCAAAATATGCACCTTATGGGTAGGAAAGTTCATGTATCTGCGAGCGAGAAAATTGAACAAAAAATTTACAAACGCAGACCATTTTCATTACAAACTTTAGTGATAAAAGACCCTGGAGTGACTTATTGTGATGATACAATTTTCCAGAATGAAACTGTAAAGCGCGCGTGGCATACGGATTACGGAATACCGTAAATATTTCCTTGAGACACAACCAGGGACTTGTAATCAAATCAGGGACTTGTATTACCAAAACTGGCAATAAATAAGTTACAAGAGTCTAAATGAACCCCCCTTAACCTCTATACCCCCCTCCAAACAAACCTGACATCGTGCACACAGCGCAGACAGCGGGGGTCATAGCAGGGAAACAGCAGTCCAGTTTGTGTGGGTAATGAAGCTGAACGCTGGGAATCTCCGCAGTTGGGAGATTTCGGCCCAGTGTGGATTCCTGCAGGGGATAGTTAGTGCACTGCGCTAGTTGTTATTACCGTATATCCTCGAATAAGTCCCCCAGGGAGTTATTTTTTCGTCAGAAGTTTTTGAGGGGGAGTTATTCGAGAGGGGGAGTTATTCGAGGGGGAGTAATTTTTTCCTCACACTCACAAGAGGGAGGACTTATTCAAGAAGGGGGACTTATTAGAGGATGTACGGTACTTCAAATACAAAAAGCTGTTGAATACAAAAGCAAAATACAATAATAAAGATGCTGTTGAAAAATGAAAGGATTTCACACTTTCATTCATGTTGTAGATTTACATTAGATTCAAATAAGGTATGTTTTACATATGAAACATTTTACACATGAAATATATTTTATTTTTGAGTTATTTTTTCTACCTCAGAATTACACTAAAATTGATCTAACCAGCCGAACAGCCATCATCAAAGTCAAATGTCATTATCTGGGAGCCTTTGAAGCCACATTTTTGGCATGTAAGTACTGGCGTTTTCTGCAAGAATATGAAAAGTACATTTATTTGAACATTTGTACGTTGGTGTGTGTTGATTTAAAATGAAAAACATTTGAATTATTGAAATTATAGCACCTACACATTTGTAAAAACAATTATGAATAAAAACTGTATACCACATTCTGCAGTATAATACAAGTAAAATTGTAATTTGAGAATGTCCAGGACTAATTGTAATTTGAGATCACAGAAAATATTTTGTTATACTCCGGTTACTTTACACCCTGCACGCGTGGTTCCCGCTGGAAGTGTGCCAACGATGGTTAGCGCGTGCGAGTTTCATAAAAAGATGACAAAATTGATTGTTGTTATAATGTTATTCATTAACATATTCACATCGATGAATTTTTTTCATCTTTTTACGGAAATCGCATGACTTAACAATCATTGGCACGCTTCCAACCCGAGACATAAATCAGTGCGACGGCAGAGTATCATGTACGCCGAGTATATAAACAGATGCAGTTTCCTGATATGACTTAGGTAACTCTAATTTTAAAAATATGGCTTGTCGACTTTAAGAATTGGACGCGTCGATAAAATCAACAGTTGCACACCTGCAGAGCAAAACTCCTCGGACTGACAGCTCCATTGGGTTTGTCAACTGGCAGCAGGCCAACTTCCAAATCCTGAACACCAACTAGCTTGCGCTTGGGTTTTCGGGTGCTCGACATGTGCTGCAATTCTTTCCTGGGATGTAAATAGGTGTTATTCGGATAAATTAGATGCAATTTATTTTGTATAATGCATTAGATGTATTTATCTACAAGGCAAAAAATGTTTGTCAGCTAATTTTGTGATTTAGAAGTTCCTTTCCAGGTTTGATTGAACGACACAGATGGGCCACTAAGATTGGAAAAAATCCAGCGTGCGTAATCTGTTTAAATTAATCTACTGGATAGCATGAATCCATTTGGATGGCATAATTCAAACACTTTTGTAGCATAATTCAAACAAAAATGAGGCAAAATCCGAACAGAAGTCAAGCATTTTCGCACTGAACTTCAAGGTAAACACCTTTTATCCACCTGCACACAATCTTAGGCATGTGCGTCCACACAGCTGGCAGCTTATCTCTTTCAAATAGTTATGGATCAAAAAGTCAATATGAGGGAAATGTTACACATAAAATTAAGCTAATTTAGGCAGCAGATAACAGAACACACGCGTGTTCATTTCATTGACAGAAAGGTTGCTTGGGGTATGTGGACAGCAGTTGGATTTTTCCTAATTTTTGTTTTCGATGGAGCGATTACAGCTCGTAAAATTCCAGCGTAATATTTCATCGCAAAATTGATTACATGAAAGTGGATGATGATTCAAGTCTGCAATTTTTCTTGGACAATATGTTTATCTATACCTTCATTTCATTGTGACCATGGGTCATCGTCCACGGTCACTTCTATTTGATTCTGAAAATTCAAAAATTTCGATTTTACGCTGCAATTTTACGCCAGCTGAAGAAAAATCAATTCTACGCTATGTCATTGCATTCAATCACCTAGCGTAGCTGATTTATCGATTGATTTTTCGTCAGCTGGCGTAAAATTGCAGCGTAAAATCGAAATTTTTGAATTTTCAGAATCAAATAGAAGTGACCGTGGACGATGACCCTTGGTCACAATGAAGGTGTTGATGAACATATTGTCCAAGAAAAATTGCAGACCTAAATCATCATCCAGTTTCATGTACCTAATCAATTTTGCGATGGAGTTTTATGCTGGAATTTTACGTCCGAGCTGTAATCGCAGCATTATGCTCAACCTTGCCTGATGAAAACCGTTTGAATTTTTTTTGTTGCAATTTTTGGGTTCTTATGCAGACTTATCAAATCAGGGTCCAAGTGCAGAAGTTACAATAAGAAATGTTCCAGTAGCCAACCATAAGTGTCCACAACTATAACCATACGGACATCTAAACTTAAGAGTAGCATAGATTTTCATTTATGATTTGATTATGACTTGTAAGTTTACTAGTCACTTTAGTCACCACTTGTAACTTGTTCACTTAAAAACTTGTCTTTCGGCAGCAAGAACTTTTTTCATTATGTTCCAATGTAAAGTGTGCATGAACAATATCAAGTGACATGAAGATATTTATGTAAATATTTACACTCCAACATGATTTTATGTTACAAATCAAATATGTACAAAATATTTACACTCCAATATGATTTTATGTTACAAATCAAATATGTACAAAATAGCACACCTATTTTTGCTGTAGTGGTACGCGAGCAATCCCGTGATCAGAAGCAAAACTGCCAAAATTCCTCCAAGCGCAATTGTAGCCAGTGGTAATGCTGAGTATGGAAAAATTAAAATTAATCGGGTTCAGTGAAAAAAGCATTGGAAATAGATAGATATGCTTTGAAATATCTGGAAAATTTTATTGGTTGAAGATTTTATATACCATATTACCTTGAATTACTCCCCCTCAAAATGGGCTGAGGAAATGATACCCCCCCTTGAAATATTCCCCCCCCCCCGGAATGATGTACATCATGTATGCATGCAATGTACTATGCATGCAATGTACTACAGTGCAATGCAATTTATTACTGCTAATTAGCATTGCAACTACACATGCCTACGATTTACAACGATTCTTACAAACATTTCTGACGAAATAACAAAACCCCCTCGAATTAACTCCCCCTCAAAATTGCTGGCTGAATAATAAACCCTATGGGGGTATTTCGAGGTAATACGGTAATGATAAATATATTTACACTGTATAGTATATATATATATTTATACTCTGCGGACCGCATAACACTCCATCATGACATGATGGATGCTATTAAAAATGTCAAAAATGGTCAGAAATTTCTCGCATATCATATGTCAATAGCATGGACTGCATCCATCTGTTTGATTGTTAATAAATTTGTGTTTTTTTGTGTTAGTTAATTATAAATTCAAAGTGAAGCAAAGGGTTTACCTACCCAAAGAAAGTGCAAAAATATAAAAAGATAAAAATATAATGGTTATGTTAAAGCGTGTAAATTGATAAAAATATGATTAAGGCATTCACTTATAAAAGTTGATAAGTCCAAGAATTTGAAAATTGAGTTAAGTATGGAAACGGAAATATTTTGCACATTTTTCACATTTTTCCAATGTTTTCTTGATGACACTTTCAAGTGTCACATTTTGACACTTTTGGAACTAGGGACGATTCTCAAAATCTCTACAGCAAGAAGTTGATCAATCCCCGCTATATTCAGCAAAAAGTTGACAAGTCCTCTTTTTAGCAAAACAGTCAATAAATCCACGGTGGACATCCAAAGGTCAGGAGAAGTTGATAAGTGCAAGAAGTTGAGAAGTACACTTCTTTACTGGATTTCTTTGGTATTTATATGCTCCATTGTTCCTGTCCAAATACATTTTTGCGGACTGGTGCACACTGCTCATATAGGTATGTTGATAATAGCAAAGGCGGAAATTTGACACTTTATTATCAACATTTGAAACTTTACGATAGACAGCGAGCAAGCCCATTGGAAGTGCAATTTGCAGCAACTTAAAATGCAATTTTCTCAAAAACACCTTTTGGCTCATCGACTTTTACAAGTACCTAGATGCATAATTTTTTATCGCAAAAAGCAACAAGCAACAAAAGCATACAGATTTTGTCGATGAGAAATCTTCGATCGGTGGCGGCAGCGATCGAACAACTTTTCCCCGTATAGCCAAGTGCACATCTGCAGATATTTATGAGATTGCATTTGACCCGACATGTAGTTATATGGACCTATAAACACTTGTTGACAACGACACTAAATGTCAACTGGTTCCGATCCCAATTCACACCTTGCTGACGACAATAAACACTCTTTATACAGACATCATAAAAATATAAACTTCATGCGGTCCTGCGGTTATAGATTGCCTGCGGTACACTGCACATATTTACAGCAAATCCGCAATACCTAGGTATGTTTTTCGACACCGCAGCTTCATTTGCAACATTATTCAACACTTGTGCATTCGAACGTCGTTCGTCGGCTCGTGTCGTCAGCAAGCTTTGAATTGGGATCGACACCAGTTGACATTTGATCTCGTTGTCAACTAGTGTGTGTAGGACTTATAAACACAAAATTTACAGCCGAAACTTCCGAAAGTGATAAGTCAGTTTCAAAAACATTTGAGTTCACCAGAAAGAAAACTTTTAATTTCCATCAACAATAGTTGACACTTGACAGTCTTCTCATTACTGTAAGTTGAAATGCGTTCAAAGCTAGTTTTATCAGTTTGTGAAATATCGGCCATTAACTCATTTTTAAGTCATGAGCCCATTTTTAAATGTTTACAATGACACAAGGTCACAAAACAATATCGAGTTTTAAGTAAAGCTCAAAAATGGCAACATAAGGCATTTATATAAGATACACCTACATCTACATTATTTAGATACTATGAAACAATGACTTTTGGCATGCTTCCAGCAGGTAAATCATTGCCGCAAAATTATTAAAAATGAACTCTATTATAAGAATTGTGTGTCAAATGTTGTACAGCAAGCATGGGATGGGGATTTGTGATTGTGGCTGCTGGCTTGGGGTCAGGGGCGGGATTTAATTAACCCGACAACATTCTACAATGTCTAGAGGTGCCACCCTGGGCAACAAAATCACACAACCCTGTAAACTGCTATTTAAAATGTCAAATTTCATGCAAAGTGACAACAGTCAGGTAAAATACCTGGTAAATTGTCAAACTTTTATTTTTTAACTGGACATTTGACATTTTTCATGATATTTTACTTTCATGACCTTGACATTTTACATGACATTTAACATTTTACAGTGCATTTTACAGTTTCTGGGAGGGAGTGCCACCTGATGAGAAGCTTAAAAATATCTAAAACATGCGTCGGGTTCATTAAATCCGGCACCAATTTCTATAAGTTCAATCAGTCAACTACTACAATATGCTCAAAAGCTACAGTTGTCTATCGCCAAGTACAGATAGCCAAGAGAAGTTGGGTTTGCAGTAATGCGCCTACACACACTTGAGGAAACTCATACACCAGCTTTGAATGCATTTGAGTTGACGGGAATGAGTCATTAAACAGTAGTTGACGGACACCTCATTCTGGCTAACTTAAATACCGTCAAAGCCGATTTATCAGTTTTCCATTTTTATTTTATTTCGGTAGAAAACTGGTGTGTGTGTAGGGCAAAATGTAGGGCAAACGTAGGACAAAATGTCAATGTAATGTCAATGAGACCTGGACTAAATGTGGTGACTTGTTTAGTGTCTGGCATCGGCATTAGCAGTTCACAGCTGGCGCCATAATGCCCTGGTGCACATCTGAATCACGAAATGACACCCCTTAAAGCTCTGTTTACAGTGATTTTAAAATGGGAATACAATTGTGATTATGTAAATGATTTTATCATCAGCGTGAAGAGGTATTTATAAACTTTTAAAAATGAACAAGAATGTGATAGCAAAATTTTAATAAAGTTGGAACTTGGAAGCTGATTTAACTAAACACCTAGCCAAATACAATGGCCAGTTTATCCAGATAAAAGAAAAAGTAACATTGATCATACTCCGTGCAACTTCCCAAAAAACGTTATCTGTCGGAAGTTTTCTTTCCCTGTAGACATAAATCACAATTTTTCAAAGAAATCAAACCTCAAACTCAACGCACAAACACACAACAATACACGCTTAGATATATCCAACTGTAAGTTCCCCAAAAAAACCTTTCTCCTCACAAATAAAACCCCAAAAACCAACTTGCACCATCCAGAATCGGGATGCAATTTATTCTGAAAACAGATGCCCCCATTCTGACAGGGATTCATGCCGCCGTGCTTAGATAAATTGCATCGAACGTGCCCCGCTGGTGATTCCTCGTCTGCAATGATTTGCGGTTGGAAAATATTAGTGAAGTCAAGTGAATGGCAGAGTTGTTAAAATACCGGTATTTTTGGAAAGCGTAAGCGTAAGCGTAAATACACTTTCCAAATTTTGTAAAATGAAGTGTAAAACCGGACTATGTGAAAAACTTTTTTACGCTTTTCGTACCCGGGTATTTCGGCCGGGAAAGCGTAATAAAGCGTACAGGTATTTTATGAAAGCGTAAGCGTAAGTAAAACCCATTTACCCGGGTATTTCGGGTAAGCGTAAATACGCTTTCGCAACTCTGGTGAATGGACAATAAACACACTTTATAGACCCGCTCATATCGGCACTGGAGGATTATTCGAGGAAACACAAAAATCTTGTGGGCCCCCACCCCCGGTGATTAAAAACATCTGCCACTATATAAAATATCAAAATTTTGCCACTACCAAACCAACCAGCATGCATATTCAACAAAAGTTTAGCCCGGCGCCTTTTATAGCTGCAAGTATATTCCAGGGCATCAGCAGGCTTGAATTCCTCAAAAATGAGCACTTTACGAAGTGGGCCACTTTGTCCACCCTGCACAATGGCACTTGAAGTTTCCGGGTGACTCCATTTGTGCAGATTT
This sequence comes from Sphaerolaimus hirsutus, assembly GCA_964036195.1. Classification (NCBI taxonomy): domain Eukaryota; kingdom Metazoa; phylum Nematoda; class Chromadorea; order Monhysterida; family Sphaerolaimidae; genus Sphaerolaimus; species Sphaerolaimus hirsutus. The sequence continues at coordinate 2,600,227 of OZ038452.1, read as the reverse complement.
GGCGCATAATTGTCCAACTGCTCGTTCAGGATTATGCACCTGGCCGCCACTGATTGGCCGGGCGTTATGAATGCCGTTTGGAAGTCTAAATTTCGAGAGTCGTCTGGCATGTCTGCGAGTTGAAAAAGGAATGCCTTAACAACATATAAGCCCCTAGTAGTGAGAAAAGGCTAGCCGCCATTGTAGTCCAACGGTTAGGGCGCTCGTGTTCTATACGAGAGGCGCGGGTTCAATGGGCCCACACACACTAGTTGACATCGCAAATTCGCGTCAACTCAGTGTCAATTGAATAAAACAAGAAGTTTGTAAAAAGCATCACACTTAACAGGAACAATGAAAATGAAGTGTCATGATGTAAAATTAACTATGCTCTATCAGATAGATAAGTTGAAATCACAGTATCACTTAAATTCAGTTGACATTTAGTTGACACGAATTCAGTTGACATCCAGTGTGTGGGGGCCCAATACCCGCATGTGGCAGTGCAATTTTGCACTAATTCTAGGATTTTAATTTCTTATGTACCTATTTATGTTACTTTCTTATGTGCAATCAGTTAATAATATTTACTTGAAAATATTTAAACAAAACAAAAATATGCAATTCGCACTATGGTCGGAGTAACTCACTCATATCAATGATGACCTCATGAACTGCTGTGGATAACGCAGGTAAATCCATTGTGACTTTTTTAGAGATCCAATGAACATGTAGAATTTTCTATCTGCAAGTGAAAGTTGACTATAAATTGGAAAACGTCAAACGTGACGTGCAAAAAAAATGAATTTATGCAAGGCGGACATAAAATTAATATTACCAAAGTTGTAAAGTTGCGCACGGGCACGTTTTTACATTAAATTGGACACAGATTAAAACATTTTTTTTCAGCGTAAAAATCACAGCGAAAGAATGAAGGAATGCGTTTAGGTTTGTTTTCTGAAGGTGTGGTGGTATTTGGCGTGCGATTCATGGACCCATAACCCACTCATATTGTCTCGAGAGCCGAAATAGCTTTAAATATATATGTGAAAATTCCAATACTTCCACTCATTGCCACTCCCATTTCATGGTATCCTTAAAGTCTTTGGACACTTAACAGTCATCAAAATTTTCTGTTTCAATGATACAAATATACCGGATTTCCTCGAATTACCCCCGCGGTGTTTATTTTTTCAGAGTGGAAGTTTTGAGGGGGGGGTAAACGAGGGGGGGGGGGTAAACGAGGGGGGGGGGGGTAAACGAGGGGGGGGTATTTCGCGGTGGTGGGTTATTATTTCACCAGAAATTTTTTAAATCTCAGTACGCTTGAATTGTCCCTTGAAACGTACGCAGACATCAAAAAATGCAACAAAACTGCCATGTGTAATACTTTTTAGACTTGTATAAGTATGTAGACTGTATATACACTGTTCTAACATGATACAGTCATTGTTTTAATGAATGTTCTGCATTGCCTGAAAAACTGCAGCTTTTGTCATTTACATTCTCTATACACTAAATTTGGGAGGGGGTATTTTGAGGGGGGGGGGTGTAAATTCTTAGTGCCATTTTGAGGGGGGTATTTCAAGGGGGGTATTTTGAGGACATATGGTATGCATGTAATAAAAAAAATCTAGCAACCATTTTTTAAGAATTATTCGCTTTATTGAGATAAAAGTGATTTCAGCATCATTATTGCCAATTGTCACCTTCACAATTGCCAATCATTATGAGTTATGGCCTTTTTAACCAATTCAGTTTTAGAATATACCATACCTACCGTATTTCCTCGAATTAGCCCCAGGGGGTTTATTTTTTTCAGAGAATTTGTAGGGGGGTTATTGTTTCACCAGAAATTTTTTGAACTGCCAATACTAATTTGTTGTTTGTAATGTAAGCAGAAATGGAACAATAAGCACCATGTATAAGAGTCTATAGACTTATATAAGTATGTAGATGGTTAAAACCATTTTCTAGTGTAGCACAGTCATTATTTTAATCTGTGTTCTCCACTGCCTGGACCACAAACTGCAGCTGTTGTCATTTACACTCAATTTGGGGGGGGGGGTTGATTTGAGGGTGGGGGATATAAATTCATAGTGACCATTTTGAGGCAGCAGGGGGGTATTTCCAGACGGGACTTCAGCTAATTATCATTAAGTTTTATTTAGTAATTTCTCACCCTTTTGGCCTCTTACTCATACACCCCACAAAAGAAATAGATTTCAGTTTATAATTTGGTATATACACACAACCATAAAAGCATAATATATTTATGTAGGTTACATGTGTGTGAGAACACAGACAACACAATGTAACTTTACCCAACATCATGGCACCAATCACAGGTAATTATCAATTAAACTTTGGATCAGTGACAATTCCTTATTTATGATCTTATTGATGGCAAGGCTGGAGTAGAAAAACAAACTATCTAGAAAAATACACAAACTACATATTAGTTCTTATTATCCTCTGAATAATCAGAAAAATAAGAGGCATCAGATCAGATGCAACACGATCAAAACCTCACTAAAAAATTGCCTGTCTCAACACTTTTTGTGCATCGCAAAAAGGCGTGACAAAGTGTGCATTTCACACCAAAAGCGCATAAATACATAAATCAATACTGTTGTGACACTTTGTGACACCTTGCCATGACGACAGCACCACAAAACATAACATAACATTGTATTGGGAGTTGGGAGACATAAAATAATATTGGAACGCACATGCGACGGGATGCGTGACTCAGTGCATGCATAAATAGTTACCTACATTTAAATACATAAAAAATACACAAAACACACAGATGCAGATTTCCGTGGGCGGGGTAACGATAGCGAACATTCTGGAGAAAAGTGTTTTTATTTTTCGGTGTCTTTTTTCTAAAATGATATATCGAATTTTTGAATTTTCCCACACAATTATCGAATTTTGAACTTTTCTTCCGGATTTTGAATAGGTTTTGTGGCCTTCAAACTGTTATTTACCACAGGCACATTTTTTCTTCTGCTGCTTCGAAAAGATCATTAGTGAAATTGCCGTTTTGGATTGTTTCATCATTTTATATTCATTATCAACCAAAAATATTCATAAAAAATTGAAAATTCGAAAACATTTTTATCGGTGAATAAAATCGAAAGAATTGATTTTACGAGTTTTTTAAAATGAGATAATGCTGAAATAGCAAAATTCCGGTTTGCCATTGTTTGACGTTTGTTGGGCTGACATTTGATGAAAACCGATAATGAAATGACGAAACAAAGCCGTTCCTGATTATAGTGGTGTTAAAAGCGCCATGGCTCTCTTCCAGAGTTGCGAAAGCGTGTTTACGCTTACCCGAAATACCCGGGTAAATGGGTATTTATACTTACGCTTACGCTTTCGTAAAATACCCGTACGCTTTATTACGCTTTCCCGGCGGAAATACCCGGGTACTAAAACGTAAATTTTTTCACAAAATTCACCTTTACGCTTTTGAAAAAGTAAGAAAGGAACAGAAAGTGATTGAGAAAGCATACCAAAAAAAACGTGTGTGCGCGAACGGCATGAAAATAGCGGCACATGTGCAAATTGGGTCGTCTAGCAATATCGTGGGTGAGGATAAGGAATTTTGGGTCATATAATGGATACCGTATTTCCTTGAAATACACCCAGGGTTTTTCTCAAAGTGCAAAATATAAGCGTATAGGTATCGCTTACATAAGTAGGTAAAGTCGGCAGACGTATCGCCCTACAAACATTTGCGTCAGTCTCTCCAGTGGATAGTGAATGACGTCATTATTGTGACGCAATATTTTGACGATCGGGACGGAGCCAACAAACGAAAAAATAAAATAAAAACAAAAAAATAAAATACGCACTCATCACGGAAACGGATCACCGACATTATGTGAACTTAACATTTTTCCAATGAAGTCTAATTTTGTATTTGGATACAGTTAAATATTGTATGAACAAGAGTAAAAGACACAAGATTACCGTCCGACTCCGGGATATCCATACGGGCTCTTTGGGAAGTTGCCAAGTTCACATAATGTCGGGATTTGACGTAAAAACTAAAGAAAAGCAAAAAACGCAAGCGATTTTCAAGGTGTAAAATGAAAAAAAAGTAAATCGGGAATTTGGAAATTACATTATTATTTTTATATACATATTTGCTTGTTTTTCAACATTTTTGTGAAAAATACTTTGATTACATTAAATTAGCATAATAAATTGATGTTGATTTTTATCTCCATTACTTGGAACCAGGGCTGCAGGAATTTGGCTCATTCCGGGGGTAAATATCTATAGTAAATCGTTTCTCCTGATGGATAGAATAGATAGCTGACATTTTGGGCAGTGTTTCATGGGTGTTCAACTTATTGGGATTTTCAAGGTGTAAAATGAAAAAAATGAGAGAAATCTCTGAAACTTGGTGAAAAATAGCTAGGAATGGATGTATAAGCACATAGTAGAATAATATGCGGAAATAGTCAATGATGCTAGGGTTCAAACAATATATTGTATCGAATATCGACCACTTTTTCATATCAAATATCGATATCGAAAATTTTGAGAATATCGATATCAAAAATTTTGAAAAAATATTGACCATTTTTTCGATGTATCGAACCTGTATTGTGTCCCTCAATTAAGTTATTATTTTAATTTTGAGATCTTTATTTATGATTGATCTGATGTGCTTATAGTATTGTATTTGATGAGTAAAAGTACAGTATTTATAATGTCATTTTTGTTGGAGTGCTAAATTTGAAGCCAAAAAATGCTGATACGCTATTTTTGGCAACATGCCCTTAAGTAATTAGGTTATAAGTATGAACTGTAATATCTACCAATTGTTATTTGTCTGATACATTTATTCATCATGTTTTTCTTCCATGTTCTACTTTTGTGTTTTGTAAACCTTGTCAAAATCACTTGTACCTAGGGTTGGAAAAAATCGATTTTTTTAATGACCCCGATTTAAAAAAAATAAAAATCAATTTTTTTTATCGCTGGAGTCAAAATAAGCCCTATTTTTCGTCTTAATAACCTGAGGGGGCCAAAAATGAACTTAAAAAGCCATATAAAATCATATTCTGTGTACTGTTATGTCCTATGTCTAAGTATAACTCCTGTAGAGCTTTGGAAAAACAGGAAAAAATTATTTTCAATTCTAGAGGTAGATAATTTGTTATATTTGCAGTGTGAATTAAATTTCATTGACCATTTGCAAATTTCTTGGTAGAAAATGCATATGTTCTTACCGAGAACACTGCCTAAATCATTTTGGAAGTGAACATGAATGGCTTTTCATTGATTTTTGAGATGAAATCACATCACAGAACTGTTTATACTTCCCCTACTGATTCATAGTTTATGCTACACACATAAAAGCATACAGAAAGAGATGCTACATGACCAAATTTGCTGCATAAGCAGTGAAAACAAGAAATTAAGTGATTTTTTACCTGAAACTGCGCGCTTGTGCACAAAATTTTTGCATTTTACCTAGTGCTTAAGTACCAAAATTTTTGCCAGCGATTTTTTTTTAAATCGGTACAGGGGTTGCGATTTTTTTTTAAATCGGAATTTGTTTTTAATCGCTCAAAAGAAATCGCTTGCCAACCCTACGTTGTTCCATTCACATTCCAGTAAAGAGATGATTAACTAGATGTGCAACCACATGAAAATACAATATGCCACTTTAAATATGCCTTGCTATACCAAAAGTAAATCAAAATATCAAATATCGACATTTTTTAATATCGAATATTGATATCGAGGTTCCATATTGTATTGATATCAACTATCTAGTTTCAGAAATTTTTTTCGAATATTGATATCGAAAAGTCACATCGTTTGAACCCTAAATGATGCACTGACTCAAATTTTGCGTTCAGCATTCGAACGTTTTTACATGCTGAACTACAAATGCTGAAATCAAAATCTAAAGACCACAATGTTTTTGAAGCATAAGAAATCGGCTTGCATGCTAAATGTGCAAAATGTTGCAATTTCCAATATTTTCATGCTTCAAAAACATTGTGTTTATTAGATTTCGATTTCAACATTTGTAGTTCAGCATGTACAAATGTTTGAACGCTGTGTGGTGTGGCAATAAAACACCTAGACTGATTTCAAAATGTATATAAACAGTCTGAAAATCAACAATTTTGAGCAGAAGTTGGCATGAATTTACATGAATCTTTGTAGATAGATACATAGTTGGCGATTTGTGAGGGGGGGGTCAAGGGACAGTACGGTTTTCTCAATGGGCGTCAATTTACAGAGTTTTGGCATGATGCCAAAAAAAAAAATAAGAATTCTGCAAACAGGTGGTCTCGTTGAATGGTCTAATCTATTCCGTTATGCACCCGCTATGCACACATTGCATTCTGCTCATGCTCAACACAACTTTGTGAAACATTGCTTTGCAGGAACGCACCTAACTTTAAGGAAATGCAACAAAAATTGATGGCTGGGAACCCGTTATAAGCTTTCAAAAAATCAATCATACTCTTTAAAAACTAACCTCACTCGGTTCATGCCCATGTCTCATGCAGGTGGAAAAAATAGGCGTGTTGACATTAATAGGGTATTTTATTCCTCGGAATGCGAAAACGTGACATCAAAATATTCAACTGTCGCATTCAACGCGTTTTGAGGACATTAATAACCCGATTCACTCAAAAATATTAATGTAGTACATTGCCAGACAATATTCTAATCAGTAGAATTCTCTCGCTTGAAACGAGCGACGTTGAAAATGTAGATAAATAGGGTGCGGACCGCTCGGACGCGGCTAAACGTCCATTTTTCTTTAAATATTATTTTCTTTTTTTAATTCCGAGCATCCGGGTGGGACACAAGTTTTCGCGTTCGCTCTATTCACGAGCGAATTCTAACTCTCCGATTTTGTAGGGTGAAATGTCCGCCGACTTTATGTACCTATTTACCTAGTTGATATAAGCCCTGTCCTAATATAACTCTGTATTTTTTTTACGTGTGTTTCGCATTGCACAGATACCAAACTGCAGTTTTTGGACATAATTAGACACATTTTGGGTAGGGGTATTTTGAGTAAATACGGTAATCCGGTAATCTGATGCTCAACAGCAAGAGCACCTTGTAAAACTTTTTTTACGCTTACGCTTTATTTTACGCTTTCCTAAGTATTTTAAAAATACGTTACGCTTTTAGTATCCATACCCATAATTTGGAAAGTGTATTTACGCTTACGCTTACGCTTTCCAAAAATACCGGTATTTTAACAACTCTGCTCTCTTCAGATGCATAGCTGCAAGCGCCAAAACTAAATAAATCTCGTTGGCGGGTATTCACATACCGTATTTCTGCTAATAGAATTTCATGGCTGCAAACAATTTCACCGTAAAATTGATCTAAATATGTTCATAGTCTAATGGCGCTGCACACAATAGCTTAATTACTTCTCCGGTTGATAGAGATTAAAAAGCAAACTCAAAATTAAACTCAAATACGTTCAAAGCTGATTTCTAGTTACTGATTAGTAGCTGATTACTCGATTTCTAGTTTTTCACGTGTTATCAAACTAGTGTGCGCAGTGCCAATGGGGAAGTGTTAAAAGCCACGCACGCGATCAAACTCCTTTCAAAAATGTGGGAAGGGTTTTTCACCATCAAATCAAACACGTCCTCCCAATTTTGAAGGCAAACAAACCAAGGACGCATTTCGACATATTGCGAAATTTCAAAACGACGCGGCGTCGAGATGAAAGGGGTCAACTCGCGGTCAACTCAAAAATCGATTTCAAATGAGTTTTAGTTTTTATTGATCTCCCTTGCGAACAAATTCATCGATAACGAAATATTCTGTTTCCACGTGAATTAAAAGCCACTTAAAACATTTTTCAGTTGACTGTGTAGTAAAATAACTACTGTGTAGTAAAATATATATTTTGAATAAATTGGCACGCATCCAATATTGCTGCCGTGTTCAGGCTTGTTTACGTCTTTTGCATAAAAAAACAACAGTTTTTCCAAACCCCGATATAAAAAACTACTTCACGAACGTGAGAAAGTAACGAAGAAATAGAAGAAAAAGAAAGAAAAATATTCTTGCATAAGTGGATTGCGAAAACAACATTTGAAATAAAAGCGGAACTGGGAATAGTTTCCCGGCTCTAGATAGTAAATATATTTACCTGTATACATGTAGATGTAGTAGTATTATATGTATCCCTAAGTAAATTTTGGCAGCACTTGAAATGTACCGACAGACACTAGACATTTTATGGCTGCGCTTATTTTTGAGTAGGCTCGAGTGGCTTATAGCTATACAATTTTGGACCAGTTAGCTGCGAATACTTATGTCTAAAAAATCGAATTCCATCGGAAGTATTTTAATTCACACATTATTTTATTCATTCCAATCATTTATAGGTAAAGAAAAAAAAAAGTTTAGTTGTTTCCTTGGATCAGTGCCAATCAGAGTTGTTAAAATTACTGAACTTTTTGAAAGTAAACGTAAATGTAAAGTATTTTTTATACTCACACCTGAGTACAGCAAACAAAGTATTTTAATTTTACTTTACACTGCATAAAAGGTGAGTAAAATACTTTTTTTTAGAGAAAACGTAAAAATGAGTATTTTTCAGGGAAAACATGAAATTGGGTATTTTTTCTCACAGAAAATGTTAAGGAGTATTTTCTCACAAAAATAATGTAAAATTGGTGTTTTTCAATTTTTACTCTACAATACTTCAAATATGTGTGTTCTTCTCTCCTGATAAGTCTTTCTTAGGAAAATGTCCTACCATATTTTCTCAAAATACCCCCCCCTCGTTTGACCCCCCACCTCTCGAGACCACTATGAAACAATCACCCCCCCCTTGAAATACCCCCCCAGATTGAGTGTAAAGAGAATGTACATGACAGATACTGCAGTATGTGTTCTGCGTAGTACAGAACACACGTTAAAACAGTGTCGGAATCACGTTTGAACAATGTTTATACCATCTACGTACTAATATTAGTCTACAGGAGTCTATACATGTCAGTTATTGATGCATTTTTCTACCCCAGCGCACATCACAAACAACGATTTTATACTAGGATTTCAAAAAATTTCTTGCGAAATAATAACCCCCCCTCGCAATACCCCCCTCGTTTAACCCTCCCCCCTCTCGGGAGCACTATGAAACAATCACCCCCCGGGGGGTATTTCAAGGAAATATGGTATGTTTGTAACTTTCTGTCCAGCAAAATGACATTTTCTGTCCCCTTAAAATACACTTTCTGTACTCACATGCTTTCAAAAAGTGCCTGGGTAAGTGAGTACTGGAAATTTTTTTTGGGAGGAAATGTAAATGTATTTATGCAGTACATGAGTATACGTATTTATCAAGTAAACGTAAATACGTTTTAACAACTATGTGGCCACACAAGCTAGTTTTCAACTGAAATTTTGAAAACCCGTTTATCAGCATTGAACACATTTGAGTTTTCTAGAATAAGGTGCCTGTCATTTACAGTTGATGAAGAGTAAAAATGACCCACTCTAGAAAACTCAAATACATTCAATGCTGATTTACGAGTTTTCAAAATTTCAGTTGAAAACTAGCTTGTGTGGCCCCTATGGTGCCAATTTCACGCCAATTATAATCAATTTCACGACATCATTTCACGTCGTCATTTCACGTCGAATCGACGCTGAGCTCTAATTCCCGCTTAATGGCGAGCGAACTGTATTGGACTGTTTCATTCTACAGAATTTCATAGCGACGAGTCACTGAAGTTTACCTATTATGTAACGTGCCGCATTTTACACACTGTGGTTAGCGGTGTTTTCATATGTATTTACATATGTATTTACACAGATAAGTGCCATATAAAGGTCTGAAAAGAGGAAATTATCTCTATACGCTGGCGTTTTTCGGTGTTTGGAAAACCTTAAACACTTCAAACGTTTAATAAATAGGTACCGACTTCTTAATACATAAATATACTAGGTAAATATCATACAAAATACTTGCTTTCCGGCAGAAATAGACAACCCATTTACTAGTTTTTACAAAAAAATACTTCCTCTACAACAATTCCTATAGTGTGATGTTATTTACGTCAAACAAGTATTTTATATTTCATTGACAGCCATAAATTTGTGACCTCAAAAGTTCACTAAAATCAGATAAATTATATCCAGTATAACTTTTTGAAATGAAAACATTCACAACCTCCCTACGTTCATTTGTTTTTCCTTACCAGAGTTAATTTTGAGCAAACGCATAAACTCCTTTTCTGAAAAACTATGAACACTTTCAGAAAAACTTTGCCATCATAACTAGTGATGGAATGGCGCCATGGCGCTGGCGCCATTTGAGGGCGCCAAAGGGCGCCGCGCCATGGCGCTTGGCGCCCTTTCCCTGTGGCGCCATTGGCGCCCACTTTCTGAAAATCGCCATGGCGCCCTTGGCGCCCTTTTTCCGTGGCGCCCTTGGCACCAGCAGAATTTCTAGGTCAGTGCTACGTAAACGTAAAAAAATAAAAAAGCGTGTCTGCGAATGATTCAAAATTCGCTGGAACAATGAACAAAGTTGTGCGAGTGGATGGAAATATTTCGTCCAACATTCATCAGACGTATCTGACAGATCAGAAGCTGAGAATGATGAACCGTTGAACATGCAATCTCGTAAATCAACGCATTCAAATCGTCAAAAAAATCGTCCACTTCAATACTCCATTGGAAAAATCTATAGGAAGTGAATGCATTTTTTTCAAATGACAGTTTTAACTGTGTTTAAATTGAATGTATTTATGTATTGAATTGACAGTGTATGACATTATGCAAAAAATTTCATTGCTAGTATCGTTTTTGGTGCTTACATCGTGGGGAACGTGAATAAGTAAGCGGATGTGTGCTCCAGTGTGTTGGAGAAACATTTTTGGCACAAGCAGTGTATTGTACGAAATGATTTATCCTGGGGCCCTTGGCGCCTGGCGCCCTAATTTTGAAATGGCGCCCTTGGCGCTTGGCGCCCTCTTTCCGTGGCGCCATTGGCGCCTGGCGCCCACTTTCCGAATGGCGCCATGGCGCGCCTGGCGCCCTTTTTTCTGGCGCTTTTCCATCACTAATCATAACCTAAATACAAATTCAAAAGACATCAAAAGTGGTACTTGCGGCATATTTATAGTGTTTTTGGTGCAAAAAGTGCTTTCAATAATGAAAAGGGCACAAACATAAAAAAAAAACAGATGACGCAGTTTCCTCCCACAGAAGCTCGGTTTGATCTTTAGAATATTTTTAATGCATTTTGTGTGGGATTAAATTGTATTTGAACAACAACCAAAATGACTCGCAATTATTGGAAATTCAATATGGGTGAGTGGGAATGGAGGTCCAAATGTCACTGGTGGAAAATGAACTATTATTTAGAGTTTAAATTGCTGTTTAGAAATGAATGTTCTATTTTACCATATATCCTCGAATACATTCAAATTTAGTATGTCAGAAAATACTATGTCAGAATTGCCTAAGAAGAAAACATAATAAAATTTCTATGGAAAAATATAAATACCGTATTTCCTCGCATTACCCCCCGGGGGTTTATTTTTTCAGAGTGACAATTTTGAGAGAAAAACGTGAAAAATGCTACAATAAGCACCATTTATAAGTTTTTACAGCCTTATATAAGGATGTAGATGGTATAAACGATGTTCTAACGTAACACAGTAAGTGTTTTGAACGTCTGTTATGATTTCCCAGACCACACTTTCATAGTGCCCATTTTGAGGGGGGTATTTCGAGGGGGGGTATTTCGGGGAAATACGGTATGAAAAATAATATATTGCTGTATTTTCTGATATTTTTTAGATATAAATGACCCAGAAATTTTTTCAATGCCAATCACAGTCCATCCCATCCACCACAATGACTACAAGGGACTATTTAAGGACTAGGTATAGGTAATTATGTTTTTGTCATTTGTCTGACAGGGGCAACTAATCGAGGATAAAAAGATTGCTAGAGTATTTAGATGATATAAAAATATAATTTTGACGATATAAATATGAAAAATTCATCGATAGTGAAAGCAATGCGATAGAATGACAACAATTTCCTATCTTTTTTATTCAGATGGGATACGGTTGATTTCATTGGAAAGTGGGCAGACGGTGAACTAATAGGTATACTCCAGTTACTTTACACCCTGCACGCGTGGTTCCCGCTGGCAGCGTGCCAACGATTTTTTACGCATGCGATTTTCGTACAAACTTTAAGAATAGTCATCTCTGTCATAATAACGCTATACGTTAACTTATCCACAACAATGATTTCTCATCTTTTACACAAAAATCGCATGCTTTATCAACATTGGCACGCTTCCAACGTGAGACATAAATAAGCGCGAGGGCAGGGTATCATGTACGCCGAGTATGTGCATTTTGACTGAATTGGGCAGTTGTAAATCACCCATTCTTGCATGAATTCATTTGGAGTTTATGTTTAAGTTTTAATGAAGAGACAACAACAAAACAATTGCATTTCATTGCATTTTGCACAATGTTGCCACCATATTGCGTCATCAAAAACTGGTAATCAAATAGACGAAAATGAACAAAAATAAACATTTGGCCGGTACAGATAAAAAGATATTAAAACTGGAAACAATGAAATATATAATTGATGGTGGAAACAAAATAATCAAACACTTGAAAAAATCAAAATTAAAAAACGCTATTACATAAATCCCCTCCACGGCACCATTCATCCAATCTGAGCCGCGGTAATTCTTGAAAATGTGAGGGAATGGGGATAATTATTATACTCGATTGAATATTTGAAACATAAACACAGCATTTTATCACGTTGTGCCACAATCAGTTGTGTTGGTGTTTGCCGTATAACTATTTTTATTGCTATCAAGGGTCATGTTTGTATAAACTAGTGATGGAATGGCGCCATAGAACCAGGTGCCAGTTCCTCACACAGTAAAGTTTGAAATCAATTGTCAATTTCATTCAAATACCTACCTACCATATTTCCTTGAAATACCCCCAGGGGGTTTATTTTTTCAGAGTGGAAATATTGAGAGAAAAACGTGAAAAATGCAACAATAACCACCATTTATAAGTTTTTACAGCCTTATATAAGGATGTAGATGGTATAAACGATATTCTAACGTAACACAGTAGGTAAGTGTTTTGAACGTCTGTTATGCATTTCCCGGACCACAAATACATAGTGCCCATTTTGAGGGGGGGGGGGGGGTATTTCGAGGAAATACGGTATGTCAAATTTCGGGAAAAATGTCAAAAGATCAGTGATAAAACCTTTTTTTATTTTTATCGAAATTTTACCTGACACTTGACTTTACACTTTACACTTGGCTTATCTACTGGCGCCATTATTATTGACGCAATTTGATCGCTGGCATCAATTTGGGGCCTGGCGCCATTGGCATCTGGTATCGTTATTTTCAATAACGCCATGCCTTCACTTTTTCTCTCGCTCTTCTGTCACTAATACAGACACAAATGTTCATAATTATTTGTTTGTTTCGTATACTCCACAGTACAGATGTTAATTGATATTTAAAAGTAAAAAGTACACATACTCGAGTAACGAGTAAATACGCATACGCATACTTTGAAAAAAGTATCCGGCACTCGACTTTACACTCACTTTTTAAGAGTACTCAAAAGAGTAATTTTTCCGCGTATGGAAAGAGTATTTTCCATTATACTTTACCCCTGATTGTTGGACCGCTACACATGAATTAATTTCCATTTCATAAAAATACTTCTTAATAGAAAAAATAACCCTTTTGTTGTCCACAGTAAATATTCACAACGCTCCCTTCTACGTTTTCCAGAAACAAAACCTAATTTTACTCACTTTTACGCTTTCCTGTAAAAATACTCGTATTTTTGCTTTCCTGGAAAAATTTGAGGAAAAATTAAAAAAGTGTCTGCTTTGCGAATTGCGCCTGCAACGGGCGCTGCTAAAAAGTCATTTGATTAAGTTGCGCCAGAAAAAAGACGAGATTTTCATTCAAAACGCCTCGGATGACAGCCAATTTGCGATTAACAGGCTTTATAAAAGAATGGTCGCCATAAAAAGTGCGGGGATGGTCCGGCAGTAAAGTAAACCCGGCGGTAAAGTAGAGGGTGCTACTTTAGGCCGGGCATCATTACGGCATAGTTGTTAAAAGTACTCAAATTTTTTCAAAGTAAACGTAAAGTATTTTATTTTCAGTCACACCTGAGTACAGAAAACGTAAAGTAAAATTATTTATCGTAGTATAAAAAGCTTTTTATGCACTCAAAAAATGTTCTCAATCACGTTTTCTGTACTCGCGTATTTTCAAAAAGTACGCGAGTAAGTGAGTACCAGTATTTTTCGGGAGGAAACGTAAACGTATTTATCGAGTAAACGTAAATACGTTTGTACAACTATGCCTTACGACCGGATTTACTTTACGGCCGGGTTTACTTTACGGCCGAGTTCTCGCCAAAAAGTGCACCGGTAAAGACTTTTTTGTTGAAAAGTAAAATAGCAAGGGTGAAATAGTTTCTAGTGATTTGGAGTACAACGTTGAATTTAGTTGCGCCTGGGATGCAATAATGACCCCAAACCCGGGGGCACGCGATATTCCGAAAAGTTATGTACCGGGTAAAGACATTTTACAATCATGTAAATTTGATGCTTCGCTATTATTGAAGAAGATAGATACTGGTGAAATTAAAAAGGCAATAAATAGCTTGAAAAATGGAAAATCTGGCAGACTACTGAAGTGCTTCACGAATATTTGAAATTGGCTCAGATTCATTTGGTGAATGTAATGAAGTTTTTCAATTACTTGTTGGCAGGTGGTCAGTTCCCGCCATCATCGAAAATTGCTAAGATGATTTTTCTACACAAAAAGGGTGATTCGGCGAACATTTTGAATTATAGAACTCTAGGTCTCGGTTGCAACTAGGGTGTCAAAAAAATTTTTTTACGCAAAACAGAAAGGTAAATTTTTTTACTTTACGGAAAACGGAAAGGTAAAAAATTTTCACTCAGCGGAAAACGGAAAATGGAAAGGTAAAAAAAATTGTTGGCCGGAAAACGGAAAAATGAAATGCCGGAAAACGGAAAATGGAAAGCGAATTTTCATGGGAACGGAAAAAATTAAGTGAAATTTGCACGATAATAGACAAATTTGCAGAAGGAAAACCTGCATGCAGGTTTGCCTGTTTGGCTTTGATTGTGGTAGCTGTACATTCTGCAACTATGGATCATGCCAGTAACTTGTAGTTCAAGCTTAACTTAAGCAACAAAAAATCATCAAAAGGTAGCAAAAATACACTACAACAACAATAAGAATTTAGCAAAAGTGAACTTTGATGTAACTGAACAGTAAAAAGTATACTCTGCGGACTGCAAAGTATGTGTCCAAAAAATCTCTGTGTTTTTTACAGATTTGGATACAGATAAAAATTATGAATGACAGAAGAACCTGGTAGTTAAAAACACCATAGTGGAAAAAGATAAATACAGATTGGAATAACAATGGAAAAATGCCAGAAAACTGAAAATCGAGCCAGAAAATAGAAAAATGGCCTGGAAAAATGGAAACGGAAAGGTAAAAATTTTTCAGCCAGAAAACGGAAAAATGGGCCGGAAAAACGGAAACGGAAATGTAAAAAATTTTCAGCTGCTGGAAAACGGAAAACAGAAAGGTAAAAAATTTTCGGCTGCCGGAAAACGGAAAGGTAAAATTTTTTTCGGCTGCTGGAAAACGGAAAACGGAAAGGTAAAAAAAATTTCCTGCGGAAAGGCGGAAACAGAAAAAGGAAACGGAAATTTGGCACCCTAGTTGCAACATCATCAAATTATTTCATACAATTTGAAATTTGCACATTTTGTCGGCGTTGGAAATTTCAGGTGCGCTAGGTGAACAACAAGGGGGATTTCGAAAAAATAGGCGAACATTAGATAACCTCCTGGTGATAAATGGCTGCTCACGGTTTTCAAAAGTGAAAAAGGGTAGATTAATTGGGTGCTTTGTAGACGCTACAAAGGCATTTGATCGAGTGGTAAGAGAAAAACTCTGGTGGAAAATGTCTCATTTCGGTTTCCCGGAGCAATTTTGTTCAGGTACAAAAAAATGCTTATGAAAATTTAAATTGCGAAATGCATTTTAATGATACAAAATCCACTCTAAAGTCGTATCCAATGGGTGTGAAACAGGGAGACACGTTGAGTCCAACCCTATTTCAGATCTACTGTATATCCTCGAATTACCCCCGGGGGGTTTATTTTTTCAGAGTGAAAATTTTGATAGAAAAACGTGAAAAATGGCCCCACACACGCTAGTTGACATTGACACAAATGTCAACTGGTTCCGGTCCCAATTCCAAGCTTGTATTTGAAGGTCGATCGTTGGCTCGCCAGCGAGCATTGAATTGGGATCGGAACCAGTTGACATTTGTGTCAATGTCAACTAGCGTGTGCGGGGCCAATGCAACAATAACCACCATTTATAAGTTTTTACAGCATTATATAAGGATGTAGATGGTACAAACGATGTTCTAACGTGTCAAGTGACGAAACGTAACGAAAAAGTGTCAAGTGAAAAAAACCGGCATATGTGCGTATCGGGCACGTGTGCGTATCAGGCCTGCCCCGTTCAAAACACTTACTGTGTGACGTTAGAACATCGTTTATACCATCTACATCCTTATAAAAGGCTGTAAAAACTCATAAATGATGGTTATTGTTGCATTTTTCACGTTTTTCTCTCAAAATTTTCACTCTGAAAAAATAAACCCCCGGGGGAAATACGGTATTCAGTCCCCAGTGATGAGAAAATTTTTTTTTTGGATGATACATTGCAAATCGCAATTCAGATTATACATCGAAAATCGTAAATCAGAATCATTGTGCTGCGCATTCTTATCACCTTGTCTTTCGTAAAACCTTCGGATGTGCCCATTCAATTAGTATATACAGTTGTTGCGAAATTAGTATACCTGCGTGATTGGCGATATATTGTTATATATTATGCGGCCCTAAACAATCCAATGAAGAACACTACTACTACTTCCGAGGAAAGTATTTTACTCTCATTTAATCGCGAGTAAAAGTAAATATTTTTTACTTTCACTTTTTGTTCTTGGGGGGGGGGGGGGGTAAAACAAAAATACTTTGAAAAAAGTTTGGCACTTTCAACAACGCTGCTCCATCGACTTTACACTTTGCACGCGTGGTTCACGCTATAGTTCTTAAAACGTATTTACGTTTACTTTAAAAATACGTATACTTGAGTACTGAGTTTACGTTTTCCGTTTTCCGAATAAGTTTACGTTTTCCCCTGGAAAAAAAAAGTTTTGAAAGTACACGACTACAGAAAAAGTATTTCAGATATGCTTTTATGCAAGCTTTTTCAAAGCATCGAAGGACAAACACGGAGAAAAAGCAAAAATAGGGATTTAGAGTGAAAACGGGGGCAACATTTCTCAAGAATACTCACTTTTACGTTTTCTCAGGAAAAAGTATTTTACTCACATTTACTCACGAGTAAAAATTTATACTTGCAGTACGTGTAACTGCGGCTCACACCCCAAAACGAACATTATTCACACATCACATTCATCTAGCTGCCGCTGCATGTGATCGATCTCAACCCTATCATGCTCCAACTGGTGCTGCGCTTCACAACAAGCCCTTCTCAGGAAACAATACGCAGTGCAGCTCGCTGTAGCCCCGAAAAGCATCATGACCAGTGTGGTTGCGTGGCTTCTGTGTGGGCTATGTATTTATAATCACGTGATTACGGTAGGATAATCTCGAAAGTATGGATAACGTGTTGTAATAGCGATCATAACCCGATGGATACCCCCCCCCCTTTAAGGTACCCTCAGTCTTGTTGGTTGGGAATAAAGCGGGTGATCAAGGACGTATCCAGGGGGGGGGGGCGGGGGGGCTGCAGCCCCCCCCCTTCCCGGGGTGAGACCTAAAAAGTCCCGGAAAATGCAACTTTTCCTAATATTTTTCGATGTTTCTTAAAAATTTTGCGCGCAAGCGCGCAATTTCTTCCCCATGCATGGTATTTTCAGCGGATCGGTCCCTGTAAACCAATATACTTGGAAATGCACACATATTTGCGACTTTCGCTGTATATGTATGCATATTTACATACATTTAAAGCGGTTCCTGGCGCTGGCGCCAACGCCAATAGCGCCATGGCGTGGCGCCTTTGTATGGCGCCAGCGCCAAAACACCTTTCCGCCCCTATATAGGGAAAAATTTTACGGGGGGGGGCTGAGCCCCCCCCGTTCGCCGGCCCCCGTAAACAAGCAGCCCCCCCCCGCTCAAAAATCCTGGATACGTCCCTGCGGGTGATTAATTGAACAGGAAGTTCAATACGCATTATTATATATTTACGAGTTGAGTAGGTCAACACTATCAATTGATCATGGACATTCATGAAACTATTAGCGAAATAATAATCCCCTTTCAATTAATAATTTCGCTAATTTAATAAAAACAGGGAGCATTTATAGTATATAAACTCAGTATACACTCACATCCAGCCAGTGAGTCCAAAATGTTGATTTATCAATGGGGCAGCATCAAAAAGCACCATGCCAAATATTAACAGGACCAAACAAACAACACCTGCGACCAGTGTAGGCCTACGCGACATAAAAATGATTATTGTACCATAAATAAATTCTTGGCAAAGTCCCCTAAGACTGAAGGGTGGGAACAGAGTAGAATACCGTATTTCCTGGAAGGGGGTCCATTTTTTAAGAGTGGAAATATTGAGGGGGGTATTTCGTGGGGGGTATTAGTTCGCCAGAACTTTTCGTGAAGGGTCGTAGTAAAGAAAGGCCATTACGTACCCAAAACTGGTAATAAGTGCCGCCTAGGGTGTCAACTTTCCGTTTTCCGTTTTCCGTTTCCGCTTTCCGCAGGCAAATTTTTTTCCGTTTCCGTTTCCGTTTTCCGGCTGCTAAATTTTTTTTCCGTTTCCGTTTCCGTTTTTCCAGCTCATTTTCCGTTTTCCGGCTAAAATTTCAGTTTTTCCGCCTTTTTCCGTTTTCCGGCTCAATTGTCTGTTTCTCCAACTTTTTTTCATTTTCTGGCTCAATTCTCTGTTTTCTGTTTCAGCCAAACTGGTAAACATGCATGCAGGTTCTCAATTATGTGAATTGTTTCTATTTCTAGCAAGATTTCTGCAAATTTTTTGATTTCTGGATAAATTTCTGCAAATTTTTTCTGTTTCCGGCAAAATTTCAGCAAATTTTTTCCGTTTCCGGCATAATTTCAGCAAATTTTTCTGTTTCCGTTTCCGTTTTCCGGCCTTTCATTTTTCCGTTTTCCGGCAGGTGCAAGATTTTTTTCCGTTTCCGTTTCCGTTTTCCGGCAAGTGCAAAATTTTTTCCGTTTCCGTTTCCGTTTTCCGCCAAAAAGTTTTTGTTGACACCCTAGTGCCGCCAAAAACGTCAAAATAGGGGCGTATCAACGGGGCAGGCCTGATACGCACATCTGCCCGTTACGCACGTGCCCGTTTTTTTCACTTGACACTTTTTCAAGTGATTTTCAGATATAAGTGAAGTGAAAAAAAGTTGCGCAATGACATTAGTGAACTTTTTTCACTTCACTCATATCTGAAAATCACTTGAAAAAGTGTCAAGTGAAAAAAACGGGCAGATGTGCGTATCAGTGCACCCCCGTATCAACGTGTATCGCTATACAAACTAGCATGCAAATTGGCCACAATTAATACATCATGTACACCGCATTCATGACGTCTTCATTCCATTCCATTTTTTCCTCAGCTCGAAAAGACCGGAGGGTATTTCGAGGGGGGTATTCATGGGGGTATTTCGAGGAAGTACGGTATTTCGTACGTAAATACAGTGACCGCACTTCTAGACGATGAAACATACCAGTGGTGTAAAATGGACCTCCCAGCATAACTTGCGAAATTTTGGTGCTGCGACAGCTGTTCATCAGCCATTCCAATTGCAATCTCGTCGTGTCATTTTCCCGGTTTCAGAAGATTTGAAAACTTATCATTATTTTTGACTGGAAAATTGTTTCCATTGGTATTTATATCATCAATTGAAGGGTAGGCTGTGACGAAAAATTCGGTTATTTGGTTTAAAAATATTCAACAACGCATAGTCTTTCAATTTGTGTAGTTAAAATGTCGGTAAGGGCCCACACACGCTAGTTGACATCGCAAATTTGTGTCAACTCAATGTCAACTAAATAACACAAGAAGAATTTTAAAAGCAGCACACTTAACAGAATCAATGAAAATTAAGTGTCATTATGTAAAATTCACTATGCTCTATCAGATAGGAAAATTGAAATCACATAATTCACAAAAATTTAGTTGACACGAGTTCAGTTGACATCCAGCGTGTGTGGCGCCTAACAGCTGGGCGTTTTTTCAGCCATATTTATAAGTCAGATACATAACTGAATCTTGTCTACGAGATTACTCAACATCCATTCAGCTGATGCTTCATTTTTAATTGCAGTAATTATTATTGTAGACCACCAACTAGTGATGTAAAAGCCAAAAGCGCCATGGCGCTTTTTTAAGCCTCAACGCCAAGCGCCAATGGCGCCACAGCAAAATGGTGCCAAGCGCCATAGCGCTTTTTGCTTTAGCGGTAGCGCCACGACGCATTTACATTACTACTAAATACAAACACATTCAACCAAAAAGGTAAATATAAAGCAAAAAATTACAATTGAAGTTATTCATGTAGATCTATCGCAATATGTATACAATTTGTCTTACTTCCGAGAAGTCCAAGTTTTTTGTTACTGTGTCCACATTTATGGGATTCGGTATGTTTTCGATGTGTGAAAATTTCATTTTCATCGATCTACTTTAACGATAACACAAATATTATGAAAATTTTACTTTGAAAAAAACGTATTCGTAGTGGGACTAATATTTAAAAAAATATATAAAAAGATGTGTGATGATTCTGGTTGAGAAATGGACAAGAAAAGCACGTGTTGAATGACATAAATCTCGGGTGTGAAAACAGACAATGGAAGAAAATGGAGCATGAAGGTAAAGCCACTTGAACCTGACAAGCATTTTAGAAAATAAAATGTCTAGAAACAAAAATTACAAGTAAGCTAAACTCACAAAAATTACCAAAATTTACCTAGATCTCTCAAGAAGTAAAATGAATAAAATACCTGAACTGAGCAAACATGTAGAATGTCTCACAAATTTGTCAAATTCTTTTGTACCGGAGTTTCACATTTTACAACCTTTGTCTGACATTTTACAGGGTGCGGGACTGGTCCTAATTAACGAAATATTGGCCCCCCACACGCTAGTTCACATCGACACTAAATGCCAACTGGTTCCGATCCCGATTCAAAGCCTGCTGACGAGCCGACGAACGACGTTCAAACGCAAGCTTTGAATTGGGATCGGAACCAGTTGACATTTGGTGTCGATGTCAACTAGCGTGTGGGGGCCCATTAATGCATAGAGAGTAAACAGATTTCTAAATAGTGATGGCATTTTATGCAATATGTCGCGTTTCAAACAAATGTCAAAAATTTAAAAACATCAGGCAACACGGCTCTTAGAGCGAAAAGCACCTTTAGATATCCAAAAAGGCACGAAAAATACAGAAAAACAAAAAACATTTTTTTTGGTAATCGAAAATATGGAATTTTCCTGACAGACTGAGAAGCAAATGCGGATTTACCTCGAAAAAGTGCCAAAGAGATTATTTGTAATGAAATTTTTTTCATTATTTCAAAATAAGAAAAGGACCAATAATCAAGGATAGCCAAGATTAGTAACCGAAAAGTGCCAGAAAATGACACCTTGGTATAATTCAAATACTGGCGCCATCCATTTCACTCATTTCATTTCACTTCAATACTAAAGCGTCCTTCGACAAAAAAAAGCGATATTCGATATGGACATGTCGTTAAACCCTACTCGCCGTGAAAAACTGTTATTGGTGTGGCACTTATTCGAGTTAATGCGTTATATAGAATGTCTGAAACGATAAAGCACCAAAGCCCTAGTAAACAAAGCAAAGCCGGTAGTCATGAATATTTGTAAAAAAATCTGATAAACAGCTAAATCAGCTAATTCTAAAAAAGAATTCAATTAAATGAAAATATAAAAATCTTGGGAAAGAAATGCTTGTCGAAAAATAAATGGGTGGGGTAATTGTTGCATGAATTTTTGAATGCAACACGAGTTGTGTTAAGTAGGCAACCTTCTGATAATAACGCTTTCATATACAAATGTATGATATACACTTTTCTACATTCTCACTGGCAAGTCGATATCGGCTTCGCTGGTCGCAGAATGTAACTCGCCGCTGAAATGAAGAGAGTTATTTCAACATATTCTGTTACAAAAAGTAAAATCTCAGCGGCAGGGGTCTCCAGGATTTTGATCGTCGCAGGGGTTAGAAAAAAAGGGAAGGACAGGTGAATAAAAAATTTTGAGAGGGCTTGGCGGTGAGTTCGAGGGGGGGTTGGTCCACTGTATAAGCTTTTTCGCGGGTGAAGAAGACATTAAAAAGATGAAAATCTGCTAAAATAACATTTCTTCAATTAAGGCAGAAGGATACCAACCCCAAACGTTAATTCGCATGTGAAATCGCGCGAAAATTTGCGAGTACCTAGTGAAAAAGTCCTGAAGATTCCAACTGCTGTATTTTACAAAACGCTTTCGACGCTTGTTTAAAAAAACTGTTTTTCAAATGGTCAAAAACACTTTAAAAACACCCCCACACACCCGAGCGCCTGATCCCCACAAAGAGATTCAGCCCCAATTTGTCGCTTCTCAAGCGCCTGCACCACGAAACTGAGCAGTTCGTATTTGTCGCACGATTCGAAGGACATTGCCGGCAGCGAGTGGGCGGGGCCACTGGAGCTCTGTTCGTCCCCGCGACGCAGTTCCGCTAGTCGACTGGGGAAGTGGGAAGGTATAGGTATATTTATGTGGTTGGGGGTAGGGTTGGAAAAAAAGGTTTTTTTAACTCGATGTTTTTTTAAAAATAAAAAACGTTTTTTTTAAAGCTCCTAGATATGACCTTGTGTCAACATAGATAGGTATATCAGACAGTGGCAATACTCTGTGATGTTATATATGACCATATAATGGCCGTTGAGCCATGGGATAGCATTATAAGTGGTGATTTGTGTCAAATATATTTATTTTTTTGTCGAAACATTCGTATATCGCCTTATAGTCGAATGTTCGTGACTTCAGGTAAAGTTTGGCACGGAATAGTGATGAAACAAGGTTATAAAATGAGGTTGTTACTTTGGGAGTGAGGGTTGTGGGGGGGTTGTGGGGGCACCATTTTATCCGTGTACTGATATAATGACGCCAGGCACCACTAGGGTTGGCCGATGTTTTTTTTAAACGTTTTTTAAAATAAAAAAAACATTTTGGACGTCATGTTTTTTTTTTAAATAAACATCGGCCGAAATTTTTAGTACTAAGCACTAGGTATTTTGCAAAATTTTTGTGCGCAAGCGTGCAATTTCACACACAAATTGACATTGGTGGTTGTTTTCATTGGTTTTGTTGCATTTTTAGTATCAAAACATCCATTTCTATGTGCTACCATGGGTGAATAAGCCGACATATGTTGCTGTAATATATAATATTGAGGTAATGTGCTTCCATGTACCTCCACAGTGTGTAACTTCACTCCCAAAGTAACAATCTCCTTTTATAACCTTGTTTGATCACCATTCCGTGCCAAACTTTACCTGAAGTCACGAACATTCGACTATAAGGCGATATACAAACGATATGTTGACGAAAAATGGATATTTTTGACACAAATCACCACTTATAATGCTATCCCATGGCTCCACAGCCATTATATGGTCATATTTAACCTCACAGAGTATTGCCAGTGTCTGATATACCTATATATGTTGACACTAGGTCATATCTGGGAGCTTTAAAAAAACAACGTTTTTTTATAAAAAAAACATCGAGTTAAAAAAAAGTTTTTTTTCCAACCCTAGGCACCACTCACAACTGACAACACATGTTCACACACCAACAAAAAGTCAAAACCACAAACCGCGAATCCATTTTCGGTTTTGGGGGTACCTTCGGCGGCACCCCCTTTCCCGCCTTCTCTGGCACCCCCGGGGTATCACGTTGAATTTGACCCCCCTGATCCAAATCCATTTCTCTCAACCTAGTTCCGCATTCCACCAGCAGTTTGTACGCATCTTCAGCTTCTAAGGGAACTCCCAGACCCTGTAAAATGCCCTGTAAAGTGTCATGTAAAGTGTCAAAAGTCATATAAAATGCTTGGAAAATTGCGAACGCTGTTAGCCGTTTTCCACGGCATTTTACATGACTTTTGACACTTTGCACGACGACACAACATTTTAGAGGGTCTGGGAGTAGCACCTGGTGTCCATTGTCCATGACCATGTACACTGGGATTTTCATTGGCATCGGTGTCGGTGCGGCCGTTGCCGAGCTTGCCGTAGGTAAACATGTTCGGTCTCGGAGGCTTGCTTTGTTGACCGTTTTGACTCGCGATTTGTGTGTTATTGTTTTCGTTGGGGGTGTCTGGCGGTGTGGGAGGTGTTAAGCGGCCGGTTAGCTCCCTGCGAGTGGGGATTTTAAGGTTTTCGGAGAATGAATGTTGAGGGGAATGTGAAACTGCAAATGTAGTTTTATAATTAGTTTCTAATGGGAAACTATGTAGGTGTTGATTGTTCACAACAATGTTACAAAAACCAATATTTTCCGCACTATCCAGCTACATTGAGTCAAATTTCAATGTTGCTAAATTTTAAGACACACCGAATTCTCCGTTTCAATTCGTACATTTTCTGGGTATAATCGTTCTCAGCATCTGTATCAGGTAGCGGGAAGCGGCGATCTTGTGCCAAACCCTGCACAAATACACGCAAAATTTATTATAATCGCCTGGCATGTAACATAATGACAAGTAAATTAAATGAAAATTTATTATATTTGTAGATATGTAAAAAATAACTAAAAAATATGTGACCAACACTATCTTCTGACGAAATCAAGTACAAACAGCCAGTAAAATTTTCAGGCATTTTCAACAAGTATCCATAATAATTTTAAAGCAGTGCAAAAAAATGCAAGCTCTCAGGCAGAAATCGAACCTTGACAGCCATGCGCTCAGCTTCGGCACGCAAATCAGCCAGCAACCTGGCGTCCGCATTGGACACCGGCCTCAGTTTTCCGTCACGCTTTCTATTTTCTAAATTGCCTGATTTGTCGTCGTCCACCTCGCAAACCCCCACCTCGGTAATAAGTCGTTCAGTTTCAGCATTGAATTGTTGGCAAACTTCCAACGACAGAAGGGCATCTTCGAAATATTGGCGGCTTTGGGGCGCGGGGTTCCCAACTGGTGGATTGTCTGAGCATGTGTGCTTAACCTTTTGGATTTGTAAGCATGATTGAGGAATTTAAAAAAGAAATTCAATGAAGCACTCTGTTACGGTATAAATGGAAGCCCCCCCCCCCCCGCTCAAAATTATTGGATATGACACTGTGATTAAATGTTTCGTGTGTTTTTTGAATTGATGATTATGGTTTAAATGGAACGACAGGTAAAAAAACTTGATGGTAAATATTATAACGGCGCTCTTTTATTCTAAGAAATACGGTATGTATTTCTGAGTGATCCTGAGTGGCCTGAGCAGCTACTAAACAGCTAGGCGAAATCACTAGGGTGGCAGAATTTACGGTACTGTACCGCATTTTTGAAAAATCTAGCGTACCGTACCGTTAACCGCAATGTTAGAAATTTACCGTACCGTTAACCGCAAAGCCCTACCGTGTCACCCTAGAAATCGCTACTCCATAAACACTCGGACAAACTATTCAAAATCACCAACCAATTTGTCCACTAATCCCATTCTCATTCTCCATTGAAATGGAGACATCTTCATTCAAAGAATCATTGTCATTGCCGTTTGTCGAATTTCTGCACAATCTGTTTGTCGAATTTTCGCCGATTTCTGCACACAGAGCCTTGCCATTGGCGAAGTTTTCACGGGGGCTGCATTGAATTTGTTTCGGTCTTTCTGGCCGCGGCGGCGGCGTGACGTTAAGATGCATCGCTGAGTATTTTTACACTTTTTATTTTGTGTATTTTTGAATAGGGCCTGTGGCTAATGATGTCAAATTACGATTTGAAAATGAAATTTTGATACTTTAATTTTAGGGACTAGTGGTGAAAATACACTTTAGGAAAACCCCTCAATGTAGCACTAGAGTAGCCACGCACTATTTTACGGCCGAAATAAGTTTTGAACACAATTGAGTTACCGTGATGAATTATATTTTTACTCCATAACAGTAGTCGGAGTATTTCTACTTAGGTAAACTCAAATCGACAACGAGATATGGTATCAATTTTCTCCCCACCTCAAAAAAACGTCCAAAAAACGTTCAAACGTTCAAACGTACGTTTGCGTGTGGGCACGGCACTCTGCGGCGTGCGGCTGCGTCTATCTAATTTTCCCATGGAACTTGAAAGCAGCTGGTGCGGCACCACGGCGCCGTTCAAAGGCACTGGGCCACTGCAAAATAAAGTGCCACATTTAGAGAAGTTTGATTATATTATTCAAGTGCGCGGGTATTTGCGTAAGTTGTTCACGGGTACGTATTTAATCTTTTTTCAATTGTCATATTTATGACTTGAGGTAAAAAATCGGGCAACACGACTGGAAGTTCAAGCCTGGCATCAAATACCCGGCGTTTCCCAACTAGGTACCTAAAATACATTGGCACTGAATACACTATTTGATGTCAACTGGTTTTATGTTAATTCAGATTTAACGGATCACAGAGCGATCACAGATCACAGAGCGGATCACAGATTGACATTGAAACCAGTTGACAAGTAACTTCAGTTGCCAACAAGTGTCAACAACCACGAAACGCACATTTGCTGCACTTCAATAGGGGGCGACAACTGGGGCGGGCTGGCGCTGGCCGCCTCTGCCCGACCCGACGAAGTTATGTGCAGCCCGCCTGTGAACAACTTGAGCGGCGACTTCCACGAAGCATCTGTAACGGGTCAAGCCCGGTTTGAATTTCTACGTGTTCATTTGACCCAGCATCCGTGGACATCCCACACCCCAGGAGGACAACGAGTATTTGCAGTTGACATGAAACGGGGGTGCACTGATACGCACATCTGCCCGTTTTTTTCACTTGACACTTTAAAGTGATTTTCAAATATGAGTGAAGTGAAAAAAGTTAACTAATGTCATTGCGCAACTTTTTTCACTTTACTCATATCTGAAAATCACTTGAAAAAGTGTCAAGTGAAAAAGACGGGCAAATGTACGTAACGGGCAGATGTGCGTATCAGGCCTGCCCCACATGAAACACCCAGGACATCTGAGCTTACGCATGCAGGTGCAATCTACAATAAATAATGAATCAGTTTCGAAGCGTTTCAAATGTCAAATGATAAGAATCGAGTACCGAAATGTCAACTAATAATGTATTCTTAAGAGAAACACAAACCCGTCCACAAAAATAACCGTCAACCAACCAGCATCAGAAACGGCGCCATTTACTGGCGACACTCTATTCTGCCCCTTGGCGCCAGGCCCCGGCGCCAAGGTGACCTTGGCGCTACTGGCACCAGCGCCAATGTGCGCTATGGTGTTGCCGGGGAGAAATAGTCCCGTGCGACCAGATGATAGAACGCCCTTCCAATAGTAGCCATCGGGGTATAGTGGTGGACTGTGTGGGGGGGGGGCTATTTGGATCTGGGCCATGTCGGCTAGTGACAAGGAAAGTGCTAAGTGAAATCAAGTGGTGTGTCAAGTGATAAATCAACATATAAGTGTCAGTGACAGGTAAATTTCGAAAAGAAAATCGCGGTCACTTATACATTTATCTGCCACTTGACTTAAAACATATACACCAGCGAAAAAAATCAACAGACGTTTTATCAATAACAGTGATCACTGTCGATTTGGCATACTGCAGGTGATCTGGCTGTCCATCGTGAAAATCAAGCACCGCTTTCACTCGATCGGGCATAATCTGAAAATTGGCCATAAATTAGTTTATTTTGAATATGTAGAGAATCGAATATGCGAGTGCGATTAGGGTTGGAAAAAAAACGTTTTTTTTTAACTCGATGTTTTTAAAAAAAAAAAAACGTTTTTTAAAAAAAAAAACGTTTTTTTTAAAAAAAAAACGTTTTTTTTTAATAAAAAACGTTTTTTTTTAAAAGCTCCCAGATGTGACCTTGTGTCAACATATATAGGTATATCAGACAGTGGCAATACTCTGTGATGTTATATATGACCATATAATGTCTGTGGAGCCATGGGATAGCATTATAAGTGGTGATTTGTGTCAAAAATATCCATTTTTTGTCAACATATCGTTCGTATATCGCCTTATAGTCGAATGTTCGTGACTTCAGGTAAAGTTTGGCACGGAATAGTGATCAAACAAGGTTATAAAGGGAGGTTGTTACTTTGAGAGTGAAGTTACACACTGTGGAGGTACATGGAAGCACATTACCTCAATATTATATACTACAGCAACATATGACGGCTTATTAACCCATGGTAGCACATAGAAATGGATACTTTGATACTAAAAATGCCACAAAACCAATGAAAACAACCACCAATGTCAATTTGTGTGTGAAATTGCGCGCTTGCGCGCAAAAATTTTGCAAAATACCTAGTGCTTAGTACTAAAAATTTCGGCCGATGTTTTTTTTAAAAAAAAAACATTTCGGACGTCATGTTTTTTTTTAAAAAAAAACGTTTTTTTTAATAAAAAACGTTTAAAAAAAAACATCGGCCAACCCTAAGTGCGATATTGAAAGTTTAATTAAAATTTAAATTGAAAATTTAGAAAAGCTAATATTGACATTCAATACGCTACATGGATATATTAAAGATAGAACAATTGAGTCGTGTATTTTTCATGTATATTGTAACGTAATAAACATTCGTACTTGAATGCAAAAAAATTCACAAGACACCTTATAATTATAGATAAATAGTAAAACAGACCCGCCCCCTGCCTTAGTCACATGTTAAAAACTACTTCAACAACAAGAAGAAAAACATAAACAAGCGCGAACCTCCCCTAAAATCCCGCACAGCCTCTCAAAATTGGGTCTCTTTCCAGCGTCATGTTGCCAACATTTCAACATTAAATCGTAATGTTCAGTCGGACACGCGTCCGGTCGACTCAATCGATCGCTTTTGGGTTTATCGACAGCGGCGAGAATTTCCCCGCCGCTGCGGCCGGCCCAAGGTTGAAAACCGTACGTAAACATTTCCCACAACGTAACGCCAAACGACCAAACGTCACTGGCGCTGGTGAAACGTAGATGCGTGATGCATTCCGGGGCGCACCTAGGTTGGGTTTTTCGGACGTTTTTCAATGATTTTTTTAATAATGTGTTGGAGTTTCGTTATTAAACGTATGGTCAATGGAATAAATAAGTGGATTTTAAATTTATCTAAAAATAGATATTTAGAATGGGCAGCCTTTGAACGATGATATGACTATTAAATATATTTTAAAAAAAGTTTTTTTTTCAAGATCGATGTGTATCATTCCCGATACTTGATCAATTACTACATTAGGATACGATTTCGTTAGTGTCGCACCGATTAAGGTTCAAGTAATAATAATAATAACAATAATTTTTCAAAATATTATCGGGGTATACAAAACGATTTTATTCAAATAAACATTTTTAAATTTCGACATCAAAATATCGCAATTGCAAAAAAATCTATTAAAACTCACCAGGCAATCGGCAATTTCAGTGATGCAGTGAAATTGCCTCGATAATAATCTTCCGTACTTCCCAGCGCGCGGCTGAGCCCGAAATCAGAGATTTTCACCTGAAATTTTTTATGAGAATTGTGATGAAAAATTCTTCAAAAATAAATATTTTACTTTCCGTCATCCAGAAAGTAGACATGAAACATAATACACACTTCTAATTTGTGCATCCAAACAGGATCCATAATTAATCATCTAATCAATCAGCTATAATTGATCAGCTAAATATGTACGCTGTACTTTCAATTATTTTTTTAGTTATTTACCTATGTTATACATTTATTTTTGACGTATTTAGGATTCAACTAGACCAGTTACGAAACTGAAGCAGCCTATTTGGGCAAATACAAAAAAAATCACCAAAAAAGTAATTTCAGCCGTTTCCAGTTACCGACAAAAAAATTTTCCCACGCAAAATCTGAACCTTCGCTGGCCCTACGCGCACTATTTGACAACGGCACCAAATGTCAACCATTCAATTCACAATTCAAAGCTTGCCGACGAGAAACACTGCGCATTATTAAATACACACATACGTCATGCCGACTTTGTACATACCGCAATACTATGTTACGACACCGTTGCACTTGAACGTCGTTGATCGGATCATAAGCAAGCTTTGAATTGGGAGGGGGACCAGTTGACATTTGTACAGCGTACAGGACGATTGACCCACACACCAACAAAACAACCCCCCTCCCCAAAACCAACCAAATCCGATTTAAACACCAAAATATTCCTGGCGGCCAAATCCCGATGGATCATTTTGTGCGACTCCAAGTACTGCATGCCGGAACAGATCTGCACGGCGAACGTGCACAGGCGGTACACGTGAAAACTGGCGCGCAGAGTTTCGTCGCGGACGCATTCCAATAGAGAACGCAAAGGTGCTAATTCTGATACCTGGGGGGGGGGGTATTTGAGGGGTTGTTTTGATTTTGGTTGAACACACGTTTTTCGTTCTTGTTTTTTTTTGCTTGAAAATGTCGTTTTAGTTACCGTATTGTTTCCAATAGGCTATAATTCCGCTGCCTTAAATAATTAACCCACTGTTAAATAAAGGCAGAAATATAGAGTATAGAGGAAATATAGAGTTTGGCAAAAATAATTTCCCCAACGAAAATTTAAAGGGGCTTCAAGTAAATATGTATATGATAATTTGGTTGTCCAATATGCTATTATGGCATGTTTTTTGGTTAAAAAAAAGATATTTAGTGATGTCAGTTGATAGAAACACCAATGAAAATTTCCACTTTTTCCATTTCCAATTTCCATTTCAAATTTTCATTTAAAAAAACTTCCCAATTCAACATTTACCAGCATAATCATTTTAGTCTCCAACACAACTCCATGCATGGCGACCACATGCGCGTGGCTAATTTTGTGCATTATAGCCGCCTCTTGTAGGAAGTCGAGCAAGTTTGACTGCATTCGCTCCGGTGATAAGCATTTCACTGCGACCTGAGAGCTGACCGGATTAAGGCAGGCAGTGGGCAGAAATTGGGTTTAATTTTGCTGTGTAATTGATTTTGCCCAAATTTTCACACAAATCACGAATTTTTGATTATTTTGCTAATTTTAACAATCAATACCGATCTTTCGGGTAAAATACGTAGTTAAAAGACAAAGACCCCCCCCCCCAAATCGCTCAGCTATCTATCTATCTGGAGTGGTTTTTGAGAAATTTTGCCCCAATTTTCGCTCAAAATCACTAATTTTCGCACCTTTTTATAGTTTTTCACCTTCAAAATCGTGCTTTCCGTCTATATACATGGTTACATACTATTTTTAGCCATTTTATACCTACTTTTGGCTACTTTTAACTGATTATTAGCGATTTGTTTCACCATTCTGCCTTCTAAACCTTGAAAAAGCCTATATATTGTGCCCCCGCCAGCCCCCCTCCGGAGGAGCGATTTGCTATCTATCCACCCCCGCGAGGGCCAAAATCATGGAGACCAGGGGTCTCCTAGGGGGGGGGGGCTGGGGGGGGGGGGCTGCCCCCCCCCCAAATCGGCCAGCTATCTATCTATCCCGGAGGCCGCTCAGCTATCTATCTATCCCGAGGCAAAATTTTTGGCTACTACCCCAAAAGACCCCCCCCAAATCGCTCAGCTATCTATCTATCTGGAGTGGTTTTTGAGAAATTTTGCCCCAATTTTCGCTCAAAATCACTAATGTTCGCACCTTTTTATAGTTTTTCACCTTCAAAATCGTGCTTTCCGGCTATATACATGGTTATATACCTATTTTTGGCCATTTGATACCTACTTTTGGCTACTTTTAACTGATTATTAGCGATTTTTTCCCCTTTCTGCCTACTTAACCTTGAAAAAGCCTATATATTGTGCCCCCGCCAGCCCCCCCCCAGAAAATTTTTCCAGCTATCTATCCCTCCGGAGGAGCGATTTGCTATCTATCCAGCCCCCGCGAGGGCCAAAATCCTGGAGACCCCTGATGGAGACCCCCGACACCATACCCCACAACCTCACAAACCTGTAAGTGCCCATTAGCCCGAGCGCCAGTCCAAGCGGCCTGCCACACGGAGCCGAACTCGCCCTTGCCGAGCAGCTTGCACAGGGTGATCGCGCTGGACGCGATGATGTACTGGCCGGGCGCGTCGGGCACGCCGCCCCCGCCCGACACGGGCGCCGAGCCAGAGTTGTGGTGCAGCGCCCGACGCAGCCGGCCCAGCAGACCGGGCGGGCAGTGCCGGTCGAGTTGACGCCACAGCCGGCGCACCTGCCAAAGTGGTGAGTGGTAGTTCATTTTGAGGCGCTATTACACCAGCAGATTTGAGGAGGGCTTTATTCGGGGGCTTATTCGAAAGCAGGGCTATTATTTGCTCAGAAATTTTATGAAATTTGATTTTTTTAGCCAATGTTTGTAACTGGTGGTGGTATTTCAAGGGGGGGTTTCATTTCCCCACACCCTCAGACCGAGACAGATTATTTCGAGAGGGTAGTTTAAGGAGGTTTGAATTTGAGAAAATTCAAAGTACACGCTCAAAAATATTTTATGCGGGTAAAATGAAGAGGGCAAAATTCCAGCTATCCATGTAAATGACCAGTGCCAAGCCCCAAAACAAAAACATCGCGCAAACCTCAGGCTTGGTCATTCCCAAATTGATCAGATCCGAGTCCCTCACATCGCGCAAATGTTCCACGGTGTGCACTTTGAGCTGGGCGCGCAGCTCGGCATAATACTCGCACAGGTCGCACGAGGTCAACAAGTCGTACAGAGTTGGCACGTTGCCAGATGTGGCGTTTGCGGTGTTGGCGTCCATTTTCGAGGTGGAGATTAATTGCAGCTTTGAGAGTGTCTTGGTCGATTAATTTAATGTGGATTAGGAGTGAGTAATGATTCCATTGTTTGCTTTTGGCGTGACCTTTCTTTCGAGTGGGCGGAACGGGGGCAGTTTAGAATGAAACACTCGTATTTATGCAAATGAGTTGGTTAAAAAATTTGCTTGTTGAGTTGACCTTTTTCACCGTGTGAATTGGCGAGATGTTAATTTGGAAACAGATTTGCAAAGAGACCAAATAATGTTCCAGTCTTTTTGTGCCGATACAAGTTTGGTCCATTGTATTCTCCAGAAAACACGTAGGGAACGAGTGAGTACATTACTTTAAAAGTTCACGAAAAATGGAAATGTCCGTACAATTTTTTGTTGGCCCTATTCGTGGTGGCCACTCTTTTTTAGCTGTCATGTAATTGTGTGGTATTTATAATTTGTTTCGTTTTGAAATTGTTCACGCAACATGATTTACGTTTGTCTCAAGCGGAAACAAGGTCATTTTATATTTATATTTATTTAAATTACTGTTGACAACAAGTCGTATGGTCTACCCACTGCACACTCTGCATTCAAACTTACCATTTGAATAATGAACAAAAAATTTGAACTTTTAAAAATTTCATAAAAAGATATCATTTCATTCATCAAAATTTCATTCTGTGCAAAGCATGCAGTGTACATGTTAAAGTGTTGTAAATATAACACTGGAATGCCTCTGGGTGTTGCACTTTGGTGCTTACAAACATTTTATAAAAAACACATACTGATTAATGTGTGTGCACCATGTGGAATGGCAAAGTTATGCATACAATATTGTTTGCAATGAACAACATGACATGAACACAGAACAATCAAAAAATACATTTATAGCAGTCAATCATAAATAGGAATATGAACCATAAATGCTGATGGTACCTATTATTAATAAAGCATTGACAACAGAATCACTCAAATGCACCGGTTATCCTCTATAACAGCTTCTACAAATTTTTGAGATTCAAAGTCCTCTGATTGGATGCTGCATCTTGAGATACTGCATTTGATGAAATAATTTTATATTTTTGTGTACCTACCTACATGTATTTATCTATGCCTGCTTTCTAAGACAGAAATACATGTGAAGATGTGTATGAATGCAGGCATATGCAGGCAGTCACTTTTCTCTATTGTGCAGGGGTAGGAAAGGGGGGTTACCCCCACCAAACCACCCAGCTATCTATCTATCCCAGAGGCTGCTCAGCTAACTATCTATCACAGAGGCAAAATTTTGGGCTGCTATCCCCTAACTCCCCCCCCCCAATCGGCCAGCTATCTACCCATCTGGAGTTATTTTTGAGAAACTATACCCAATTTTCGCTTAACATCTCTATATTTCATACCTTTTTATAGATTTTCACATACAAAATCACAAGTTTGCGTGTCTTCAGCTATTTTTAGTACTATATGTGCTTATATACCCATTTTAGCCCTTTTTCACTGAGTTTTAGATTTTTATCCCTTTTCTTCCTTATACACCATGAAACAGGCCTATATATCAAACCCCCGCTACCCCCCCCAAACCCCCTCCCCCAAATTTTGTTTCCAGCTATCTATGTATCCCAGAGGCTGCTCAGCTATCGATCCAACCCCCCCCCCCCCAGAGAGTCAAAATCTAGAATACCCCCTATTTTGTTCATCCCTTCAATTTTCTGAAGTAAGCAGAATATTTATGCACATCTGTTTTAGGGTATAAAAATTACCTGGATAACAAGTGAAGGTCCTCCGGCTGTGATCTCAGGTGGTATCAAACTCAATGGACAATTTTCAATTGACATTATTTCTAGTGAATTGCACAAAGACAACTCTGTGGGTAGATTGTGCAATGATGGATTGTCATTGAGATATAATGATTTCAATGATTCCAGTGTGCCTGATGATGTGTGGAAATTTTTCTTTGGGGAAACTATTTGGCGATATTACATTAAGAAGTCAGGAAGGAACAGCTTAAGAAATTCACCTATTTCTTGTGGCAAATTGTTGATGTTGTTTTCACCAATTCGCATCTCTTGTAGTTGTTCCAGTGAGCTGAAAGAGTATAGAAATTGATTTCCAATGTTTGGAAAGGAACTATCCCTGTTGTGACATGTATTTTACATGGGTTGAATTTTTAATGGCAAAAAATTCAAGGAAAATTCAAGGTTGTTTTTCTAATTTTTTTATATATTTTCTTGTGCATTTCATAAAAAATTTAAAACCACTAAAACATCAGCTTACCCAATGGCTTTTGGTATGCTAGTCAGTTTATTTGATTGTAACCACAACTTTCTCAATTCCAACAGGTTTCCTATTTCAGCAGGCAGCACCTCAATTTCATTTTCTTCCAAATCAAGCTCCTTTAACTTTGTCAAGTTGCCAATGGATTGAGGTATTTTCTGTACAGCACATATATATGGTTTTTGGTCAAGTTGACACGTTCTATGTTGTGTTTTCACATGCACAGTAAAATACAGAAAAATAAATACTGTATGGAAATACCTTCAAGTAGTTATTGCTCATTATTAAAACTTCCAAGTTAATCAGTTTCTCTATGTCATCTGGTATAGATTTGATCTGATTTGTGCTCATGTTCAATTCAACTAGTGTGGTCCATGTTCCCATATCTGAACAAATTTTTCATTTTTTATTGTTTCTTTCTTTTGAAAAAAATCATACTCACCTAGTGGTAATCCACTGATTTCATTGGACTTCAAATTTAACTTGGACAAACATTTGGCACATGCAAATATGCCAAATGGTATTTTTGAGATCTGGTTATGTTCCATGTTGATGCTCTGCATTTTTAAGTTTTACATAAAAAAGTGAAAATATGATAATTATAAATACTAATTTTTCCCAATGGGGTAGTCCCCACTCCCCCCCAAAAAAGAAATCAACAGCTTTCTATCTATCTCTAGTTATTTTTGAGAAATTTAGCCAAAAGTTTCACTGAAAATCACTGTACTTTTAAACTAATTTTCACCTCCAAAATTGGTAGTTCATGTGCTGTTTTGGCTTTCAGCCACCCATTTTCAGCTAAAGAAACTCCCAAAAACAACAACTGACTGTTACATTAGAGAACTGGCTAGGTCCACCCTGTGGAAATGCATTGAACAAATTTCTACTCAAGTTCACATTTGTTGCCCTGTTTAACCCGGCAAGCAATCTGTCGGGCAGCTGACACAGAGCATTTCCCTCTGCCACAAATTCTTCAAGAAGTTGGCACTGCGCCAATGAGTCTGGCACCTGGGAATATGAGGGGCAGTAGGTTGGGTTTATTATTTCTAATCTAATGCTGTTTTAGCTGATATGTTTAAGTTTCCTGCCATATTGCATGCCACTGCGCCCCACTAGTTTACTCCCAAAGTTGCGAAAACGCTTTTACATTTACCCAGAATACCTGGGTGTTCCGGGTATTTATACTCACATTTATGTTTACGTTTTCCAAAGTGGCTGCACACACTAGGTAGTTTACTAACACAAGTAAACTCATTTTGGGTGTCCATAAATCAGCTTTGAACGTATTTGAGTTTACCAGAATACGTTTTTTTAGATCCTCGTCAACTGTAGTTTACAGATACCTCATTTTGGTACACTCAAATGCGTTCAAAGCAGGTTTATGAGCACCCAAAATGAGTTTACTTCTGTTAGCATACTAGCAGGGACGTATCCAGGATTTTTGAGCGGGGGGGGCTGCTTGTTTACAGAGCCCGGCGAGCGGGGGGGGGGGGCTCAGCCCCCCCCCCCTAAAATTTTTGCCCATATAGTGACGAAATAGCGCCATGGCGCTGGCGCCATTCGTAGGCGCCACGCCATGGCGTCATTGGCGCTGGCGCCAGTGCCTGAAACCACTGTATATGTATGTAAATATACGTACATATACGCCGACGGACACATTTCTGACAGAAATTTTAGGGATTTGTGCCTAAGGGGACCGATCCACTGATAAATATACATTTGCGGGGGTGAATGCGCGCTTCCGCGCAAAATTTTTGCACAAAACGTGAAAAATGTATAGGAGAAGTCGTATTTCCCACGATTTTTTTGGTCTCACCCCGGGAACGGGGGGGGCTGCAGCCCCCCCCCTGGATACGTCCTTGCATACTAGTGTGTGCAGCGCCAATAAGACCATCACACTCGTTACATATTTTCCCCGCAAGCACCTGTTTGAGTTTGTTGTAGCGCAGTCCGAGGCGCGCGAGCCTGCCCAGTGTGCCGATGGTGTCGGGCAGGGCGGCCAGCTCGTTGTGCTGCACGTCCAGGTGCACCAGCGACGTGCACTCGCCGATTTCTGCTCCAGCCGTGTTCATTGGGCACTTTGCCATTTTTATGTTTGCATTTAGAATGTGCGACAGAATCGATGTCGTTTTTATATATATTTGTGGCCTATTTGATGCCAGGCTTCCATTTGAACCTTATAAACCTTTATAGAACCTGGCATTTAGAGTTGGAGAAAAATTGAACAATTTACCTGTAATAATAAATATGGGGGAAGTCCCGCACACTCTGTGTAAAGTGCGGCATAATCTCATGTAAAACGTCAATTCAAATTTAAAATTCAAAAAATATTTTATTACTTTTTATTTTGACATGACATTTGGCAAGTTTGTATGACATTTTACATGTCATTTGACACCTTCATTATCTTACGCTTTGCACGGTGTGGGACAGCCACATGATATACCTGGGAAGACAGCATTATTTACACAGAATTTTCCCAATTTTTCCAGGAGTTTGATCAGTAAAATGGTATGATAAAAAAATTTCTGACTAATTATCCCTCAGTGAAACCAACGTATCTGTAAACTCAAACTAATACTGCAGTTCAGTTCAACCTGCCTACGTTAAATTCCACTTTCAACGATCATTAAGGTATATAAACCTGAACCTACCTTCAGGAATACTGGTCAGATAATTGTGTGAAATCAAGCAAACTGTCAAGTTGGTCAGTTTCCCAATTGATGGAGACAATGTGTCCATTTTGTTCTCTCTTAAATCAAGCATTTTGAGCATCTGTGGTTTTCCAATTTTAGGCTATATGTTAATATCACATTTTATTACCTATTTCGTACTGCCAATGAATATTTAAGGGTTATTGAAGAAGGGATCAAAATCCACCAGCTGTGAATATATCTGTTCTGTACAAAGGTGAAAATTTTGCCCGCAATATTCCTTGAATCGGAAAGCTACATTTCTGTCTCAAAAATTTTCCGCACATCTTTACTGTAGTTTTTTCTCCCTTTTCATTTTTTCACCCATTTTCACTTTTTCTCTTTAAAAACACTTAAGCTTGTCTTATCAACAATTCATTCCCAAAAAACCCACACACAAATAAAACCCAAAAACCAACCGCCAAGTGTCCCAATCCCTCATCAGTTTCCACAATCCTGTTATACCTCAACCAAAGTGTTTCCAACTTTGTCAAATTATAAACAACTCTGGGCAGTTCACACAATTTGTTATGCCTCAAATCCAATGTTTTTAGTTCACCACATGCTGCCAACTCATCTGGCAATGTAGATAGTAGATTTTCTGACAGACCCAGTTTTTGCAGGTGCACCTGATTGTGGGGAGTGAACCAAAATATATGTACAGCAGTATTTTTTAGTATGACTTCTCCATATTGATATTTCATTTATTTTTCTGAAACTTGATTTTTAATATCAATAACAGTATTGTGAATTGTGATGAGATCTATTGTGTATTCATACACAATCTTATAGCCTCACTGGCAGTGTGCCAATGAAATCCCATAGGTGCCACTATTGTCAAATCAAGATCATTGCTGTGAATCATTTTGTTTACATTTTTAAGAGAGATGAGTTTATCCATCATGATTGTCATGCGGTAATGGTTGGCTTGCTGCCAGCATGAACTGTTTGTGTATAGTGTCTATCAAGTACTGAGAGTAGGTACCTAATTGTACAAGTGACAATTTCGCAGTAAGTCAATGGCCCAGATTCCTTGTGTTTCTACATTTCTTGTGCATTTATATATTTTTAAATGATTGAATCAAATTTGCTATAATTAAATATATTTTTAATAATTAATTCAAATCCCAAAAATGTATGTTCAAATGTTCCCATTTGTAAATCAATCTAATTATTTAACTCACCAGATTTCCAAGCTCAGGTGGCAATGAAGTGAGCTTGTTTTTATACAGAAACAATTCAGACAAGTGCGTCAATTCTTTGATGGCATTGGGTAGATAAGTGAGCTGTGCAATGTTTTTAAATTTTGGGATGTATTTGGTTGAAATTATAAATTGTATTTAAATGCGATGAACTAACTCCACATGAACTTATGTCCAGCGATGTGTTCTGGCTCTCCTTGCATGATTGAAAATCCTTCTGCAAGTCCTGAATGTGAAACATATTTTTTGTAATTACAGTCAGTTTTTTAAAAATGCTGACTGAATTCCTTGACTGGCCGGTTGGCTGACGGAATTGACTGAATAACTACCATCGAAATACCCCCAGATCTAAATGAGCTGATGAAAAAAAACCCCCCTGTGGCAGGGTAATTTCGAGAAAACACGTTAAATCCATTATTCTCTCAAAACAGTCGATTTATTCGTCAAGTCCCATAAGCCGCAAAGCGCACACCTAACCACAAACCGGCTGCTTAGCCACAGTCCTTCTCTTATTGCCGGTGGGCAGGGGCTTGTCCTGTCCCGGCCGCTCGACCACCATCACTCTCCTGGCGGTCTCCCTGGGCGAGCGGGCGGAGCCGGCCGCGCTGCAGTTGTCGCCGCCGCCGCCGCCCGCCGACCGCCGCGTGCCCACCAGCACCGACGTCAGCGCCGCCGGCGCCCGCAGCAGTTCGTCCGACGCCGCGCTGTCCGTCGGCGATCTGGGGGGGGGGGGGGGGTGGTTGGGTTTACGGTACGCGGTTGCGGTAAACGGTACGCTACGGTGCGGTGAATATTGCAAGTTGCGGTAAACTGTAAATTTTCACATTTTGCGGTATTTACAGTGAATTCTACCACCTAAGTTGGGGGGATAGTGATGAAACGGTCCCACTGGCGACCCTGGCGTTGTGGCGCCATTTTTCTTTGGCGCCTGGCGACTTATTTCGAATGTCGCCATGGCGCCTTTTTTCTGCCGCTTTTCCATTACTAGATGTGGAATATCATATGCTAGCCAAATGGTTCAAAAATCGTGTTCAAAAATCCAAAATTCAAAAAAATTCAAAAATAAAATTCCAAAAAACCCAAATTCCAACCTGCCGCAGCCGGCCGACCTAGACGTAGCCTTGCGGCCGTTGGCGGGCGACTCGCGCGGCTGGCCGTCGGCCGCCGCGGCGCCGGGCGCCTCTGACCGAGTGGTGATCTTGCGCTGGCGGCCGGCGGCGGCTGCAGCTGCCGCCGCCGCTTTGGCGCCGATGCGACGCGCGCTGCCGCCCGAACGCGTCGGCATTGGAGAGGCGCCGTACTGCGGTTGGGGGGGGGGGGGGGTGAAGTTGTAACTTGGAGATTGAAAGGGTGGTTGAAGCGTCGGGAAGCGGGCTAGATGCGTCTGAAGCGGCGCGCTTCCACATAGGATTCAAAAGGTACCCTGGTAATTTGAATCATAATCCCTGATCCCAATTTCCGATCCTGAAAATTCAAAAACCAATCACGATCATAAGAAGTTTAAAAGTTTTAACACCCACACTTCCACCCCCCCCAACACAACCCCCCCCCCCCCCTCACCATATCATGATCATTCTGCGCGGGACAAGCGTACGGCTGGTCTGCTACCGACTGGCCGGTGTCGTTGCTCAAGCTGTCGCTGTTGGTGGACACCCTGACCGCCGCCTGTCTGCACTGCACCGCCGCGCTCGCCGACGTGCCCGCGGGGATGTCCATTGGGGGGGGGGTGTTTTTGGTTGGATGGTAGAATAGTTTTAGTAATCAAATTGGAGATGCCTGTGTGTGGGAGGAGAGGTAAAATGTTTCTGATCAGACTAGTGACTGATGGATACTGGATATGGCTACATTAATAATCTGATTACTATCGGAGTTGCGAAGGCATATTTGCGCTTACCCAAAATGACCGAGTATTTGCTAATCGAATAAGCCACCCCCCTCGAATAAGCCCCCCCACCCTCGATTCAACCCTCTTAAAAATTTGCTGGCGCAATAATAAACCCTGCGGGGGTATTTCGTGGTAATACGGTATATTTGTTTTCCTGTTGCGGAGATAATGCAAATACACTAGGGTATAGGTATTTTTATTTACCGTATTTCCTCGAAAAAAAAACCCTCGAAATACCCCCCTCAAAATGGGCACTATGAATTTGTGGTCCGGGAAATGCATAACAGACGTTCAAAACACTTACTGTGTTATGTTAGAACATCGTTTATACCATCTACATCCTTATAAAAGGCTGTAAAAACTTATAAATGGTGGTTATTGTTGAATTTTTCACGTTTTTCTCTCAAAATGTTCACTATGAAAAAATAAACCCCCGGGGGGTAATTCGAGGAAATACGGTATGTATATTTCTCCAGGTTCTTCCAGAGGGATTTGATCACATATTTTTTTAGAAATCGATGGTGTCATTACTCAGAATAAAAAAGCAAAATGTTTTGTATAAACCTATTTACATAAGCTGTCTATCGCTGTCAATGTACACTACCGTGCAGAATAGTTGAGACTTTTCACCATAGAAAAATGGGGGGCTCCAGGTTCATCATACTTTCGTCGCTTCCTACTCCATAAATGCAACACTCGTTCAAACATAAGATATTCTATACAGTTAAAAAAGTATAAAAAGTATATTCAACGGAATGCCTTCAACAGTAACGGTTTTTAAAGGACACAGCGTGCTGGTGGAAGCTTTCAGGAATAATTCGTTTGGGCTGAAATTTAATTTTCTGCTTAGAACATGCAGAATTCTGTACGTCACTGCAAAAATGTGGAATATTACTTACAGTGCGATCTGAATATTAAGCGTTATTCTGGTGAGGTAGTCATAAGCAGGGTTGGCAAAATCGCATAAAAAATAAAAATAAAATAAAAATAAAATGGAAAATTTAAGAATAAAATAAAATAAAATGGAAAATTTCAAAATAAAAATAAAAATTGTATAAAAATTCAAATTTTTGTAAAAATTTTGTAAAAGTGTATAAAAATTCATATTTTTTGTAAAATATTTTTCTTGATGCTTGAGTTTCTACGTGTTTATTCGTGGAACCCAAGCTTTGTAAAGTCTCAAATGTTATGTAAAATGCCATGCAAAGTGTCAATTGTCATGGAAAATAACTAGTAAAGTGTCAATTGTCATGACAAATATAAATTAAAGTGCCAATTGTCAAGCAAATTGTATCCAAATCTTATGTTTTATATCCAAATCTTCTCTTTTATCCAAATCTTCTGTATTGTATCCAGATCTTATGTTTTGTATCAAAATCTTACATTCTGTATCCAAATGTGGATACATAAACATAAGATTTAGATACAAAAACATAAGATTTGGTGATACAATTTACATTTTCCATGACATTTGACATGACACTTGACATTTGCATGACAATTGACACTACTTTACATTTGTCATGACAATTGACACTTATAATGACATTTTACAAATGTGCCCAGCACAGTCCAGGGGCCAGAGCCAGAAAAT
This sequence comes from Sphaerolaimus hirsutus, assembly GCA_964036195.1. Lineage (NCBI taxonomy): Eukaryota > Metazoa > Nematoda > Chromadorea > Monhysterida > Sphaerolaimidae > Sphaerolaimus > Sphaerolaimus hirsutus. Next base: position 2,557,484 of record OZ038452.1, on the reverse strand, counting down.
GAGAAGTGAGAAGTGAAATGGCAAAGACAAAGTAAAAGCGCAAAGGCCAAGCCGCCGCCTTCAGCCTTTCTGACTTCGCCTTTGCTCTCTTACTTCGCCTTTGTTATTTCACTTCTCACTTCTCAGTTTGCGGAACTGGCACCAGCAGTCCTTTAAAAAATGCAAACCATTGTTATCAATAATTGTAAGTTTACACTTGCTGCTAGCTAACAATACCTACTGCATGCAACTTTTGTAAAGTATGTCACAAAAATTTGTCACAAAAGTATGTCACAAAAATGTCAAAAATTTGTCACAAGATTTCATGTATAATGTCTAATGATGAAGTTTTTCTGGCCTTGCATGCATGATTCTGATTTTTTGTAAAATTTTTGTAAAATAAATGTAAAATTTTTGTAAAATGGGTCATTTTATTTTATTAACGACTTTTGGGAATAAAATAAAATGAAAGAAGAATAAAATAAAAATAAAATAAAATTTTTATACAATTTTACTAAAATGAATTTTTATAAAACCAACCCTGGTCATAAGAAAATGATAATATGCTATTTGTTCGACATTTATTTGGCCTTACAGACTATAAATGCTGTTCAGTCAAAGCAGTGAAGTAAATACAACAATTTGAATGTGGCTGGAAAACATCATTCACCTATGGAACAATTTGTATTTTATTGTGATGACGTGATGATGGAGTGTATTATTCAGAAAACTACATAGCCTGAGGTCCGCGAAGTATATTATTAAGATACAATTTTATCACAATATGTTGCAGCAGGTGGGGAAAAGCAGGGAAATGCACCGTAGCTAATCCCGGTTAAAAATGAATTGTCCCCCGCGCTACATTTTTCCACTTGCGTACCAATAATGACGTCGGAATTTTATTTTTAAGCTTAGCACAATCTGCATGCACGCATGTAAAAACGTGCTAGCAAAAATTGTGCACCAGGGCAAAAGTTAATACGCGCAGCCGCGCAGTTCCACATATTTGTGAAGCAAGGAAATTCGTAATTCGTAAAAGTAATTCGAGGAAGTAAATTACTGTATGTACAATTTTCTAAATATCTCCAGCAAGAAGTCAAGACCTTATTACCTCGAATTAACCCCTTGAATTACCCCCCCCTCCAAATACCCTCACCCGAATTGAGTGTAATGTGAGTATATAGGCGACAAAACTGCAGATCGTGATACATGGGAACCAAAACACATGTGAGAAAACAGTGAATGAGTTGTATGGACGATAGAGTCGAGTCGATAGACGCTAGAGTCGATAGAGTCAATAGTGTTGTTGAGTCGATAGACGCTTATACGTCTATGTTATTCTTGATTTTCTCTGACAATGGCCCTACACCTGACCCTCTGAATTTCCAATTTCTCTGACCCTACACACACTAGTTTTCACCGTGACATGTGTGAAAAATGAAATGGCGACATGGCGACATTCAGCCTACTCTTATTGTATGCTATATGTGTTTTAGTTTACAAATTTTCAATTTGTAACATTTATAAAATTAAATTCAAATTTAATTTTAATTAAATCATTCAACCGGGTTCATTTATTCGCATTTTAAAAAAATTCAGTTTTCACACGAAGTCACGGTGAAAACTAGTGTGTGTAGGCACAATGTGGAATTTCAAAAAAAAAATCTAGCGGAATAATAGACCCCCTCGAATTAACCCCCGCCCTGAAATTTTGCTGGCGTGATAATAAACCCCCTGGGGGTGTTTCGAGGTAATACGGTAACTACAAAGTTCGGAACCAAGAAAGAGCAGAAATATTATCAAGGACAAAAAGTTAAGTACACATGTGTATTGGACTTTTCATGGCTTTTGCAGCAAATTTGGTCATGCAGCTTCCCGTTGTAGGTGTAGCTTTCAAGCGTGTATTGTATAGTAAGCTGTGGGACATTGGGGAAGTATAAATATTTATTACAGCGTAGTTACTTACGTAGTTCTGTATTTTCATATAGGTAAACCTTTAATGCAATGCAAGGCCCTTAGAGACATGGGTCAACAAAATGGTCAATAAAATGTGATTCGCTAATAACATAACAAAATAATTAGGTACTTATGCGATTGAAAATAACCCATTTACCCCATGATAATATCCCAAATAATCCATGGCTCTACTGTAATCATATGATCACAGAAGGCATAACAACGCACCATGGTTCTTAAAACGTATTTACGTTTACTCGATAAATACGTATACGTTTCCTTGGGAAAAAAATGCCGGTACTCACATACTAGCGTACTTTTTGAAAGTACGCGAGTACAGAAAACGTAATTTAGGGGACAGACATGTCATTTTGCCAAACAGAAAGTGACAAACATAAGAATTTTCCTAAGAAATACTTAGCAGGAGTGAAACACATGTTTTATGTATATCAGAATAAAGATTGGAAAAAATACTGAATTCTTGTGAGAAAAATAATAACTTTTATTTTTTCTGCGAGCAAAAATACCCGTTATTTAGTTTTTCCCAGACAAAAATCTCGTTTTTAGGTTTTCTCTGAAAAGTGTTTTACTCACGTTTGATGCAATGTAAAAGTATTTAAAAATACTTTACGTTTTCTGTACTTTTGCCAACTCTGCAGCACACTGACTATATTTTATGTAGCTTTCAGTTTCATATATGCCCCTCACCCTCAAATGATTTTGACGAAAATTTTTTTACCTAGGATGTAATTTAACCCAAGTAATATAAGAGATAGCATTGAAAAAATCTCTGGGAGATTTATATTTAAAAAATCTCAGAAAATCTCAGAAAATATAAGATTTTCTGAGATTTATATTTTTTCCATGATTTTCCAGAGAGATTTAATTATATTTTCTCCCAATTGAGAAAATCTCTTGAGAAAATCTCTCTATTTTTGCCCATTTTCACCTTCAAAGTCACTAGCTCATGTGCTTTTTTAACAATTTTCATATATTTTTAACTAGGTATATATTTGCTTATATACCCATTTTTGGCTATTTTCCCCCCTATTTGTGGTTTTTCCTCCCCTTTTTCTGTTCTTTGGCATGACAGAGTAAAAAAAGTTTTCTGAAATACACTTTCTGTACTCAAGTATTATCAAGAAGTATACATAAAAGAGAGTACTGGTACTTTGTCAGAGGAGATTTAGATATATTCACTTAGTACTAAACTATATATGTATTTTTGAGTAAACGTAAATATGTTTTAACCCCTGAACCATACCAAACCCCTGCAGTCCCATGAAGACCCAGTGCTCAAGTACGGAGCTGTACCTAAGCACCAGGTGTACATTGGCACTGGATGTTGCTACTTGTGCAACAGGTAAACTTATGCAGTGGGTTCTAGCCATTTTAACAACTGAAGAGTTGACAGCAGCTTTGGAAATATAGTTACCAAATTTTGGTGAAAAAGTCATCTGATAAATTCTATGGGGATCATCACACATGAAGGTAATGCATTCTACTATGAGGAAAAATGTACCTAAACCAAATTTTGTTCATTATTCAAATACATAATACATAGTAGTGCAAAGTGTGCCGTCAGTAGACAATATGCTGTTATCATATGAAATTGTGAATGAAAAGGTTAAACAACACCTAATGTGCTTAATATCTAGTCTCAATGGTTCAAACACCTTGAAATGTCGATTAAATAATACTTTGGGTTGAGAGATTTTATGAGATTTTGTTTGTACTGCAAGAGATTTTCTCAGAGATTTAATTATATTTTCGAAAATGACACAAGAGATTTAATTATATTTTTTTCTTGAAGAGATTTTCTGAGATAATATTTAATTATATTTTCTCAAAATCGGTTTTTTTTTTCAATGCTAATAAGAGATCAGGAACTATGGCGATGACATGCGTGGGTGCCGTGTGATTAATGCAGCCCACTTGTCAGTCCCGCACCCTTTAAAGTGTAAAGTAGAATGTAAAATGACATGTAAAATGTCATACAAATTTGTAAAATGTCATCCCAAATGTCAAAAGTGCAGTAATAAAGCTTTTTAACTATTAATTATAATTACAGGGTGTGGGACTGCTTCCTGAGACATTTTATGCAATTTATGCGCCCTTCTCGCTAAAGACAACAGATAGGTACTTGGTATGATTACTCATGTCTTCAATTTGAATTTGAATGGACTGAGTCCATTTGGTTCACGGTTGATTTTGTTCAGTCCATTCTTTTTTAGAGAACAATCCACGTACATGTTTTGGCTCAGTGCCAACATTTCATGATGCGTTTGAAGTGGTAAAATACACATAAAGGATGCGCATTTGGTTGGACTTTTTCAATATACAGAATAACCAATACTTGAACCAACTTTAGTTCAAGCATACAATTTTACATAAAAGTCGATGAAGTACTAATCCACTTAGTAATCGTGTCCAAAACAACGTGCACAGTGCGTGCACCCTTTTCGTATACCGTATTTCCTCGAATCACCCCCCAGGGGTTTATTTATTCAGAGTGAAAATTTTGAGAGAAAAACGTGAAAAATGCAACAATAACCACCATTTATAAGATTTCACAGCCTTTTATAAGGATGTAGATGGTATAAACGATGTTCTAACTTAACACAGCAAGTGTTTTGAACGTCTGTTATGCATTTCCCGGACCACAAATTCATAGTGCCTATTTTGAGGGGGGGGGGGTATTTCGAGTGTGGGGGTATTTCGAGGAAATACGGTATATAGATTTTTCAATGAAATTTCGACGTAAACTCAGTTGGAAACGTATATAACCTGATCAATTTCAAGGTAAAATAGTCTGCTTGAATTTTAAGTAGAGCAGCCATTCCAGCTTATATACCCCGGCTGAAACCTCACATAAATAGGTATTTGACGATCCAATTTGACAGGATCCGGAAAGGGCAAAAACTTTCCACACTAATTGCCAATACATATATATACCCGAAAGTGACTTGTCCATGAAAAGTGTCCATAAAAATATGTCCGTGAATATAGGTGAAAGTGTAGAATACTGCGGAAAAAGCCATAGACACAGAGTGATTTCAATACCGTATTTCCTCGAAATACCCCCCGGGGGGTGATTGTTTCATAGTGGTCCCGAGAGGGGGGGGGGGGTTAAACGAGGGGGGGTATTTCGAGGGGGGGGGGTTATTATTTCACAAGAATATTTTTGAAAACCGAGTACGAAATTGTCGTCTGAAACGTACGCAGACGTCGAAAAATGCAACAAAAACCGCCATTTATAAGGTTCTGTAGACTAATATTAGTATGTAGATGGTATGTACACTGTTCTAACGTGACACCGACATTGTTTTAACGTGTGTTCTGCAGTACACAGAACACAAACTACAGTTATTGTCATGTACGTTCCCTTTACACTCTATTTGGGGGGGGGGTATTTCGAGGGGGGGTATTTCGAGGGGGGGGGGGGGTATTTCGAGGAAATACGGTATGTATATTGACTTGTCTCAAATAGATTCTCATATTTTGCGTGTCCTTTAATTAGTGAACGCATGATATTCGTTTACGAATTTTGCAATAACTAAAAATCTACTAACTAAATACGACACTAATTAAAGCGCGCCATTTCTCAGCGAACGAGAAAAAAGCCGTAAGTAAAGCGTGAGGTTAATTTTGTAAAGTAGAGCAAGGCTAGGCGTTGGTAGGGTTCTTCAGGTAAATTCTCGAGAAAGCTATTTACCTATCTACCGTATTTCCTCGAATTACCCCCCGGGGGGGTTATTTTTTCAGAGTGAAAATTTTGAGAGAAAAACGCGAAAAATGCAACAATAACCACCATTTATAAGTTTTTACAGCCTTATATAAGGATGTAGATGGTATAAACGATGTTCTAACGTCACACAGTGAGTGTTTTGAACGTCTGTTATGCATTTCCCGGACCACAAATTCATAGTGCCCATTTTGAGGGGGGTATTTCGAGGGGGGGGGGGGGGGATTTCGAGGAAATACGGTATTAACGGCTGTGCATGCAACGCATGTGATTTCACAATTTTTTAGCCGAAGGAAAACGTATCAATAATCCAAGGCACGTAGGATAACGTTGCTACTCCATACCGTTTTGCATGTGCAGTCGGCTACGTGACGATGGCAAAATGAAATTGAAATATTCGAATTATCGAATATTTCGTGTTTTCGAATTTCATTTAAAATCAAGAAAAAAATTCAAATTGTAAAGAAAGAGTGCAAAATTGCACTTGCCTCAGGCGGGAATCGAACCCGCACCTCTCGTATAGAACACGAGTGCCCTAACCACTAGACTACAGAGGCGGCTGGGCTCTTCACTATTAGGGCTGACATGCTGCGACAGCAATGCCCTTAACAATAACCAAAATCATTTTTGAATTTTTGTATGTTTATTTCAGTTGAATGTGTATGTAAATATGCCAATGCAGCATAGAAACTGCTATTTCCACATAAATAGGTGCATTGATAGCGGAAAAACGGAAAGGTAAAAATGTGCCTGCTCAGCGGCAACACCTTTGAACCTTTTCCAAAAATTTAGGAAGTAATAAAATTAGGCATAAAATGCAAAGATTCCCAACAACCACCAGGAGAAAATATCGAATATTCGACATTCAAATAAGAAAATTGAAAAAACCATTCGTAAAAATTCGTTTTTTTTTCAAACAGTTTGCCATCGTTGGCCAGCGCATTATTCGGACAATATGCGGCGCACTGCATGGAGGGGGCTGCCGCGCGCGCGGAGCACCGCTTACATGTCTACTACTTTGCACTGCCTATGCAACCGAGGCGGCCTCTTGTCGCCGGCCGTCGCAGCGCCGCGGCAAAAATGGGCCGCGACAGCTGCCCGCCGCCCCGCCGTCTGAGCGCCAAAGGTGGCAATTGCATTTCGTATTACATGTTTTCTTGGCCGCGGAGTGATTTTCGGACATTTATTTGAAATTAGTGCAATGATGGCGGACAGAAATAAGAAAAAATGATGTATAGCTGCGCATGGTTAGCATTGGAAAATGGGTGATTTTTAGGAAATATAATTTAATAAAATCTCAGAAAAACTCTCAAAATAAAATATTTCTTAAGAAAAGCCAGAAGAAATATAAACAAATGTCAATCAGATAGCGTTTGAATTTTCTCACACTTTGAAAAATATCAGAAAATTTGTCAAAAATATGGGCAATTAAATATCTCTGGAAATTACTAGAATGTAAAATATAAAAAGTATCATTTTTATATTTTCTGTTATTCCAAAAAATTACCCAGGGATTTTTTCAATGCTAGGCATGTTCACTCACATAAATACAACACAAATGTATTTATCTGAAAAATGACACAATGGGCCATATCTCCATCCTAAACATTGGCACCAGGCACCAAGGTGACTCCTGAAGAAATGACGCAGTCCTCCAATGCAAAGTGATATAATGCACATGCAGAGTACTCGGACCAGAATAATGAATGCACGTGCATGAATATGTCCAGCAGTCCAGCTACAACTGCTTAGTTCAGCTATATAAGTTTAACTACATGCAAGGCAAGTGCCAGTGCACTTTAATTTTTTAAGAAACTGAAATGCACAGCAGCATCTTTCCCTCACATTTCATCCCAAGTAGGGAAGGTGTTTTTTCAAAAGTTTGTTTTTGTAATAAAACATTGTTCAAAAATTCAAATCAAAACTTTTTTTTAATGACAGCCAAAAATTTTAGTACTTATGCACTAGGGATTTTGCAAATATTTTGTGTGAAATTTCACATGCAAGTTACCATTGGTTGTTTTTATTGGTTTTGTGGTATTTTTAGTGTAAAAACTAAGTTGTTTGTAGTGTAATTTGTAATGAAATGTAACTTTCATATTTTTTGTGATTTTAGTTTGTGCATTTCTGTTTAAATAGTAGCATTATGTATGTAACTTGTGTTCGCTACTTCTAACTTGTATTTCCTGATGTGTAGAAATGTATTGCATACCAGAGTTGTTAAAATACTGGTATTTTTGGTAGTAACATAAACATACCTAAATACATTTTCATAATTATTTGTATTTATACTAAAATGTATAAAAGGTATGTAAGGTATTTCAAAAATATCAAGGAAAGCATAAAATAAAATACAAATGTAATAATTTAAGAAGTGCTCCCACTGTTAGCCAAACTTGATGAAAGTGTATGGTTCTACAATACATTTGTCGAAAATATTAGCTTGAATAATTGTCATCAATAATGGGTGTATTTAATTTAGGGCATAATGAAATTAAAAAAGTTCCGATGAAACAAAACAATCCATGGGATATGTAAACATATTAGAGTGTCTGAAGGCTGATACTAGAGCTGATGCCAATCTATACTTGAAAATTTTTGGACTGATAATGACCTCATACCTAAGTAAAATTTTTGTTTCCTCTAACATTCTCTACCAAAAATGCAAGGATTCATCAAATAAATATGATGGCCCCCACTGTCAAAATGTCACTGCAATAACCGCCAAAATTAAAGCAATGGTGTAGTTTGGTGAATTCCTGTGTTCTTCAGGGAACAGTGGTGTGATCAGCACCTGGTAATGCTAAAGTCACTGGAAATATGGAATTGCACCAGCCAGACACTGGTTCTAAGAAATTGTGAAAAAGGAATTGGTGCCAGATATCACCTCTGAAAATCACAAGGGCATCATGCCACATCAGTGATCAGTGCCCTTCCATCACTAGCCATGCCATACTCAGTGAAATCTCATATAAAAAACAAACATTACTAGCAATATGACATTAGACATTTCTGATTTTACATGATATTATACAGGGTTAGACTGCCACCAGTACAGCATAACTATGAAAACATTCCATCCATAGACACTGCTCTTTAAAACCTCATTCACTGCTTGAGATCTAGAAGTGTGTGTGTCAACGTGTGCATGTATTTATACATGTAATTATTTACTTAGTATGCTTTATATGTTAGTGAGAAGACTATACAAATGCCTAAATGGTAGTTTATATGCTGGCATATTGACTTACTTCTGCCAATGACATGTGGATATATATATATATATATATTTATATACAATATAATCAAATCAGATGTTTTTACAAAAAATACATAAAAACATCTGGTTCTGGATGTAATTAATTGAGAAGCAGGTCAATTTCAAAACGACAGAACCACATACATACACATTTAACCATCTTCCTTCATAGCTTCCACATGACAGAGATATGTTTAAATATGATGAAATAATTCATGAGAAAACAGAAAAAAATGTATGTAGATGCACACTTAGAATACTGGGGAAAAGTGGGCAGGGCAGCATTACAAGCATGTGTTGCATGCTGATTAGCTGGTCAATTAGGGAGTTTCACTAAACTCGACTCAATATAGAATGCTGATGCAACCTAATTGTGTTTGGAATATCTTGTGTTTACTGCAGATACCTATTTACTTCATACCTTAAGAGCCTACAAAATTGTGTTTTTGAGTTATCTAAGTTACATTTTGATGTAGGGAAGGGGTAAAATCTAGTTTGCACATATTGTGCTTTGGTCTTTTTCTGACACAATATTTATTGCATAAATGAAATAAGTTTTGAAGTGGATAAAGATTGTGATATTTTGAGATAATATTGAAGAATGTTTTATGGAAAATTGATCAAAATTTGAATGCTCTTTCCAGCCAATGATTGAACACTTTTCAATCTGTTAATGATTGTGTTATCATGATGATTTTGTGTATGCAAAAATAGAACTTCCAATGACAAAACATTCTTCAGTAGCAAGCACCTCTCCAACTGAGACACTTCAATACTCAAGAAAATCTTCACAAACACCCAAAAGGATTCCATCAACTTTCATAGCTGTATCTTTGAAAATACAAATGTATAGATCGATTTTCTTATTCTTTACCTACTGGAAAAAAAAACTTTTAAAACTTTGAAATTACTATTCTTTTCTTCCTATGAATTAATACATTGTCATAATTGTGTAGATTCATAAAATATATTAGATGGATATGATAATCTAAACATAAACACCTAACTACATATGTGCAATAAACAAATAGACAGAAAAGCCACCTTCCAAAATTCTTGTGAGTATTCAAAGTTGTGCATCTGCCTAAAAAGATATCCATATCAGCTGAACTAAATGCAATGAACCATGGAACGAGATTGCCCCCACCCCAATCCCAGACCTAGAAAATTGAGACTCACAGTGTTGCCATAAATTAAACAAATAATTGGATAAAAATATTTTTATTTTTATACATTATAAGATTTACCAATCAGATAAAAAGTTCACAAATTATTAGCAAAAACAAAATCAACAAAGAAATGTTTCATGCTGGATACTTGGTGACATGCCCTTGGACAAGACACTTGAGACAGCTTACACATAAAACTAAATACGTTTAACATTGATGCATCAAACATTAAAAGATTATTGACAAAAACTTCCAGAAGCAAGTGTTTTCCACTCATCCAGCAATTAGGTTAGTTCTAAGAAATTTGGTTTCATATGGCCTATCATAGTAATGGGGTAGTGCACTCCAAAATGTTTCATTATTTTGTGAGTCTCAAGGAAAACAATGCTATGCAATTGTTTTATGAATTGCCATTAGTCTTGTACATGATTCATAAGCTGTTATAAGAAGACTTTTAACTAAGAATTTCAATGCTGGGTAAACTTGATAAATTCTCAGCAAACCTTAAATAATCTTGGCAGCTAGGGTTTACTCTACTTGCATTGCTGCACATTTTTCTACTGTTTAATATACATTTGGGCTTACTCAGGATTGATATTGTGAGTTTTATGGATCTATTGTCAGTCATATTTCAACTGACAGTTATAAAATGGACACAAAAACGTGTGATAGATAATTTATTTTCCCACATGAAGTTGATCCAATCCACTGTATTTTTTTTCAAAAATCGCATATTCGCAGGTTTCGGTATGGAAAAAAACCCAGAAAAAAAATATAAAATAAAAAAAAATCTTCAACAAAACAGCTCTCTTTGCCAGCGGCACTTATCAGCGCGGGGCGGGGCCTGATTGCGCTGCGGCGGCGCGGAACACAAACTGAAACTGACTGCGGGCCAATTTAGCCGGCGCATTGTGACCGCGCCGCGCGGCTGCAGCTGCAGCGGCGAGTTTCCATAATCACGTTGAGCAGCGCTGTGTACCGTGTTGAAAATGGAATTCGATGCGCGCGCCGCCCCGCCAGCTCTCGCTGACAAACTGCACTGAAACGCGACGGTTTATGCCGCGCTACCGTATTTTCTCGATTGAAGTGGGCCGGCCTTCTATTGGCCCTACACACTAGTTTTCACCGTGGCATGTGTGAAAACTGAAATGGCCACATGGCGACATTCAGCCTACTCTTATCGTATGCTATATGTGTTTTAGTTTTCAAATTTACACTTCCATTAATTTATATTCAAATTTAATTTCAATAAATCATTCAACCGTGTTCATTAATTCGCATTTGAAAAAATTCCAGTTTTCACACGAAGTCACGGTGAAAACTAGTGTGTGTAGGCACAATCGGTGAGGTGCCACTCCCAGACCATGTAAAATAGCTTGTGAAATGTAAAATGTAATGCAAAGTGTCAAAAGTCGTGTAAAATGCCCTGCAAAATGGCAAAAGAACAAGACAAAAATGCGATGTATTGTGCGTGATTATTTACATCATATATGAAAATTTATGTTGTCATCGGCAACGAGGCTTATCGAGATCAAGGCATCCTCCGGCACAACAAATTTCCATGGCAAAAAATTGGTCAAAAGTGGAAATTCAGCCGAGAACGTTGCTTAACGCGATAAAATCTTTCAATAAGAAGCTTCAACAGTGGAACGCTCTCAATCATAGCATACTGTCAACTATAAATATATATCTTCAAAAAATGGCACCCCTTGAATATCTCCCCATCTGTGATAAGTGCTGTACATTACCAACACACCCACAGGCAGTCCAAAAATTGCGCCAAGCGCCAAAAACGCATGGCGCGTGTTGCTTTGGCGCCAGCGCCATGGCGCTTTTACATCACTATACACGGGAAACTGCCCAAGTAGCTATTCCAAAAAATACGGTAATCAATGGCACAGAACCGCGGATTGGCTGAGATTGGTGGGCCGGCAGCCACACACTTTCAAGTCGCTGAAAAAACGGCATCTCGCGCGTGCATTCAATGCGCAGGCTTGATCGCAATGTGCTGCAGATGTGGTATTTGGGGGGGGGGGTGCGCCAAAGGGGGTGTGCCATGGCACCACTTGTACACAACATACTTTTTGTCGCGCAGTTTTTTTGCGCAAAAACTGCGTGACGCAGGTTTGTCGTGCGTTGAAACGTGTTCAGACCGCATGCAATGCATTTTTCTGGAAGAAACACTCCATCCATCATGAAAAAAATCTAATTGTTGTTTTTTCAGAACTGCAGAATTTAGCAAGTAAACACTAGGTATTTACTGCAAGCCAGGCTTTGTGCTGCCAGCCTGCCAGCGTGGACATCAAGGTGACTATTGTGAGCATGTCATTTGTGAAATGCAGCAGGAAAATGATTGGTGGTGAAATAGATTGGGCTGCAAAAAAAAGATTTTGCATGAAATGGGGGAACTTTGTGCGGGCACAGCTGAGCTAGCTCAATTCTGAATGTGATTCTTTTTGGAACCTGAAAATTTAGGGGATTTTTTGGCTTCTGGCTGCTTTTGGTATTCAAAAAATGAGATCAATAACTACTTTGCTCAACAACAAGGAAGTCTGGAAATGTCATAAAATGACGTCATTTTGTCACAATCGCTTTCCATATGTTCAGTTCCCAGAAAACTTACAACTCCCCACTGTCAGCTGAACAATAGCAGAAAAACCGCCGGAAAAAAAAACAACAAATTTCCCACCCTACATGCGCGTCACTTTGCAAAATCCACTGAACAAGTCCAGCAAACGGTAATATCAAAGTGGTCAGCGCGAGCGAATGAACCGCTTGCCACCACGGTCTTTTATCACTAAGCAGAAATAGGAAATGGCCACGTTGAATCTTGGGATGCGGCGATGGGCTGGAATGTGGCTGAAATGAGGTTTTTTGCGAGATGGATCTCTCCTGCCCGGTGCAAGAGACATTTTTATTTCTGTCGACTGTACTCGTTTTGGGAGAGCTCACCATGATGTCTACCGTATCTGATCCGAATAGAAAAACCGATAAATTTTTCGCACACCATATTGATTGTTCCGATTATGGGTAAAGTGGTGAATTTCGTGAACGTGAACGTGAATTTCTTCCGAAAAATATGGTAAAAACGTTATGTTTCGATGTTGTTCGATGCCAGTAAATATACGATATGAGAAAAGTAGTGATATTACATACCCAAGTAATGCAATAACGAAACAAAATTCGGTGATGTGGCTCTACACAGTACTTTGCGGTCGGAATTTATTTACCAGAATGAATCCTGTTAGACTTCCGACAACAGTAGTCCTTATTCCGATAAACTTAAATATATTTTCGAAGCGGAATTGCCAGTTTCTGAAATATCAGCCGTGAACTAGTTTGTATACGTGAACTGCTACGTTGTGGCTACATACTTTATTTAATAACGACAAAATGAGCTCTAGAAGGCAGTTACTTAATTACATAGCTGGAGATATGGCAAACGTCGTTTTCGTGCATATTCTAACGATATTTTCGTTCTATTTTTTATCTATATTGAATCATTATAAAATATTATTGACGTACCTAGTCGTTTGGGGTGAAATAATTACATCAATGATCTTGGCGACATAGATTTCTGTCAGCGGAGTTTTTTATGGAGATTTTGTTCTCGACTAGAATTTGAAAAACTGTTGCTATGCATTCATCGCAAATACAAAACGAATGAAATGCAAGCGAATAGTGCTCATCTGCAAATTTGCAACAAATAAATACAGTGAGTGAAAAACACCTGAAGAATGTTATGCAATGATAATAAAATCTTACACATTAAAGTTTTTATTACACAAAAATAAATCTACATAGTGTACTTCCTCTAATTCAGCACACCCGATTATAATCAACTCTGCCCTCGAAATGCTCCCATCCCAGATCTGAGTGAGCTGGCAAAATAATAAATGCATAGCAAAGTGCAGAGGATGTTGGAAATTCTGACGCGAAAGGCCATCACTGGCAGTTCATTACGGTGAACTCAAATGCACCCAGAGCAGATTTATCAGTTTCCGAAATTTCCCCTGTGAACTGCGCTCGGTCAACTAAAAAAATCCTCAACCCGCCAGATCTCATGTCGCATAGCGTACATCCAGCTTACAGCGGCTAGTAATAAAATGACAGCGGCGACAAAACAATGCGCACGCGAGTTCGCCCCATCGGAGAAACGTAAACACAAGTTGTGGTCGGGGGCCAGTCCCAGGCCCTGTAAAAGACCCTGTAAAATGCAAAATATCACGCAAAATAGTAAATGTCATGTAAAAAGCCCCGGGAAATATGCGAGTGCAAAATATGCGGCAAATTTCGTTAGTGTGAAAGACCGTGTAAAATGTCACACGAAGTGCGAAAATTGTGTAGAATGCCATGTGAATTGGCAACCGTACATTCGTGATTTTCCAGGACATTTTACATGACTTTTGACACTTTGCCTGACATTTGGCATTTTACAGGGTATTTTACATGTCATTTTACATTTTACATGGACAATTTACAGGCTCTGTGGGACCGGCACCGGCTGTCGACTCTCATTCCGTAATGCACGCATGCGGCGACTGCAGCCGCCGCCCTGAGGCGAAATGTGATTTTATCCCATTTTATCGGATGGCGTGATGATGGGAAAGTTTTGACATTTTTTCTGTGTTTTTTTAATGATGTGTGCCATTTTTCAGGGTTTTTTTTCTGAATACTGAGTTATCTAGATCTAACTTTTTGAGGATAGTTTTTCAACCTGAATATTTTCGATTTACTGGAGTTTTCAATTGTTTTAACAATCTTCACTTTTTTCAACTGGATTTTGGATTTTCAAATCCATAGGATCAGTTTTCAAAATTTTTTGAATGACTTTCATGCTAATAGCCATGCGCACACTAGTTTTCCCACGAAATTTCAAAAACTCATAAATGAGCTTTGAACGTGTTCGAGTTTTCCAGAATGAGTCATTTTTGATATCCGTCAACTGTAGATGACGGTCACCTCATTGTAGAAAACTCAAATGCGTTCTCAGCTGATTAGTGAGTTTTCGAAATTTCGTGTGACAACAAGTGCATCCAGGTGAGTGCCACAGAGAACATGCATCCAGGTGAAGTTGAAGATTTTTGTTTTTTTAAAGACTACGTATTTGCTTGAATAGTTCCCTCCCTTGAATGATTCCCCCCCCTCGAATAATCCCCCCCCCTGTAAGACGAGTGAGGAAATAATAATTCCCCCCCTTCGAATAATCCCCCCTGTAAGACGAGTGAGGAAATAATAATTCCCCCCTTCGAATAATCCCCCTTAAAGATATTTCATTGATTAGTTGTGCAAAATTTTAACAAAAATGGCAGGTTTTTGTGTTAACAATGCACATTTCGTGAAAATACTTGATAGAAAGATACTTGAACATTTTGACGAAATAAAAATTCCACCCCCCTCCAAAAAGTCTGGTGAAATAATTATCCCCCAGGGAGATTATTCGAGCAAATACGGTATTTCTCCATTTCCATTTCAGATTTCCAGCAGCTGAATTTTTTACCATTTCTATTTTCTGGCAAATTTTCTGTTTTCCACCTCATTTTCCGTTTTTCCAGAAACAAAATTTTCTGCCTCATTTTTCATTTCCTGGAAATTTTTTCCCATATTTTCAGCCTCATTTCCAGTTTTTGACTTTCTGTTTCCTGTTTAAGCTGCCAAATTAGTAAACCTCGTATTTTTTGTTTCCGGTAAAATTCCTGCAATTTTTCCATATCCTGCAAAATTTCTGCTATTTTTTTCCATTTCCAAAGAGTTTCAATGCAAATTTTGATTTCCGTGTTCCGTTTTCCGACATTTCATCTTTCCACCGTTTACCACTTAAATTTTTCCGTTTCAGTTTTCCGTCAATTTTTTTGACACCCTAGTGTATTCTGACTATAAGTGACTTTGGCACCCATTGCAAATCGAATCCCAAAACACGTCGATTCCACTAAGATACATACCGTATTTCCT